>JAWZYV010013729.1:1200000-1800000 GCA_038373885.1 Cheiracanthium punctorium | reverse complement strand
GCAATAATAATAATAATAATAATAATAATAATAATAATAGTCATCGATAATTTCAAAATATATCGTAATTCAAATAATTCAGTTGTACTTGCTGAATGCAAACAGTTACTTTGACATAGTACTCAATCATTTTAAATCGAAGCAGAAATTGTTTATTCTGTGAATAATGTATATCAACCGAGATAAACTTACTAATTATAAAATACCTTTCAACACAATTTTAATGCTTATACAGGGTGAGTACAAATGATGGATCCGATTTTTAAAAATCATATTTTCAAAACTACTGCACATATTACAATAAGTGATACATGAATGTAAATACAAATAAACCAAGTTTTTTTTCTTTACAAATGTTCGATGTGTGACCCTCTTGTTACACGGCTTTCGTCCAGTCTGTAATCTATTTCGTTCCAGACATTTTGTAGTATCACTCCATCAATGGTTCGTAATGATGCGCAAATGAGTTTCTTAAGTTCTCGCAGTGTTTTCGGCATAAGTGGAGATAAATAATTTCTTTGACGTAACCCCACAAAAAGAAATCACGTGATGTTAGTCTAGGGATTTTAGTGGCCGTGTGATTAAAGGTAAATCACCGTCACCCGCACGCCCCATCTGCTGTTCATTGGGGGGGGGGTATTGGTATCTTTCTCTTTACATTTATGTATCACGTATTGTAATATGTGCAGTAGTTTCGAAAATATGATTTTTTAAAATTGAGTCCATCATTTGTACTCACCCTATACAAGAATACTGGTCAACAGGTCACCCAATATTTCACTGGTTGTTTAACCTGGAACGAAGTAGTAACAAAGCGAGACATCCAAAGGCCCTTATCAGAAAACAACGATGGGTACAGAAAGGGAATCTTTGCCGTTGTGTCTTTTTAAAGAAGAGAGCAAACAGATTAAAACAAGACAAGAATATCTTTTTTTAATCAGAACCTTATCTGTTAGAATTAATTAGTTTGCTCTTTTAAGAGAGCTATTAATGCTAGATACGCTAATCTTGACAAAGGACGTTGTACAAAGCTTTATAACATGCATTTATTTTGTTTTATTTGAAATAAATGAACTTATCTAAAACACGCCACCCATAGACATTAATGCATTGGCATTTTTTTTTGTATTCTCCTTTAATGAACTATCAATGCTAGACATTTTCAATTAGGAATATAATGAGGAACATCTCGTGTTTTTGCCATCCATGACGAGTTTTTCCTTTCTTGGCGGCTTGCATATGCGCATTATCGATAATCATTTCCCATTAATGTTGCCATTAAAACCCTTCTCCACATCTTCTTATGAATTAACTTTTGCAGATCGGTATATTTACCTAAGTAAAAAATTTCATCTCGCCATGGGTGGCAAATATCCAAGCTATACTCAGTGATATCACTAACGTATGCATATTTTAAGACAGTAGATGCCTATATTTACTGAAGTTAGAGCATGGGCAGACCAAAAGTACGAAAATCTTCTCGACCCTTGTTGGAAAATGATAAAACCAAGCACAACCCAAATAGAATAATCAATCTTATGCTTTGAAATATCCACCATTTCTTTTTCAGTCTTCAATGGATATTTTACGCTGCCTTTACTCACTGGACTCTGTTATCAATGGCGCGAACACGAGGTCAATAAACGGCTTCGGATTTGTGCCTATAAATCGCCGATGTATTTTTAATTTTACTTCTCCATTATTTAGGGGAATTCCCAGCATGCAGCGCGTGGCAACTTCAAATAATCAATACTTCTGTGCTAGAATATTTCCCGGAGAAATTCTTCCAAGATATTGCGTGCTTCGAGTAAGATTGAGTTGCAGCTTGCCTGCATGGTAAACAAAGGGCGTTGGGAGATACTGCGCACGAGAGAACTGAAACTAAAATTATAGGGTTAAGGTCAATTCTGGGGAACTATGCATGACTCACGGCTTTTCTACAATGTTCTTTCCTGGGGTGGCGTTCGCTCGTTTTAAGCTCATAGTTTATGGAAAGACATTTCTCCTTTTTTTTTCTTTCACAGCTATATTGTTCTCTTATTTTCTGCTAGCAAAACATTGCTAAGAATTTTCTCAAAAGAACATTCTCGAAAGATAAATGATAAATTACACGTTTTGAATGAGGTTGTATTGAAGGCTGCTACATGGTAAACATCGCGAAAATGATAAAAATAATTAAATCTTTGTAAAATAATAAACATAAATTGATAATTATCGACAATAAGAACGTTTTCGGTGGTACAAAAGTCCACATTTTTCAGTTGCAAAATATGCTAGCCCATCCATAGAAGCAGAAAACTTAGAAGTGAAATGTTCGAAAATAAAAATACAAGTTGTTGATCAGTACCTTTATATGAGTATTATTTTTAATTATTTTTAACCTTTCAACACAATAGCTTTTGTTGAGGGTTTTTATTATCTTGAAAATGTCTTTCATACGGTGCACATTTTGTGCAGATTCGTATTATATACTATTACTCAAAATTTATGAACGCAAGAGAATCAAAACTAAGACCAAAGTCTGAAAATTAAACTAAAATTTATAAGTTCGACTGTAGTAGATGCCCCCTTTTTTTATACAATTGCTCAGTATTGATAGTTTATGCCGGAAATTAGTATTAAATCTTAAGAATTCTTTTTTTTTTAAATCAGTATTCTATTAGCAGATGTAAATAGTGATAGCGCTCCTCTTTCAAATCTTACTCAGTTTTCGCAGAAGAGATATGCAATTTCCTATCTGTGGTCACTGAGGTCAAGAAAAGGATTCAAATAAAAAAATAATAATTGGAAATTATTTGTTCAGTGAAAAATAAATATGTAGATGCCTTCTCAGGAATATATTGAATTCAGAGAAATCATTAAATCATAAACAGCATTCAGGCTAAAACCGAAAAATTATGTCAAAGACCAAAAAATTATGAATTTATTGTACAGCACATTAAAAAATTTCAAAACGGGCTCCGTCTGCGTCCATACATTTCTTCCAGCGAGATTTTCAAGCATCAAAGGCATCACGGTAGGCCTTTTCCGGAATGTCTTCTAGAGCCTTGGTGAAAGCCTCTTTGATGTTGTCAACTATCTCAATATGATGTACTTTCATTTTATGAGAGTTTTTCAAACGTGGAAACAAGATGTCTGAGTCTGCCCCCAGACATTTTGTTCCGGCGCTTCCAAATTTCCATGAAAGGACATTATTCGGTACAGTTGTCAAAGTCAAAAGGCTTTCACCAAGGCTGCAAAGGACACTCCGGAGAAGGATTGCTGTGGCGCCTTAAATGGCTGGAAATCTCGTTGGATGATATGAAGCCTATTTTGAATTATTTCAACGAGATGTACCGATCAGATCAGTAAATGCCATGGCTGAGTGGATAAAAACGCTGAACATGGTAGATGGCTAAAGTGTAAATGTCCCGGGTTCTGGCCTACAGCGCTTCCATCGATCTAACGGTTAGGAGCTTTGGGCAGTTTTCTTCAGATGTAACGTGAATGCGCGTTAGAACCCATTAAGAAGTCCTCCACGAGTAGCCTCGTGGAGGACTTCACAAGCTCTCGAGTAGCTTTCCCTTAATACGCTATACAGATCAGTAAATGTTTTTTAATCGAATGACTGAAATTACTTTTCGGACAAACCCTCTATGTCTATAAACAGCTCACTTCTGTTGCAATTCTTACTCAAAATATTACGCTATTGCGGAATCATTTTATCGCACTGTATATCATTGTCATCGAAAAAAAAATGTAGTATCAAAATTTCAACTAAGTGTAATTATAGAAAATTTCTGTTGGTGTACATATTAGAAAAAGGTTTTTTGTACTATTCAGACTTCCAGATAAAGCCTGGGAATTGATCTATCCTAGCTATAGTATTTTCTATTTAATTAATTGATCACTTAAATATAGAAACATCTTTGTCACTCCCAGAGGTGATCTCCTTTGAAATCTTTTGCAGTTCAATTTATAGTTTTAAAAACCTCATTTTTTATCTGAATTCACTCAGGAATTGAAAAAAAAAAAAAAAAAAAAAAAAAGAGAAAAGAATCGGAAGATAAGAATTCAATAGAAAGAACTGACGTTTATTTTCTGTCTTTTTATTCCAAGTGCAGTTTCATTTCTCGCTGCATCAAGATCAATACTCTGAGTGCTTCTAAATGTAGTTTTTAAAATGTTTACTTAGCCATTACTTGAATGGACATGGGACGTTACTGCTTTCTGCAACCCACCATCAATTTGTGAATTTAACCGTTTAAGCTGTTGGAATGCATTTAGAAATTGAATTGTCAGATCGGAAGCAAATATTTGTACGCTGCTAGTAATGGTGGAGTTATCTTTAATGAATATCTTAGATAATTATGCTTGAAAATAAATTGCTTTTTCATCATAAAAATACACATTTTCAAAATATTATTGATCATATTTAATTTTTGTAAGGACGTACTCATTTAGTCCAATGATAGCTTTTACAAGCGCTCTGTCATTATTTTAATATAAAAAAAAACATAATTTTGTGATTTTATTAAGAATAATTTATAAGGATGATCTTATTATCATTCTTGTGATATATTATATTCCTCGTTAAAAAGTAACTGGCTGTTTCTTTATCTGAAGAAGGATCCAGTACACAGAATTTTACATCTTAGCCGAGAAGAGGGTTAGGGTTAAGAAAGAGCCTCTTAGAAAATTTTACTAGGTCTTTAGCTTAGCGTGTTAATAAACGATATTATACTAAAATACATTTTGAGAATATCCCCAATACCACTTAAACTCACGTTGATGTCACAGAGACAACCGTCGAGTGTGTCATAAAAGATACAATCACCCAGAGAACAAACATGACGTTATAAAAGTCACAATGTGACTTGTTTGTTGCTATTTGCTTGTGTATTCACTGTTACTTCGCCATGACGGATCATCGTGACGCTGCACCCACAATGTCACTCGAAAGTCTCAACTCTACAATCAGTAATTCACATTGGAACTTAACGGGGACGTCAGGTTGTGACGTTGCAGAGGAAGAACATTCGACCATCAAGATGACGCCCGTGTACCATTAAGCATGTTCAGACAGTTGGATTTTCCCGGCCACCCGAGCTCAAAAGTTGGTACCACTGGTAATGATAAAAGTTTGCAAGCGCTTGATCGTTAGGTCGCAGATCGCTGGTAAAACCCACTATCTGATCAATATGAATTTCTCTCTAAATTACTGATTATACGTTTGTTATTATATGTTAAGTGCTTAAAATAATGGTCGATGCATGCATTAAACGTGATACAATATTTCAGGCGTGACCACCGCCGGGGCCCCGCTGGGATGGTGCGATGGGCAACAAGTTGAGCTGTTCGTGCGCCCCGCTCATCCGCAAGGCCTATCGTTACGAGGACTCGCCGTGGAACAACTCCCGCAGAAGAGACGGTCACCTGCTCAGGTATGTCGAACAAGATTTTTTTCCCTCCTCCAAACAAACGCTATAGTCCATTACTTTAGAATAGGCGTTTCAAGGTTGTGTTATTCGTATAACCATAAACTTCTGAACATTTCCGTGTTAGAACAATTAGTGGCTAATGATGATTTAGAGGTCGTGTACTATGCATATATGTCCTCATATAGCTTTATGAAGTTGCAACATGTATGGTCACACTGTATTATCAAATTAATTATCAATTACATTCTGGGACGTCACATATTTGACACGAAAAAGCCTGCATGGACGTATCTAGAACGTCACATTGAAACAAGTTTGCCACAAAATGACGTCAGATTGTGACTAATTATTAATTACACTGCGATGTTACATGTTTGACCCGAAGGGACGTCATAGAAGGCATGCATTTATATCACATTCACGATGTGTCGAACGTAACGAAATGTAACATCGCCACAACCTCACTGCCAGCATGATTACTGTATAGGTTATGTTTGTTTTGTAAGAGTAATCAGACGGAGTTAAATACTAAGTTTTACTTTCCTATTGTCCCTGCGACTATTTTTGCTAATATTTTTTTTCTGTAATCTGTGTGATCGAGCGCCTTAGACAGAAAACTGTTACGCTGTTAATCGAAGTAGTTCAACATTTCACCATACAATAGAGCTAAATTAGCTTCAACCTTTCAATGGAGAAACGCTGAATCATTATTCGATTTTTTTATACCATTATTTCGTTCTTTGATCAGTTTAAGCACCAAATCATGGTTCAACGTTTCTCGATTGAAAGGTTGCAGCTAATATACAGTAAATTAGCTGAAGCCTTTCTATGGAGAAACGTTGAACCATGATTTGGTGCTTAAACTAATCAAGGAACCAGATCATGGTTCAAACGTTTCTCCATTGAAAGGTTGCCACAAATCTATTGTAAGGTGAAATGTTGATCTACTATTATTAACAGTGTATACGGTATCTTAGTTTTGCTGACCTTACTTTATTGTTGGTCCTAACAACAAGTTAAGAATAGGCCGTTTTGTGGGAGATGCACCAGCGTATTACATATATGGATGGACAGTTGAAAACCAAATTACTTTCTTTATAGAAAACGGAGGAATAGAACAAAAAAGTGAACAATTTCTTCATATCATCGTTTTCATAGATACACTTGGCGACCTTAAGACGTCTATATACAGACTATAACATCGTAGCAGTATGAGTGGAGCCGGAATGCAAACGGTACTCAGGCCCGGCCTTAGAAAATTGGCGGTCCTAGGCAAAGTCAAAGTAGGCGGCCCTGGTCAAAATCAAGCTAGGCGGCCCTGTACACATTTTCAAAAATTAATGCCTCCATACACGCATACGTACATATACATGAATGCATTGATACATGTATAATAGGTTCACTCATTGTGAAAAAATATTCACACAGAGCGGCACACAGTTTGGAAACCTCTGATTTATACAATAATTTTTTTTTTTGCTTATTTGCTTAATTTATCTTGGTTAGGACCAATATAAAATACGATTGTTAAGCTTTAGTTTAATAAACCAGTTCTTGATTCCTTTAGGACACATTAAAATAATGCAAACAAAACATAATTTAAAAAATATGAATAGAAATTATTAAATTTTAATAGTAAAAAAGAAGTATACATCTCTAAAAATAGCTAATTTACAGTTGATCGTGAATTGGCAAAAATGATTATTTGCTAGTTTGTTTTTAGGGTTTATATCAGTCAATCGTGTTAGTGTAATGGATTAGTGTAATATCAGTCAATGGAAGAATCTTCTGCTGGTTGGTGAAGACTCATTCCCAGAAATAATTTGAACTATTGGCTTTTATATTTACTCAGCTGAAGAATCAAAAACCAAATAATGCATTAAATCTTCTTCAGAAGATTGTTTAGTGGTATATTTTATAACGGGATTTTTCGGGCCTTTTTATTTGCAAATTCATCAATTAACTCCGTGTAATTGAGTGAACGCGCAATGTCATTTTCAATTGATATTAAAGACAATCCAACTAACCTTTCTTCAGACATAGTTGATCTTAAGTAAGTTTTAATGAGCTTTAGTTTTGAAAAGCTGCGTTCAGCAGATGCAACAGTCATAGGCATTGTTAATAAAATTCTCAGTATGATGCATAAATTCGGTAAAACTTCATCCAATCCTGTTTCAAGTAAATATTTTAAAGTACTTGCAAGAGACATATGATCTGCTGCGATGTTTCTAAAAGTACTGAGCTCCGTAAAAAGGTTCATTCCATCAATATCTTTTTCTGTGTTTTTATTTGTAAGCAGTCTTTCTGCATTCATACATTTGTCTTTAAGTGCTGATCACTATTATTTTTTAAATCTTCTGCCTCAAAAACAAAGCCAAAATTTTCTTTAAATTCTTTATAGTGGCTGAATCTGTTATTTAAAGAGGAGGTAGCTTGATCCAGTAAGGTGTTAAAAAAATTTACCAGAAAATGTTCTTCAGGGTCACAAACTGTTTCATCATCTGCTGCATAAAAAAACTGTTTACGAATGCGTTTTCTTCTAACAGAGGATTTTATGGGAAAAGCGATTTCCTCCGGACTCATTTCCAATTCTTCAGCTAACTGTTTTGCAGCTATTTGAGCACTTTCAAAGCCTGAGGTTCTGTAACTTTTCAGAAAAAAGCTTGTTTTTTCTAAGAGTGCCAGCGATTCCTTCAGTTCGATAAGTTCTGATTGCATGATTTTACTTGTCAAATTTACTTGCGATAAAACGTCGTACCACACACACACACAAAATAATAAGGAATGGGTAATTTTTCAGCTCTTTTGCCAAAAGACATAGATTCAGTTTGGCATTTTACATCATTACTTGTATTTGATATCTCAACAAGAGCATCGTAAATATTTCCAATCTGATATCTTAATGCCTTCACGCTATCAACTTTAGCTTCCCATCTTGTATCACACAATGGTTTAATTGTTTTATGGTTTAATGGTTGAACGATATTTCTTTTCTTGCAAATGTGTTTACACTGCATCTCAAATTTAATATTTCCTAACCAAGAATATTTATCATGTAAAAATATTTTATTACGGAGCTGGAAGGGGGAAACGTGAGTCCCTCGTCGCTCCCGTTTCTCCATGGAAGACACATGTTCCTCACTTGTTATCGCCTAACCTGTAGCATGAAAGTACTCGGTAACAGCTTTTTCTAAATGACGGGTCTAGTTCTGCACAGCCGCGACAAGGCTTAGGCTAATAAATAGTAATCGTGGATGCTCAATTGCTGATCAGTACACAGGCAGCGGAAGGGGTTGTCACCCCACATACCATCACCGCTTTCAAAAGGTCAGAAAACTTTCTTTAGATGACCATTAGCGTATCATTAACAACTTTTTGAACAGGCGTTATCTATTTTGAGTATCTGTATTGCAGATGTACCGACAAAAGAAACCCCGAGTAGAAAAATTGTGAAGGATGCAAATTATTTCGAGATCGTTAAAGAAGTTTCTTTCAAGAATCAGTCATTAGCGGCCCTAGTCAAAAACTGGGAACGGTTAAAAAAAAAAAAAAAAAAAAAAAAAAAAAACATGCATTTAGATTTTTATTGAAAATTATTTGATCGGTGGCCCCCTTTAATGGGCGGCCCTAGGCGGTCGCCTAGGTTCGCCTAATGGTAAAGCTGGCCCTGACGGTACTGAAACATTTAATTAACAATCTATACAAATGTATGTATCACATGAAAGACGCTTTACTAAATTTCATTGACTCCATTTTAACAATTCAGTTCAGCATCAGATAGGTCTATTAAACACGATTCCCATTAGAACACCGAAAATGAAGCAGCACCGGCTTGTCCAGTGCTGAGGAGGGTGAATTCCTCTCTCGACCAAGTCTGCTGTGGACCGTGCACAGTAAGAGGAGTTGGTGCACGTAAAATTTGTCGATGTTCCGATGTCCTCCATGTTCAAATGATTCCTCTGGGGCTGTCAATACAGGTGCTGGGTCTCTCAGCTGGTATTGGTTCAAAATTAGGATTCCACTCATAGGGGGCAACGTTGGTCAGCCTCCTAGGCGGCCCATAATTAAATGACTAAAATCTCCGGCCCTTGTAGCGGTCAAGACTACAAGTAGACCGCTGACTCAGCTATTAGAAAGAAAGAAAAGGAATAACAATCCCCATACCTAAATTATCAAATACTCCCTTTAATACAACATTCAAAGTAAAAAATTTCAAAGCAATTGGAAAATAAAGATAAATGTCTAGAAAAATAAGTTCTTCACTGGTTAAAATTCTAACTAATTTTAAAAATCCATACTCTGTTGTCCTAGTTATACTACTGAATAAAATTGGGTAATCTCCAAGCTAATGTTAAATTTGTTAGGTCTCTTCATTCAGGCTTGACTCCTGGTGTAATTAAATACTTAACTCTGAGTGCCACAACTGTGAACACTGCATCTAGTTCTTTAGAGGAGCTATCAATATTCAATGTGTTTCGAATGAATTTGTCTTTATGTGCATCGGTATTTCGCTTATTTTTATTTATTTACTTTGTGTGTGTTGAAACTATTCTTTTGTTTAATATGTTTTCGATGTGTTGGACACAATTTATAAATTTTATTTGAACGATTTTGTTAGAAGTTTGTGTTAGAATTGGTTGTTATGTTTATCTTATCATACTGCAACATGGGCAACTGGGGCAAAATGGACTAAATTTCAGAGCGAAAAAGAAATGAACTCATTCTAGAGATACAACAAGAAATTCTTAAAAGTTCAAAACATTCCTTACTGCCTACATAAACTTTTCTCATTTTAGAATCGTCCTGCTTTTATCATTGCCCTAGAGAAACAAAACTTCACGCGTGCAAAATTTCCATTCCCTATTTAAGCTCTTGTCTTACAAAGGCAATGTTTTGAAAAGCTTACATTATCAGCACATTATTGTGTTACAAAAGTTTACATAAATATCGCAGTTTTGCAAGTGCTTTTTCGCATCAGACTGTAGAATATTCCTTGAAATGTGAGAAATATTTTAATACATAAAATATCAAAGAAGAGAATTTTTACTAATTACAAAATATTCTAGTAAACCTGTTAAATGTGAAATTATAGGAGAGTATGCTTTGAATATTGTTTTACAGAAACCTTTGTCTTCAAAATTTTGAAAATCAGAGAACAAAATTATGAGTTTGGTTGCCACTCATCGCAAAGCCGATTTTTTTAGCAATTCATTTTGTAAAAAACTTGACAGTATAACCAAAAATTATTCGATTATTAGACTTTATATAAAAATGTAATAACTAAATTTATTCGAATTAGAATAGTTTTCTAAACGTATTTTTTTTTTTACTTTTCAAAAAGTATAACGAATACTGATTTAAATTTATTAGAAATCTTAATTAGCAATTTTAACATTAAAGAAATTAGAATTAAAACCTCTTTTAATTTCAATAATTAGTCGGTTTCATCTTTGCCCATGTCAATTCTGTGGGCTATTGTGTTAAGTTGTGGGTACATTTCTCACGGAAAAAGTAATATTATTATTACGAGAATTGTAATATTTAATTAATGAGAGAAACATAGCATCATTTGGCCATTTTTACAGAACGCGCACTTTGTCAGTCAGAAGGACATAAGACGTACGAGGGTGAAAATCATCAAATTATCACACCAAAGAAAATTTTCGTATGTTGGATTATAATATTACCTAAAGAAAATTTTACCCTTATTTCTTTTTCATTTGTAAAAACTAAATATAGATATTCTAGTAATGTTAAATTATCTCTCTATTCAAAAAAGAAGTAAAGGCCGCTGGCGCTGTCAATAGCTTGTGGACCTATCTCCTCCTTAACCGTGGGGATTTGAGTTTCGACTAAGGTGCCCACAGATTCGAAAAATTCCGAGGAACCTGCTAAACTGACTTAAATTTTGAAAATCGAATTATTTTAGAAGATATTAGTAAAAAACTGAAAATAAATAGAATGGTTGCCAGATTTGACATAAGATCATTCATTCCTTTGCAACAAAGCGTTTCCAAGTATCTGGAATCGCGTGAAATTTACAAAGTTAACACAAAAAGTCTAATAACTTCTTCACCGTTTGCACGATCCGCTTGAAAATTTTCATGATCATGTATAAAAATATAGAAAACAATCTGCGCTTCTTTAAAAATCTGAAAATCCACCTGTTCCCTCCTTTTAAAGCGATTTTTCGCTATTTTCAGCAACATTTTATTTCCGAAAGTCAGAAAAGTAAATCATTTGCGTGACAAAATTACCCTTTTCAAGTGAATATGACGTCAAATAATTGGGATTCAAATTCCTCTAAACAAGCTTTTCCAGATTTCACAGTTTATTATAATTTTTTTTTTCACAAATAAATCGTTTGCATGGACATGAGAATAGCTGTGTACACAAAACGAAATCTTTCGATTGCGAAAAGATTCCGCGAGTTTCCAGAACAGCATGAAATTTAATTTGGGCATCTCTCTATTCTAAAAAAAAGTAAAGGCCGCTGTCGCTGTCAAAGCTTGTTGACCTAACTCCTCCTAAACCGTAGGGATTTGAGTTTCGACTAAGACGCCCACAGATTCGAAAAATTCCGAGGAACCTGCTAAGCTGATTTAAATTTTGAATATCCAATTATTTTAGAATATATTAATAAAAAACTGAAAAAATAAACCGAATGGTTGCCAGATTTGGCATAAAATCAATCATTCCTTTGCAACAAAGCGTTTCCAAGTATCTAGAATCGCGTGAAATTTACAAACATGAGTTAGAATTACGTCCATTTTACGCCAAAATAAAAACTATATGAAATAAGTAACTCAAAATGTGTTACACTAAGTTGACAATTTTCAAATAGTAAGTTCGCTTAGACAACTGGAGTTTAGAATTAGCGATTATTCGTTTTTCCAAAACAGAATAACTAATATCTTGAAAATGAAAAATAATTAAAATGCAAATTATTTTAAAGCCGGTTCTCGTCCAGCTGAATTATTTGCTACCAGTATAAATATTTGGCGGCGTTAACTATGCCATTATAGCAGTTATAGTACACTTTGGATATTTGCTAGCGCGACGAGATGGTATAATTCGTGGTGTTAAGTACGCCAATCTGCAAACGATTATGTAAATGAAAATATGGATAACAGTTTTCCGGTAACCTTAAATGAACAGTAAATATAAGTTGTGAGCATGTGTAAATCGCCAAATAATGAAAAGTAGCCATTGGTGGCAGGCTATTCTATCTGTTCCGTAGCTTTTATTAACTTTACATGTACGCAAGTCGCCAAATAATGAAAAATCGCCATGATTGGCAAATTCGCAAGGTGTCCAATAGGTTTTACATTATTAAAAATACAGCTGAAACAGATGTTCTGATTTTATTACGCTTTAGCTCCTAATTAATATAACTTTTGAATGGCAACATTATCATTGTGTTTCTGAGGAGTACAAATAATTTTCCGCACTCCAGGTGGAGTATAGCTCAGGACCCGTGCAACACGGTTTCCATAACAAAATATCTTCGATGCAAGAACCAAGCAATGTGTAACAGTTTAGTAACATTCTATCTGATCCAATCTTCGGGTTTTCTCTGTTGAAATTATGTCTTTTTTACGAATAAGCCTGATTAGGGGCCGCATGCCTCATACGAAAAGCGAGCGTAGAGAGTCTGGGGGCCTTGGCCCCTAGTTGTTTAAATTATTGTTGTAGATGCCCCATTAGGCAAGTCCAAACGCAACATTAGTATTGCAAATTGAGATTAGTATGTGGTTTCAAAAAAGCTGCTCGATTTCAGCTAGTTTAAAAGCCACTGTTGAGTTTAAACTTTTCTTGCATAAGAGCATTTTCTAACTCTCTCAAGTATTTTATTTTTGACAGACGCAGTGCTTTTTGTTTCTAACATTAAAAGCACACAACATTCGTCAAATTATGAGGATTAAGTCTAAAGCAATAAAGATTTTTCGTAACAGCGAAGGAAATCGGATATAAAAATATTAACGATCGCGTGAACCTATAAAATACAAATAGCAGGTCTGCTTAATTCTACTGACGTGTCCAAATGCATATGATCCCTGAAAGTGGGTTAAAAGGAGTGAGAAGAATAGGCAAAGGTAGGTGTTCATAATATAACACTGACGTACGGAGGAAAGGGGGGGGTGGTTCATGGCCCGGGCAAGAAGAAGGGTCCCAAATCGTTTCCAAGACAAAGAAGATTTCACAAACAATAGAAGGAGGGCACCAAAAAGGTGTCGTGCCCCGGTTGGCAACACTGCTTATTACGCCACTGTTTCATAGTGCCATCTTGTCTAAAGTCTTAGCTCGAAGTTCTCTTACATGAGCTTCCTCCCACATTTCGGACAACTGCATTCCCCACAGGACACGGGCCATTCCCTGGCTAGCTCCACCGATTTAATCGCCGGAAAGATGAACTCTGCACATGCGGTGTGGCAGGAACTGCTGAACACTATCTTTGTGAATGCGAACTACCGAAATTCCATCACTTGCGCAGACCAGCACAAGAACATGTTCAGGGACGGACTCTAAGTTTCCAGAGCAACCAAGTGGCCACAGTTAATATGGGCAGAATTTATAAACTCCTAACAAATATTACCCAACTAACTGCATAGCTGAGGCCCAGTCACCCTTGTCATCATGTAAACCAGTCAATGCAATGCAGGACCTCTGTCCCGCACAGCATGAAGATCTCATGTAAATTAAGCGGGTACATTCTCTGACACAGGTTCCTGCGTAGGTCTTCCCAGCTGAACATTGTAAAAACCTCTTTTTTTCCCAATAAGCTCCACAGTTGCCGTGAAACGCTTGAAGGTCATCTTCGCCGACCTAGCATTCAAATTCAAAGTTTTTCACAAGTGTATCTCCCATATAAGTGAGCTCGCTGAAGATTAAACTGCTTCGGTAATCTGGTGGTTAGTTTGTTGAATTATGATCTATATAAATAGCTGTTTTATAATCTTCCGCTAACTTCAAAGAATCACCTTCAAAAAATCACCCTGCATGCAATGGACGTTCACGCTGTATGAGTTTTCCATGGTCTTTATAAGAGTCTAAGTGGCACCTCATCTGAAGAGTATCAGAATCACGAAAAGTTTCACCAGGAAAGTAGAAACAAGTTCAAAACAGTAAACGTGGTGCAGAAAGATGCCAACTCTCTGAAAAACATAAATTTTTAAAAGGAATTCTAGAAAACAAAATACGAAGAGAAAAATGCATGTCAAAGTATAACATTAGTCAAAATATACGAGGGTCGTCCGGATAGTAAGTTTCCCATGGTCAATGGAACATAAGAATTATTACCTGGAAAGAGTTATTGCGAAAGATACAGCGATATTTCAGCTACTTCTCAACATAATAATAAACTGAACTGTAACACTTGCTATACCGTGGAAGTGTGGTTGAATTGAGATGCCCGGACAGGAATTTCTTCAGTCATAGGGTAGTACTCACCCTATAGTACCAATCTTGCTTCCAGTGACTTGCATCTGAAAAAATTACTGTCCTGACGCCACTTTTCCATTAACCCTTTAACGCGCAGTGTTCCCGCTCTGGGAACACCAAACTCTGACGTTTTGACTGTTGCCAGTCACGAAGAATAGATTGAATTTCTATAAAAATAGTTGCGGCTGACATAGCTCCACGAGAATCCTTTACTTTTAGCACGTCACTTCCCGTAAAAAATTGTCACGATTCTTTTTAACAGCACTGACATCTGCTGAAAAATGGAAGAATGCGAGAACAACTGGATAGATTGCCCAATGCTGAAAAAAGGGCAGCTGTTGCCATCGCTCGTCTTAACTACCAGCAAGATGGCGGACGATCCAAACGTTCATCGCGTGCCACAGATCTAGAGATATTTTTTTGACAACAGCTGGCTGTGCGGCACAGCCAGCTGTTGTCAAAAAAGGGTCTCTAGATCTGTGGCACGCGATGAACGTTTTGATCATCCGCCATCTTGCTGGTAGTTAAGTCGAGCGATGGCAGCGGCTGGCCTTTTTTTCAGCATTGGGAAAGGGTTGCGCCTCAAAGGGTTAACAAATACCGTAAGCTACAGTGACACTCTGACTCCTTTCTCATCCGGCAGACTTCTATGACACTGGACTACAGAAACTTATCCCACGGTATGACAAGTGTTTCAGTTCAGGTTAATTTTATGTTGAGAAATAGCTGAAATATTGCTGTACCTTTGCAATGAATTTTTCCAGGTAATAATTTTTTGTTCCTTTTTATTGGTAGAGGTTTTATTGGTAGATTGGTAGAGGTTCCTCCTTTTTAAATCGCGAAACAGTTTGACGTATTTTTAAAATCACAATTTTATAAATGTAAGTTTCGAAAGAAAATCAAGCTACAGGCGATAAATACTGCAATTTTCGAGAATCTTTATCACTAGAAATAACCTTTCGAATGTCTCGCAGTGGTCTAGGCGCTAAATGCCATTCCCATTAGAACGCGGCAAGTGAAGCGGCATGCGGCTTGGCCAGTGCTTGGGAGGGTCATCTTCCTCTCGGCTCGACTACTGCGGTAGCGGGTACCCTACCTCTAAAGGTGCCGATTTCAGGTGTTGGTCCCTCCTCTGGAATGAGTTTAAAATTGGGGGACCACGAGCTAAATCGTACATCTTCCTCCTGGGGCCCTAAAAATGGAAGGTGCACTCCCGCTGCATCCCTTGGGGGGGGAGGGGGGTATCTGGCATCGGCGTTGCGGTTGTCAGGGGCCATCAGAAAGAACACAGCAACACCTTTTGAATGCGTTATGCATACATCACTAATTCTTCTGAAGTTGCCATATGACGATTCTTCCGTATTCCATTACTCAATATTTTTCACCCAGAAAACTGTGTTGAGCACTTCGTGAAAATACATGGAAGTATGTGCTATTTTTAGAAACATACTTAGTTCACAGAAAAATTTTGTTTTCTTTATTTTTTCTACAGAATCAAAAAAACCACCCCGGAAAATTTCTCCCTCCTCCCCCTGTTACCCTAAAACTTCTCCTTTTTGGGTGGGGGGATAATAATCGATCGGAATCTGCCTTCTGCTTGTTAGAGACAACAGATATTGAGTCTACTCTGCACTTTTCAACTCTAATTGGAAACTCCCCCGGGCTGAGAAAGCAAGCTGTTACAAATTTCTGTCATTTTCCATGTTAATAGCCGAACGAAAATACACGGGCGTTGCTGAAAACTGATGATTGCGCCGAAAGTGTAGTTAAGGGAAAAAGTTATCAATTTTTGCAGAGCATATATATAGAATCATTCCGGGCATTTTGTTGATTTGCGGTTGCAGATTTATTTATAATGAATTCATATGCCTCTGAGGAGGAAGGCATTTTATTTAGTTCCCTGGAATTGTTAAGTAAGGGGAAAAAGTGAATTCGTACGTATGAATTTAATTTGATATTAGTTGCTTACGCTTAGAGATTCATTAATAATAATCAATATATTTAATTTATTTTTAATTAAAATATGGGTTGTTAACCCTTTAACCCGCAGTGTTCCCGCTCTGGGAACACCAAACTCTGACGTTTTGACTGTTGCCAGTCACGAAGAATAGATTGGATTTCTGTAAAAATGATTGCGGATGTAATAGCTCCACGAGAATCCTTTACTTTTTAGCAGGTCATTTCCCGTAAAAAAATTGTCACGATTCTTTTTAACAGCACAGTCATCTGCTGAAAAAGGGAAGAATGCGAGAACAGCTGGATAGATTGCTCAATGCCGAAAAAAGGGAAGATGTTGCCATCGCTTGACTTAACTACCAGCAAGATGGCTGACGATCGAAACGTTCATCACGCGATGAACGTTTCGGTCGTCCGCCATCTTGCTGGTAGTTAAGTCAAGCGATGGCAACGGCTGTTTTTTTTTCAGCATTGGGAAAGGGTTGCGCCTCAAAGGGTTAAATGTGGTACATAAAAAAACTTTAAAGACATATTTCTGGTTCTTCAAAATTTAAAATATTTTTTCATTCTCTCGCTGGAAATGTAAGAGCAAACTTCAGACTACTTTAACTATGCAACTTTTATATGAACTGTTAAGATTAGTTGTAAGAGATTATTTTATCTTAGGTGCCATTCAATGAATTTCCGACAATTTTCAACATTGTCGAAAGGTAAACAAGAATGACGCTGAAAGTAAACTACTACCATTAGTCTGCAAACATGTTCATGGTTAGTAATCCAGTCAAAAAATGCTTTTTACAGAAATATGTTTGGGAGTAATTATAATTTTTATCACTCTCTGTGTTCATTTTGGGTGCTGAATCTGAGGTTTGGTAACAAAATTTTGTGGCGCAACATAGAAAAAAAAAAAAATAATAATGAAGAAAATCTGAAACCTTTTCAGATTTTAAATACGCACCAAAGTGCTATATATTAAAAGAGTATCATAATTTATGCGTCGTACCTATTTTCTTCCTTATTCCATAAGGTTGGAAAGTGTATCATTATTCATGAGTGAGCAGCATTTTTCTTCCTTATTTTATAAAAACCATCTTTGGAATCGAAATCTATCTTAAAATCGCCTACTAAAACTATTTTATAATCTTCACCAAGTATATTGCAACTATACTTCATAGTTTTAAATATTGTTTCGAATGTGCATCCTAATCCATGAGTGTGCCGTGTTTGTCTTTCTTGGGTTGATTTCTACTTTAACGCCCAAACTCTCGCCAAGGCGGCGATCATTAAACATATAGAGTAACCATGACGATATTTTGTATTTATGTGGCAATCGTAATTTAGAATTAAAATGGCGATTTGGAACAACCTGTAAGTACAGTATTGCGTTACATTTTTATTTATTTTGGGTTGCCAATTAATGTAGTTTCAATAATTAAGTGTCTTCAAATTCCTTAACTAGTGCGTTTATCACTAATTTGTTCACTTTAGTTTTCATGTAGTTGTTTAGGGAGCGTTGAAACTTGTGCATAATTCCTAGAAACCCATGACTTCCAAGCTCGCCAAAGGGCGGGGAATTTTTAGGTTGGCGAAAGTAGGGGCGTTAAAATAGGAATCAACTCTTTCTTGTACCATAAAGCACATCTTTGAAATCCAAATCTATCTTAACCTACGCCTATTGATACTGTTTTAAAATCTTCACCAGTCATATTCGAACTATAGGCATATTCCAAATATATCTCGTAGACATTTTCAATACTGTTTGGAATGAGCATCATAATCCATGAATGTATCGTGTTTTCCTTCTTTGTTCCATAAAACACTTCTTCGGAATAGAAATCTATATTAAAATCGCCTACCAAAACTGTTTAACAATTTTTGACAGGCATAGTCAAACTCAAACTACACTTCACCTTTATAAATACCATTTGGAAAGTGTATCATAATCTATGATGTGTACCGTATTTGTTTTCACTATTCTATAAAACACTTCTTCGGAATTAAAATCTATATTGAAATCGCCTACTAAAACTATTTTACAATATTCGCCAGGCGTTTTCTAACTATACTCAAAATATATTTATAATAAATTGTCGCATTTTGGCACCCAGTTTAGCGATCATTTATCAAAAATTGCAAACCTTGCGCGACTTTCAACATTTTATTAACGCCTCCCCCCCCCCCTTCCACATTATCTGGCAAACACATTTCAAAAGTGACTCGACTCGAAAATTGTACCAAAATCGTGTCTACACAAAAAGCAAGGTTGAAATGAATAGCACTCTGGTGCTAATAATAAATAAACAGTGAGTCGAAACGTCAGAAGTGAAAACTTCTTGTCAAGCTTTCTAAAATTTATATTTATGCAGTTAAATAGGTTTTCACAGATTACTGTATATTTATCAACAAAAAATAAACATTTATGAACGTTTATTCACTTTTCTATACGTTTGAAATTCTTTGTAAAAATAATAGTAAATGTTTTTTAAGGCTGTAAGAGTATTACACATTTATTTATGATATTCTCACAATTCCACATATCTTTGTACGTTTGTACACATTTTAACCCAATTTTCTCTAGGTTAGCATTGGAAATTTTTGATTTTTAATTCAATTACATGTCAAATTTCGCACTCAATTTCTGTGCATATTTAAAATTTAAAAACAGAGAGGGAGTGCGCGTACAGGCTGCAACGTGACACAGGTAATATATGCGTACGGTTCATAAGCGATACACATTTTTCTCTGCTCGTCGGATTTTGTTTGATTTAATTAATAATTATGTGCGTGATTTTATTAATTATCAATAAGTATGTACTTACGTCGTAATGAACAGTAATCCTTTTATTTGTAATGAATAACCGATTTATAATTGAAATTCAAATGCAGTGTAGTATAACACTTATAATTCAAATGTTGTACATTATATAATTATTAAAACTCTCCATATTATCAAATTAACTTTATTGCACAATAACTACATAGCTATCTAAATTAAGTACAGTTTTTTAAATAAATAATCGAAAATCATTGCACCTACCCTGCTAGAAAAAGTCTGAACTTTTTTTACTAAAACATACAGATTGTACACAATTTGTATATAAGAAGTGGATATATTTGAATATATTGAAAGTATACACTTGTTGTGCAAATTATATGCTTAAAACGGATAGAAATCGCGAAGTTTTTTAATACAAAGTAGTGTACAGGGAAAGTCTAATTTTATTAATTTGATACATAAAGTTACCATTCCGAAATTCAAACAACAATCACTTCAAACTTTCAGTTATTTCATCCCCAGTCGAACCCGTGGTGTGGTTAGAACACCCGCTTACCACGCCTTGGGTTAACAGTTCGATACCAGTCGCTGAAGCTAGAAGGACGCAGTTTAAAAGTAGCTTAAGTTCTTACGTATGATAACAGATGGCAGCACTATAATTTAAAGAAAGGAGGAAGAAATCTCAGGAAGCAAGAGACGGCATAGCTATGACGTCACAATCCACTTTCCCCCATATGTATCTGAGCGCGACGGTTGCATGAATTCAGTGCGTTTTCCTAATCCCGAAAGTGCCCAACGTACCTAAAGAAGTTTTCACTTCAAAAAAAGCAAAAACATTTCCTTCTTTGTTTTTTTTAAATTATAACTCGAAAATTATCAATTTTGGTTTCAATATACATTCTCAAAATCAAATAATATAAAGTAACGTACAATTTTTATTTGTAAGGCATTTTTATCCAACAAACCTCACGCTCAAGCGCTAATTGAAAATTAACTCATTAAGTCTAAATCCGCAAAAATCCACTTTTCCACTCCAAAACTCTATTATTAAAGGCTGCCTTGGGATGAATTCCTCCGAACTCTTTACTCATGCCTCATCCAGATAGTATACAATTGTTTTTTTTTTCACAAATTACATAATGAAATCCCGTAATAATATTACAGGAGTAGAACTCTCAATATTTGATCAACTCTTTGACAAGGAGATACAAAGCAAAAGTGGAACAACACTGACCCAAATAAGTTGCTGAATTGGCTCCAAGACTATCCTTCTTTTTCGGTGACTACTTACCTAATGTCACTCGGTACAGGTGCTGTCACGAGAGAATCAACTACCAATTCTCAAAAGATATGGGCATGAAATATATACAGCGAATTGTCGGTGGTGATTTTCAATCTGTAAAAGGGAAGGGAGTTTAACCCCTTAACAGCGCTATGTCCTCGCCGTGAAGACACAAAACACTGACGTTTTGACTGTTGTCAGTCACGAAGAATAAATTTGATTTCTATAAAAATACTTGAGGATGACATATAGTTACACGAGAATCCTTTACTTTTTAGTACAGTGTTTACCTTAAAAATTGCCGATTATTTATAAAATAGATTTCAGGATTGCTTTTAACAGCACCGGCATCTACTGAAAACTGGAGAATACGATAGAAATACATTGATATAGAGGAACAACTGGATCGACTGCCCAATGCTGAAAAACAGGACAGAAGTTGCCGTTGCTCGATGTAACTACCAGCAGCATGGCGGTCGATCGAACCGCTCACCGCGTGCGACAGATCTTGAGACCCTTTTTTTTAAACAGCTAGCTGCGCTCGCTCACATTGGGAAATGGTTGCGCTCCAAAAGCTTAACGGAAGCGAAAGAGTGCAATAACTTGCGATTAGAAACAGCTCTATTCAGATAAACAAGAAAGAGCAGTAGTCGTCAGTCCAACCATATTTTCCCAACGAATGACCAATCTGAACTTTTCAGAAAAAGAGCTGCGAGAATTTGCTTTACGACCTTATTCCGTAGCTTATGAACACGGGATGAGGAAAGGAAAAAAAAAATCTGATGTGTCCAACACATGACTTCCTTGCACGTCTATTAGATCAAAAATATTTCCGACGCACTTCCTCTAAACTTATTTGTTTGAAAGAGATAAAATATCAATAATAGTAAGGTTTATCGATTTCTAGCCAAATATTTCGATATCGCCAAGCTGAGTTCAATTTGAAACATTTCCTTCTGACACTTTATTTGGCGATATTTCACCAAAAGCCGACAAACTTGAGATAGTCTGCGAGATTTTGGGGATAGCCAAAGTAGTCATTGACCACAGACTTTCAATGAATTGAATGCATCCCTACACCTCAATGTATTTAAAGTCATTTGGCTCACCCTGTAAATAAATTCTCAGTCGATTGCTGTCAAAAAAGATATTGAAAACAGTTAGATATTACAATAGTTCTAAATACAAACGTTCAAAATTCTACGGGTTAAAGTTTTAGAGCTATACAAAATACGAAATAATTTTTGGCGCCAAATTTGGCGATATTTCGGCGAAACTCGTCAATGTCGACGACATTTGGCGAGATTTTAAGCATGAACCAAACAATGACAGATTATCGCCAAGAACGATATTTCGCCAAGAACGATGACGAATGGCGATACTTTGGGCATGGACCAAATGACTGACTATCGCCAAATTTGGCGATATTTCGCCAAAACTCGCCAAGGTCGAGGACAGACGGCGAGATTTTGGGCATGTACCAAACAATGACTGTCTACACATGTATTATATTAAAGATGTCCATAGACATTAAACTACTGAAATTCTTTTCGGTGGTCCTGTAAATAAACTCTCCAGTAGATTGGAACCAAAAATCGAGAGTTAAAACAATCTTATATATGAAATTTCATAATAGTTTTGAGTTTTGAGAGTTAAATATGCACACACGTACACCAAAAGTTGCCAAGCTTGGCGACTTTTGGCATAGTTCTTGAGGGAGGCACGTGACCGTGGTCGGACCATTACCTAACTTATGTGGTAGAACGGTATTGTGCTTGAAATGGATGAAACCCCCTAAAATTGCCATTGACCATAATGTATTGGAAATCTTTTGAGTGTTCCTGTAGCAGAACTATAAATGATAAAGACACTTTTTTTAATGGAGAAATTCATTTTCTAACTCTTTACAGCATATATCACTTCTGAGTCGTTTGAAATAGCCCAATACCTCTAAAAAACGCTTTGATGAATTTCGGCCCATAGAGCGTAATGTATTTCGAATCTTTCGGGCGATTCTGTAGATAAACTATCCAGTCGAATGGAACCGAAAAGGGAGGTGCACAACTAGATGATACAACGTTCCTAAATATAAAGTTTCAACATTCTACGCCTAATAGTTTTTGAGATATGCGAGTTTAATGAATTTCGGCCCATTGAGCGTTATGTATTTCGAATGTTTTGGGCAGTCCTGTAGATAAACTATCCAGTCGAATGGAACGAAAAGAGGAGGTGCACAACTAGATGTTACAACTATCCAAAATAGTTGTTTAGACATTCGACGCCTAATAGCTTTTGAGTTAGGCGAGTTTAATGAATTTCGGCCCATAGAACGTAATGTATTTCGAATCTTTTGGGCGGTCCTGTACATAAACTATCCATTCGATTGCCACCAAAAGGGGAGGTGCACAACTAGATCATAGAACAATCCTAAATATCAAATCTCAACATTCTACGACCAATAGTTTTTGAGATATGCGAGTTACATACATACGTACGTACGTACAGACGACATGGAAAAACTGGCCACAATAGACTCGCCGCTGGTCAAAATGAGTTGCAGACGCGTTACTATGATCGTGCATGCTAGCCTACGATGAGATGCATCGAAAAAAATTTTTTAATTAAATTTAGAGGTAGTCAAAATCGGTTTTTTTGTCGAAATTTGGCCCCCAAAATTTTTCGGGATCACATTACTTCCTTATACTACGTACAAGGAAGTAAAAATCGAGGTTGTACCAGATTTTTGCACCGATTGAACAGGCGGATTTGAGTGATTCAAAGTATGTCATCGACGGGGACTTTTTGTTGCACTGGATAAAATGGCACAGTATGCAAACACATGCAAAAACTTGCAAAAGTTTCACCGTTAATAGAAGTAGTCACCATACAATGGAGCTAAATTAGCTGCAATCTTTCAATGGAGAAATGCTGAACCATGATTTGGTTGCTTGATCAATTTAAGTATCAAATTGTGGTTCAATGTTTCTCCATGGGAAGGTTGCAGCTAATTTACACCATTTTATGGTTAAATGTTAACTACAATTATTAACAGTGTGTGCAAGTTTTTAGAAGCATATCTAATCAAATACCAATGCCTGCTTCCTTGATTTTTTTCCAGAATCTCTACAATGTGCGTAAAAGAACAATATCCCTCCGAAAGTATCCCCTTCTCTTCTATTGTTCTAAAACTTCTCTATTTTAGGTGACGGCTATCGATTGGCGTAGAAAAACAGTCGGTCTAGAAACAACAATAATTGCATTCTTCACTTTTCAACGCTGATTGGACTTCCCCCTTCCCAGAGATGGACCGAGAAGCAGGCTGTTACAAATTTCAGCCATTTTCCATATTAACAGCCGAATAGAAACACATGACGCCGTTGCTGTAAACAATGATTGCTCTGAAAACTACTGAAGAACAAAAGTTATCATTTTTTGCAGAATACACAGTAACAATTGAAAGTGTCTGGAGCAGTTTATTTGCAAATTTGCTAATGAATTGATACACTTCTGACCAGAATACTTTTTATACAGATGGGCTAATTTACATAAAAAATATTACTATTTTATTAATGGCATTCCAACTTTAGAATGTATAAATGTCAGTGAGAATAATCAAACACACACGCACACTCATTTTCAATCAAAAAAAGTGTGTGCGTGTAATCTTTACGCGCGATTGAAGTAAAACTTCTTGGACGTTTACGACACATATCACTGAAATGATTAAACTTAAAATAAATATCATATTATAATTTAATTATATTTATTATTCATGTAATTTACAAAGATTATATAAATATTATATTCATATTATTCATTGGAAATAGGTACTTGAATGCCATCATCATTTTTTATGTATGAAATTATAGGTCTGTGGTAACTATAATGTGAAACATAAATTTTACTCTCTAAATTTGCTAATTTTCTTGAAAATACAGCATCTAAACGCGTTGTTGATTGAAGTCGAGAAGTATTCATGGTTAGATCAAATTTTTCTTTTAAAAAGTCAACTAACGGCTGAGATTCTTGAGAGCGAAAATTAACATTAAAATCTCCAGTAAGAATCATCGGTAATTCGTGATAATTACTTAGAATCCAGGAAGTGTCCATGTTGTAGTATTATTCTTTAACTGTTTTCTTATATCATTGTTCCGTCTGGAGGTTGGGTTTGAATGGGGGAATGTCCATAGTCTAGTATTATACTTTAACTGTGTTCTTTAACTGATGTTTTCCTCTGTTTGTTGCGTTCGAATGCAGATAGTGTAATTTTTTTTGTGTGTGTTTTTCTATCACAGTGTTCTTAAGTGTTGATTTTCGCCCCCCTTCTCAGCAAAAGACTTCCCACAGTGGCTCTGACAAGAGCCTTATCCACTGAACATAGTCATCAGACAAGATCTTGCTTCAAAACGGGTAGGGAGTAATGTCGACGCGGAGGTAGCACAGTCGACGTTCGCTGAAACGAACGCCCGGGAGCTATTCCTTTACTGAGCGTTACTTCCGTCAGAAAAAAAAAAAAAAAAAAAAAAAAATGAGTTACACCCTAGTTGCGCCTAAAGAAGTTTTATTTCAAAAATAGAGTTATCTGCATACGGCTTATAAACGCTTAGCTTTAAATAAAGCAAATCATCATTTTAGGTTCTCCATGTCCAGTACATTTTTGTAAGAAAACCACTTGTTTTGAATGAGAGAAGGATATGATCCTTTTCAGCGATATCGTAAGGATGTGATTTCAACAGCTGGGGCGAGTTTCAGAAAAAGGTTAAAACTTGAAAGTACCAAAATATTCTCCAAGAGCGTAGTTGTGACGTAGTTGGCAAAATGCAATTATGGCTAGTGCACGTGATGGTTTATTCATCTTTGGCTCTTTTTGCTCTAAATTTCTTCGGATAGTTCCAGAAGTACATTTATTTATTCCTATCACTAACCCTTTGAGGCGCAACCCTTTCCCAATGCTGAAAAAAGGGCAGCCGTTGCCATCGCTCGACTTATGGCTAGTGCACGAACTACCAGCAAGATGGCGGACGATCGAAACGTTCATCGGGTTCCACAGATCTAGAGACCCCCTTTTTTGACGACGCGATGAACGTTCCGATCGTCGCCATTTTGCTGGTAGTTAAGTCGAGTGATGGCAACGGCTGCCTTGTTTTCAGCATTGGGGAATCTATCCAGCCGTTCTCGCATTCTTCCATTTTTCAGCAGACGTCAGTGCTGTTAAAAATAATCGTGCCAATTTTTTTACGGGAAATGACGTGCTTAAAAAGTAAAGGATTCTCGCGGAGCCATGTCAACCGCAACTATTTTGATAGAAATCAAATCTATTCTTCGTGACTGGCAACAGTCAAAACGTCAGAGTTTGGTGTTCCCAGAGCGGGAACACTGCGCGTTAAAGGGTTATTCGATGAAAATAATATTTCCATTAGAAGGTGAAGAGAGATGAAATGGCTTGCAATTTTCCCTTCTCAACGTCGGATTACTTCCAAGTAACTAATTCCGATTACTTTGAGTCACATTCTCTGAAAATGAAAACGGGAGTTCTGCTCCATCGGGCACAATATCGAAGAATTTCGACGGGAAATTTCTGGCATTTGTCAATCTTCAAGGACAACTTTGAGAATTAGTTTCCAGTAGAAAGCGTTGTCGTGAAATGGATTTCGTCAGCTGAGTTTCGCGTCGTGAAGAATGGAGTAATTTACGTATAAATTACAGTCGTTTAAGATCTTTTTAATTTTTTTTTCTTCATTCTGGTCGATTGCAAAAAAAGAAAAGAAAAGAAACAAAGAAAGGAAAATCCAAGCTAAAAAAATTTGAAATTTTCCACATTTCTAAAGTTGATTTATTTTTCGAGATGACTATAAATATTCAATTCCAAAAATTAAATACATTTATATTTGAATTATTATAACTGTACACTAGAAGGAAGGGATTAGAAATGTACTAGAGAGCGCATTGCCATTCAAAAACCTAGGGATGGACGCTAGACGACTTTTTGCGAGACGAGACAGAGATTTACAGCTTTTTTGCGAGACGAGACAAACATTTTTAACATTATGATATAGGGATTTTTGCGAGACGAGACAAGCTTTTCGGCTGTTTTGCGAGACGCGAGACACCAATTTTTCGTCTCGCGTCCATCTCTACAAAAACCGTTGGAGCAGCAAGGAACGTGACTTGTGGCCCAGAAATGAAGAGCGTGGCTAGACTGTAGCTATATCGCTATATTTGGCGAGTGGTAAGGGAAATTTACTGTCAACATACGCATTACGAGCTCTCTTAAGGTTAAAAAATATATATAGCCAAGGCTTAATAAATGTTGATTCATTTAAATATTCTTCATTTATAGAAAGTATGTTTCAAAAATATGAGAAAAAATCCCTCTCTCGTGAAATGTTATTCCTGAACCTTTCACGAATCATAAATTACATCCATATGTAGAGAAGATGTGTACCATTATTCCTTAAAAATAGAACGATGAAAACGTAACTGAGCTCGCAACCCACAAACGCTCCATAGAAAACTAGAGTTGGACTCTCATGAATTATGCGAGTGAGATCTTGCCAAAAGGTAGCTGATTTAACGAGTGCCTCAAGTTTCGGTGTTCTCTCAAAGTGCTCTCTATTCCCTAATACAGAGGTTCCCAAACTGGGTGCCGCGGCACCCTAGGGTGCCACGAGCGTATGTCAGGGGTGCCATGGAGATAATCAAGAAAAGTGTTTTGGTGGAATATAATCAAATAATTTCCTCTGAACCGGTATTCCCAAGAAAGTGAGCCAAGCCGATCACTAAGTGGGCTCAAACAAGAATATTTCAGTCAAGTTCAAGACTTTCCTGTAGCCTCTCTTTTATAGGAAGTCTCTGAAATGGGGGTATTGTCAAAATCCTATATCCCTTTCCCAAGAGAGTACTTTCTTGATAGTTAGCCCTATAAACTAACAACAAAAAAAATAAAATAACGTAAAATGCATCATTCATTCTAACCTTCAAATTCATATTGCTTTAAAGGAAATCTGGCGCGGAAGTTTTTAGCCTGAAAAGGGTGCAGCGGGGGGAAAAAAGTTTGGGAACCCCTGTCCTAATACATGCTCTATAGAGGAACGTCAGTTCCGCTGCGCATGAAAAGCGACGTTAGTAGCAAATTCTTCCCACTTTTAGCGTTGCTCATTATAAGCCACTGAGACAATTATACTTTTTATATAAAATGAAATGTGTTTCAGCATAATACACTGCGAAAAAGTCTGTCAAATTTATAGAAAAAAAAAACTGTCAGCCAGGACGCCAATTTATTTCAGTTTATTTTTTTACAGAAGTCTTCCGAAATTTTCCAGTTTATTTTACAGAAATCATCCGTATACGGAAAAAATACTGAAGACTTCTGTAACGGAAATAAACTGGCGTCCTGGCTGTCAGTTTAATAGACTTTTTTACAGTGTAGGTGTAGGGAAAATAACTTAAAGCATTATTATTTTTTTTAAACTGATATGACAAGCTTTTAGAGCAGATGACTGGGAGTCTAAATGGTTGAAGCGCCAACTATAGCTACAAAATATCGTCTTCGGCGACTGTTTGAGTGACGAGGCTAAATTTTCACTAGGCTAAATTGATATTGTAATAAAAATATTGCAGCTTTTTCCGATTAAACTCGCTACTTTTTAAAATTTAAGAAATGCAACTAATATTTATAAAATTTAAAAATGTCTGCTAGCTAGTGCAACAAATATGTAATACAGAAGCATCAGGCAAACTTCTGACCCAGATTTGATGAATTGTGTACTTTAACAGCAATTTTCCGCTAAAAATCTAAATGATACTTCGGCCGTCTTTCCCGCCAAACTATATTTTCGTCAACTGTGCTCGCAAACAGTTGCCGATCATATTTCCGTCATTTATCTTGGCGAAAAATCGCTCTTATTGGAGGACCGCCGAGATAACACTAGACAAATGAACCTTAGAAAGATCAAACAATTTTTTACTGTTTTTGATTTCAAATCAACTATATTTAATGTTTTTACACATTATTATTCGGTTACGTTTGCATATATAGTAAAAGATTTCAAATCCGCATATTGATTTGAATCTGTGAAGATAACATTCAGCATGAAATAAAAACATCGTAAGTCGAACTCTCCTACAAAAAATTTGATTGATTTGCCTATGCATCTAATCCGTGCACTGAAGGTTTTAAAAAATTTTATTTTCCAATTGAAACTTATCTTAAAGAAACGACATACTCTAAATAAAACTCTCTTTTCCGGCTTTTTGTTACAATACTTTATGTATATAAATCATCAAGAGAGAAAAAAAAGTATGCAAATGAATAACTGAAATTTCTTATCGTTGCTTTCCTTAAAATGTTTGAGACTTTTTAATTTATTTTTCGGCAGTTTCAAATATTCTAGACTTATCAACTAAAAAAGAAAAAATCAGAAGATTTTTAAACCCTGAAGCTCGTTTCAATTCCCATCTATTTAAATTACTGAAAAATCAATTTCTATTATTTGCTAGAAATTGAAGATGTGAATCGAGATGCTTACGTAACTTAACAGGAAATTTTGAAAATATTTATGTCTTTACAAAAGAAATAGATATATATTTTTAATATTTTTCAAAATGTAGATGGTGTAAATCTTTGCAAAACAGGCAATACATTTTTGTCTCTTTATATTACTTTTCGAAACAATTGCTTACGAGTAAAATGTTACATTTTCAATACTTATTTAAGCGCTTATTTTAAACTAAAGCAAAATATTGTTCACAATAATTTTGATTCTCATTCCTATTACTGTGTAGTTTCAAATGTTTCTACATCTTCCGCCTCCCCTTTTCCCCTTTATTCTTTTGAAATCTTATATAAATGAAATTAATAGTATTTGCTTACAAAACTTTTTACAGACTTCAGCGCATACTAGAAGATAAAACGAATGTTTATATTCAAACTCACTTATTCCCTTCAGCTATATATAAAATATTCAGCTTATAGTAATATTCCCAATATTCATTAGAGGATAAGACGAATATTTTTACGGGAACAGTCGATTCCTATCAGCACGCAGCGAATGTTTGCTCATAATGCATGATTCTTTTCAGCATATATTGAAAGATAAAGCGAATGTTCACTAAAGATGTACGATTCCTTTCAGCACATATTCAAAAATACAGCCAATGTTTGCTCACAATACATGATTCTTTTCAGCGCGTATTGAAAGATAAAGCGAATGTTTGGTCACAATGCAGTATTCCTTCCAACACGCACTCAAAGATAGCGAATGTTTGATCACAATACATGATTCTTTTCAGCACGTATTGAAAGATAAAGCGAATGCTTGCTGACAATGCATGTTTCTTTTCAGCATACATTGAAAGATAAAGCAAATGTTTACTTACAATGCACGATTCCTTTCAGCACATATTCAAAGATACAGCGAATGTTTGCTCATAATACATGATTCTTTTCAGCAGGTATTGAAAGATAAAGCGAATGTTTGTTCACAATGCTGGATTCCTTTCAACACGTATTCAAAGATACAGCGAATGCTTGCTCCCAATACATGATTCTTTTCAGCGCGTATTGAAAGAGTTTGCGGACAATTCATCCTTCCTTTCAGCACGTATTCAAAAATCCAGCGAATGTTTGTTAACACTGTGTAATAAAAATTTTTGGAATATTGTATGAAAATTTTATCAACAATAAATTAATTTAAAATTATTCAATTAAAAATATTTTAATCTTACTTGACAGTACATTGCGTTTAACACCAGTAATTCATCTCAAGTTATGCAAATATTATTAAGTAGATTACTCAGAAAGAATGCGATTTAAAGTTAACTTGATTAAGTTTATTAAGAAATAAAATATTCAATAAAACACTACAAGGAGATATGCATATCAAATTTCTAAGTTACACAATACTATCTATTTGAAACAACACAATTCTTAAGTATCTTACACACCTTCTGGAGCTGTTGGGTTATTGAACAAAATTTATCAAATCATAATTTTTTGAGTTTTACTACCTGCTACACAGGAGAAGGATGAGGCATCTTTGGAAAGGATATTACGTTCACATGTGACCACCTTGAAGTATTGTCACGTGGAAAAAAAAACATTTTTTTCTTCATGATACTTTCACAAACACTTGTAAAACACATATTTCACTAATCTGAATTGCCAAGAAGATACCCAGCACTTATACAAACAGAACTACAAACGGTTGTGCTGGATTAAAAAAGATGAACTCCATCTGAAGCTTTCAGATAATACACGCACATGGCTCACACAATTTTCTTCACAAATACATTTTCTTCATCTCATGGTAACACACAGAGTAAAAAAAATTCTCTTTCTCAAATTTATATTCTGCTGCATTTAGACACAAGATTTAAAAAACATAAACTTCATTTTTCACAAGCAAAAACTTCAAATTTTAGGCATCATCGAGAACGCAGACACACACACACACACACCAAACCCAAAAATTTCGTGAATTGATCCCACCGGAAAAATGTTTTTCCCGCTCAGTTCGTTGTTGCCAGAAACAAAATCAAAAATAATCCTCGCTGCTAACACGGCAAACCGGAGAGAAGTTGCTTTGCTGTTGTCATTCCGGCTGCGAAGCAAAACTGGTTCTGGCACCTGCTGCTTTGGAGGTCGGTGCGGGGTTTTACTAACTTGTGTATCGGCGCTTGCTTTGCTTTGGTCCTTTCTTTGTTGGTAAACAGTTCTGGCGTAGTTCTGGCATTGTCACAAGATTTATTTTTGTGACACACTGATATTGCATTTCTTCAGCATGTATTGATAGATGAAACGGATGATTCAACCTCTTCCCCAGAGCTCATTCAAAGACAAAAATAACCCGCATGATTTTCTTCTACATAAATCCGATGATAAAATTATTTAGTCCATAAACCTTCAGACTCCCTTCAGAGCAAAAGATGTTTGTTCACAATCCTTTGTTTACCTTTAGCTTCCATTCAAAGGTAGAATGGATTTCTGTACACAAACATTTCAGCTCACTTCGGGGAGTATTCGGTGGTAAAGCGAATTTACACAAAATTCTCAAAACACAATCTTCTGCTTGCTCGCACATTCAAACTCCCTTCAATCAAATTGATTTTGCTCGAATATTTCATTATATTATTAATAAGCAATTTAGAGAAAGAAAGCTCTTAATAAGTATAATTAATTCTTCGAAAACAGTTAATAAGAACTAATTTAATGAAACAAAATCTATTGAATGACAAACAAGAATACACAATAGGAACGTACTTCCTTTTCTGTTCATTAATTATGCGAATAAATGGGACATCATTATTATTATAATGTTTGTTCTTTCCGAAAACGGGGGAAAACTTCTGAAATGAAACATTTTAGCATTAATGAGGACAGTCTTCCTGAGGCAGATGTTTTTAAAATATGAAGAAAAATTTCGTATTTTTCAAATCCTTTACGTGGATTTTTTCTTTCTTCTTGTTATGTTGAATTACACAGTCACTCTTTTTTAAATAGCAGGAAGCATTTTTACAGTTTGAAATTTCAGTTACATTAAAATGAATTTTGGACAAGTAACGAGTTTTCCTTAACATTATTAAAAGGAATAAAAGACCTTTAACCCATTATACATCAACAACTTAAATTAATATTTTTTTTACTGCAGTATGCAAAAACAGATTATAAACACACTGAAATTTTTCCCTAGTTTTGTAATTCATATAAAATTTAATGAACAAAATTTTTTTCTTATAGAGTGAATAAAACGATTATTTTTATTTTTGTATTACTTGTAAATATATCTGTAATATACCAAAGTGTTACTGAAGTATTCTTGAACAATTTAAGCTGGGGACTTTTTAAACAATCATTAGCATCCTATTAAGTTTGACCAACGAAAAACAACTCTAAGTGCTGCAATAACCAATAGTGCGACTGCTAAAGTACAAAATATAGTGTCCTGCTACAACATTAAATATCACAAACTTTTCAGATTTTTTAAAATTATTTAATACTCACGTTATTCTAGAAAAAAACAAACTTTCAAATAGTTTTAATACACTGTGATTAATTTATGCAGCTTTAAGTGGTATGCTGCAGATCTGCGACACGGTGTTACAAAAGGTTAACATACAACATAACAAAATGTTTAATTGAAACGTTTCAGTAAATTTGTAAAAATTAGTTAATTGATTTAAATATACACTGTTTGTATACTCTTTCCAAATTAAGCAAATGTACACAAAAATTTGTTAAACTTATAGCATTCAAAAGGTATTTTATAAAGCAAGAGCCATGAGAGAGTAACGTGAAAAGATTTAAAAAAATTATGAACAAAAATTTCCAAGTACTTTTTGATTAACATAAAATTATTACTTTTTAAAATTATTCTTTTCTTTTCTACAGTTAACGTGATTATTTCATTCAATTATTCAAAAAAATTATAAATATATCTAATCGTGTATCTAAATTCTTTTAACAAAATATTATGGAAGATAGGACACATAATAAGGAATCAGAATCACATAGCAATGTGGGGTCAAAAACGTTGCGTTGCGTTCATGCAGCTGTTAATAATCAGTTTATGAAAAGTGTTGAAAGGTTTGCCAAATTTCTTAAGCAAATTTCGTATACAATGGTCTTGTCTCCAAAAATCTCATCCAAGAAATAAAGTAAAATTTATAAACTGCGAATTTTTGTCACATGTTTTCTGAGAAAAATATGTTAGTTTTCGACGAACAGTGGTCGGAAAGTTCACTTAAATAAAGCTATTTTAAATTTGTTCTCATCACTAGCTTCACCTATATTATTCTGTAATTTTTATGAATAACTAGTACTGAATGCACTTTTTTAAAAATTAGGACATATATATCATTCACAGTCTTTTTTGTTAGTTTTTTTAATATTTTTTTTACCAGTATAAGTTTAAATAAGGAAGTACAATTTTTTAATTTAAAAAGTACATTTTTTTAAATGCATTAAATATAGGCTATACTATCTATAGACTACTACTATAGGCTTGCCATCAAATATAGATGAAACTTTTTTCGTTGACTAGATAGCTGACAAATATAAAAATGATGAGCAGTTAAAAGGATAATGAACTTTATTTTTACTTATTCATTTTTTTCAAATTTTGGAGATGTTTATATTGAATGTATTTAACTAGAAATGTACACGCTATAGTTAAGTAAACAAACTTCTAATTATTTCTTAAAGAATAAAAGTAATACAATATCAATAAAAATGTTTAACGATTGTTTTAAATTAGTTTTCTTTCTTCAAATAATTTTGTCAGTATCACAACGATACCAAACTAATGCGAAATCATAAGTAAGCTAAATATATGTGCAGTTTTCCTTAAAAACAAATAAAAATATTTAAAAAGAACTCGAAAACAATGTCAAACACATCGATTATAAAATGCTTCCCAGCATTTTGTTTAATTTATGCATGTGCATGATGAATAATTTACATTTTTGCATGTATCGGAACACTTGGAAAACTAAATCGAGAAAGTAACGCTGTACACAGAAAAGGACTATCTGATATTGAATCTTTAAAACAAGGGTCTGTCATTCTGTAAGTTTAAAAAAAAATTAAAATTTATGTCCATTATTTCAAAGAAGAGTATATTCTTAAAAACTCGTATCTATTGCAGAACACGGTACAACCGCCAAGCGGAAGGGCGATAAAACGTCAAGATTGTTCTTAGGCGCTGAAACCCTTCTAGCAAACTAGTTTACTTTTCATTGTCGTCTGAGGGGGGGGGGGGGCACTAAAAGCGTTCCAGATTTTTGAATGTTCGGTTCTCAGAATCCAAGCCTTGCGAACATTTTCTCACTTAGACTTGATTTGAAATGTTATAAGTTTATACAATAAGAGGGTCTTGCATAAGTGCATGGTTCAACTGGAGCAGCAAGTGCTAGAACAAAATTTCGCCATTTTATGAAGCCAACTTTTGCAGGACTGCGTTTTGGGGAAATCTCGCACCAAATTTATAACAGAATGCTGAAAGACAAACTGAATACTCTTTGACTTTAATAGAAAATTTTAAAAATGAATAAGGCTAAGTCAAAATTAATCTGTTGAATTAATATATTTCTTTTGTCAGCTTACATTTTCGAATGCATCCTCTTATATATCTAAACATAAATTGAACTTTAACGCAGAACTTAACGCATTGATTTCCTCCAGATTATTATTATTTCCCGAAAGACTTAATTAAGTTATTAATAAATAATTTGACAAAAGAAAATTTCAGAAGACCTCTTATTAGATCAACAACTAATCTCTTCTCGAAAACAAAAATCCATTCGGAGAGACAAACACAAACCTGATTCGAAATGCAATACTTCATTCCTCGTTTGTCCGGGTTCATTAATTATGCGAACAAATGAGACATCGTTATTATAATGTTTGTTTGTTTTTTTCCCGAATAGTGGTGATGGTGGGAGAGGGAATGGGGGGGAGGAGGTGACACTTCTGAAATGAAACATTTTAGTACTAATGAGGGTCGTCTTCCTGTAGCAGGTATTTAAACAACGGAATTAAGAAAAATTCCCAATTTCTCGGCTAAGCTATACACTTACGTGATTTTTTAAAAAGTATTGTTGGGTAATGGTAACCTCTTCAGACGATAGAAAAATATCTTAAGAGCCTGAAGCTTCGTTATACCTATTTCAGAGGTTTTTAAGTAAAAATGCTCTCAAGTGCTTTCTTGATAAACTTCCCTAATTACCAGGAGATGGAATTTATTTAAAATGTTTAACTCGTTAATTAAAATCTTCTGATCGATTGTATTTCATAATAATTGAGCTGGAAGCTGATATAATAGTATTTATACCGTACACACATTTTTTTTTTATTTTTTTTTTTATGAAACAGAACGAAGTAAAAGGTAGTTTTGTTTTTAGATAATGAGCATAACTATCATTTGGCATAAAAGTAAACACCACTCTAAAAAAGAATGTTTTATTTTTCTGAATTTAGAAAGGTTAATGGCTCTCTTCTTCCTATTCTGAAGTATTTTTATACGCTTCGAAAAAGAAAATAAAATGACTTCGAAAAGAAAAATCATTACTGTGGTTTTCTAACAAAAATAAGTGAAATTTCTTTCCAATAGGGTTGTTATTACTCCATAGTTTAGAGTGAGCATTTGTCTTCACAGCAAAATCTTTAGTATCATATTTTGCGGGCAAAGCCGCAGGCAGAAAAAAAATGTCGGACGAGGAGAGGGAGGGGGTCATATGCGGCACTTAGGGCGGGGGAATATGTACTGTAGAATCGCGCTGCAACGCAACTTAACTTACGCGAATTGGATTTTACACGGGTTTTCGAGTGTGTATCATAGAGCTAAAACTAACTCTTCATCTGCAATACGAGACTTTTCGCCAATAGTAATAAACCTCAGCTTTCATTTATTCCTTATTTTATGTGGAAAATGTAATAATATACCGGGTGATTCAAAATAGGCAATTATTTTTTAAACCGTAAGTGATCGAAACATACTTCCAGTTAGAAAAGTTTGTCAAATTAAGAGTAGCTTTCAGATATGGCATTTTTATTACTGGGGGTTGTATGCATATTAAAATACGAAATTTAATTTTTATACTGTCCCTCCTTTCTTACCCTTTATATTTAGAAGAATGTTGCTCTTTGCCTAAGAAAATTAATAAAACAAATCCCGTGTCTCTAAGTGGAATAGTTAGCCAGAAATTTAATGTTAAAAAATGATGACTTACACCACTTTACCTACTGTGTTGGCTTTGGTTTTCAGGCAAAATAATCTGTACTTCAGGGGACCAACTATGAGTTGATAAATGTTAAATAATGATCCAATCGTTGAGAATAGCAATTAAACATGTTCAAATGCGGGAAATTAACAGGTACAATTTTACCTGAATGGATCGGTACTGCGTTATGAAATTAGTGATAATTTAGTCTTTTAGGGGGGGGTCATCCAGTAATTACATCACGCTTCTAGAGAAGGAATTTTTAAGTGCATAAGAGAATGACAAGGTAATGGCGTCAGCTACTATGGTGTGGTCACTAGAAACTGCCAAGGATGCGTTACAGAAAAATTGTAGTTAAATCAGGATTTGACAAGTCAAATATGTCTATCGAGTGACTATTAATTAAATTAACATCATTAAAAAAATAATTACATTTTTCTCAATTTTGAGACATCCGCTAAGTGCTTGGCGACAAATGCCAAAATTTTCAAATTGATATATCTCGGAAACTACTCCACGTAGAGACACTGGATTTGTTTTACTAATTTTCTTAGGCAAAGAGCAACATTCTTCTAAACATAAAGGGTAGGAAAGGAGGGACCGTATAAAAATTAAATTTCGTATTTTAATATGTATACAACCCCCAGTAAAAAATGCCATATCTGAAAGCTACTCTTAATTTGAGGAACTTTTCTAATTGGAAGTATGTTTCGATCACTTACGGTTTAAAAAAATAATCGCCTTAACATCTATTTTGAATCACCCGGTACAGTGAAAAACGTTTAAATACAATCTATCTTGCTTTGCATCCATGGGGATGAAAAGCAAGTAAAAAATGTTTATTTGGAGGGGGAAAAAATCAGTTTTTAAAAAATGTATTTCTCATGGAAACCGGGAAAGAAACCTGATGGATGACACTTCTTGCTTGACTAGTGAGAGAGAAACTGGGAGAAACACAAAAAGGGGACCATGAAGGAAGAACACATTCCCAGATGTTAAACATTTACACAAATACATTCTAGTGATTTGTCACAAACATACCACTTAAGATCAAAAACGAACTTTTTTCGAGTTAACCCTTTGAGGCGCAACCCTTTCCCAATGCTGAAAAAAGGGCAGCCGTTACCATCGCTCGACTTAACTACCAGCAAGATGGCAGATAGCTGGCACAGCCAGCTGTCGTCATAAAAGGGCCTCTATATCTGTGGCACGCGATGAACGTTTCGATCGTCTGCCATCTTGCTGGTAGTTAAGTCGAACGATGGCAACGGCTGCCTTTTTTTCAGCGTTGGGAAAGGGTTGCGCTTCAAAGGGTTAAACTTATTCGATCTTATTTCTTTCATCCGAGCTCTCCAAAGAATCCTAGGTAATATTCTGCAAAAGAGTTCAGCGCTGATTCTACTCGCCTTTTAACTCCTATGAAATTCAGACGAGACAGATGAAAGTTTTCTCAAGTTTTGTCGAAGAATTTCGGTCTCCTATAACGATCAAACTAAGCCTGAAACAATTTCTGGTAAGATTTTTAAAATGGATTGATGCTTGCTTACTGATCGAAAGTTCGCAAAGTAGGAAAAGAGTGTAAGTACTGAGAGCAAATTCCGAAATTAATGGGGGATATTACTTTGTGTAGGGAGATTATAAAGTTAGTTTTCGCGTGTTTTAGCTAAGGATAAAATTATAGGGATAATTCAAGTTTTCCCACTTTAATATCAGGTAATAAAGCACCTAAGGGACAGTTTCATATCACTGATGAAAGAAAATGAATAGGGAAAATTCTTATTTCTGTAATTCTTTCGGATAACTAACTTCCCCAAATGTGCGATCATGAAATATTACAATTCATTGCAAAAATTACAAATATTTTTTGTCCCCACCCCCCCCGAATCGGAATTCTTGGAATAATAGTACGTCACTATAAAAAATTTCAGAAATATTACATATTTATTGCAGAAAAATTTGCGATAGTATAGCGTAAATTACCGATGCTCAATTGGTACTCTCGAATTCAGAAACATAGCTAGCATTTCGATGCAAAATACTCACGGCTACAAAAAAAAAAAAAAAAAATCTTTATCTCGGACGTTTTGCACATGCGCTTTTAAATCGTTTATTTTTTACCAGATTTGTTTGTTCTTTTTGTTCAAAGAGGGAGCATTAGAATTGCTATGAGTCGTTTTAGTGATAACAACATTTCAGTAAGCTAAATTAAGCATTGTTGAGTGTAATGGTTTAAATATTCAACTTCCAGCCGACGTTCTTTAGTTCGAAACCAACTTAGGGTAAATGAAATATCAATTGTGAGTGTTAAAATAGTAGTTCTATAACATCTAACCAGGGGTCAGTAAAAATAATTTAAAAATAGCTAGATATACAGCGAAATCAAAAATTGACAGGCAGTAATTTTTACGGTAACATTTTATACAGTGCATTAAGGCTTATGAACATGTTTACAAAATATACAGAAACGTTTGTGAATATTTTTCCGCAGCATGCAGAAACGTTCCTTTAAACTACAATTGCTGCTATTTTCTTTATAGTGTAGACAACATTGAATTACATTTGGCGTAACTTTTTTTAACAGTCTTCTAAAAGTATTCGCATTATTGTAATTCCATTTGGTATTTACACTTGTTGGACTGGTGCTTAAACATCACAATATCTGCGTAATCGATTTGACTGGAAGGAGCCAACGACTGACAATTTGTAGGTTTACAATTTGTTGAGTAGCTTAATCTAAATTATTACAAGCTATCTTCCTCCTCGACCACAGAAGCAACATCCGCAAAAAAACCGAGGGATCCTAATGATACCTTGAAATAATAAAAAATTTGAAAAATAGCACATAAAAGGTACTTATCGTTCTAGTCACATGTTTCGGACGAAAAAGTTTCGTTCTTTACCAGAAGTAGTCCATACACACACTGGGACTCTTGAGTCGTTGTCTGTGTGTGGATTACAGTCGTGCAGTTAGACGTGAAATGTTGTTCCAGCAGTTTCTGCAAATATTGCCGTTACCATTAGAAATGAGTTCGGGCTCATTTTTTAAAGCCCGAGCCCGAGCGATATTATTTAAGTCGGAGTCCCAGCCCCAGCCCGACATTTCAGCTAATAGATAAATAATAGTTACTTCATTGGTAGATTATCATGAATTTTGCTGCTTGTTCAAATTAAAGTCAAATATAATAGCAAACTCCTAATGTATTTTCTAATTCTTTATAATCAAGTTTATCCAGTAATAAGAATTAGTTTATTTAACCCTTTAACGAGCAGTGTTCCCGCTCTGGGAACACCCAACTCTGACGTTTTGATTGTTGGCAGTCACGAAGAATAGATTTGATTTCTATAAAAATAGTTGCGGGTGACATTGCTCCAAGAGAATCCTTTACTTTTTAGCACGCCATTTCCCGTAAAAAAATTGTCACGATTATTCTTAACAGCACTGGCATCTGCTGAAAAATGGAAGACTGCGAGAACAGCTGGATAGATTGCCCAATGCTGAAAAAAGGGCAGCCGTTGCCATCGCTCGACTTGACGGACAATCGGAACGATTGGACGCACAGCCATGCTGCGTCAAAAAAAGGGTCTCTAGATCTATGGCACGCGATGAACGTTTCGATCGTCCGCCATCTTGCTGGTAGTTAAGTCGAGCGATGGCAATGGCTGCCCTTTTTTCAGCATTGGGAAAGGGTTGCGCCCAAAGGGTTGACCCATGAATAATGTTTTAAAATCTTTTTTCAAGGAGTATGTTCGATAAAAGGAGAAACTTCTCACGAGACCAAGCCCGAACACAATCGTGAGTCCGAGCCCGGTTCGGGACCGTTCTGGGACTCGGGCTTTTGGGCTACGGCTAAGCCCGTCTCATCTCTAGCAACCACGAGCGTCACTTTGTTCCCGTTCACAGAATTCCAAGTCTCATCTAGATCGGTTAAATAGAACGGCCGCTAGAGGTTCATACATAGGGATTTTTTATTTATTTATTTTTGTGAACAACACCCTGCAGATAAAATCTATAGACTTCTTGGCAATAAATGCTTATTCATGGCGTTTAACAATGCGTACAAATAAACTGAAACCATTAGCATTTTTCAGTTATGTTGGAACTGCACGGGACGCACTACGTAATGTGACATCTGTGTAAGCAGCAGAGGATCTTGAAAATCGAAACCTTACGACTACAGAATTTCATTGCACCGAGTCACAAACCACCTCTAAATCTCATCTCATTCATTGGAAGAATTCTCTGTAGTTTCCTGTGTTCAGCATCGATTCTCTCCTCACCTTTTTAACTCCTCCGTCGGAATTCACGGGGGGGGGGGGGGAGAGAGAGAGAAGTTTTCTTAACTTTATGCGAAGAATTTTGGCAGATATGTGAAGAGAACTATATCTAAGCTGGAACAACGTCTGATAAGATTTTAAGAAGGATTGACGCTTTCCGATAGTAGTTCAAGTGTATGCGTGGGGGGACTGGGGCGGAGGAGGTGTGTGCAGACTTTGAAATTAATTTTTCGCATGTTTTGCCTAGAATGGAACGGTTTAGTTTTAAATCAATCATTTTAAGTCATGTACAAAACTTATCCACTAATTACAAATTGAAGTCATCACATGAAAATATTTGCATTGGGTCCACTTTGACAGTAAATATTTTCTTATGCCATTGTGCGTCTCTTCTCAACAAAATTCGAAAGCATTTATGATTTCAGTTTGACAGTCTGTTCATCTTTCTATTTGTCCGAGGACTAACATTTTTATACCTGCACTCTCGCAGAATTTATCTATGTCATGAGCGCGTCTATCTATGAACGCGTTATACATGCACAAAAAACAGCTGAACTTCAGCCTGCCACAGTCAATACGCCGGCATGTGCAAGCTCCCGACTAAAGAACCAACATTACCACATTATTTTTATGTGCTTTTTATGCGGAATATCTGACGAACGTCGTTCTGCAATTTTGTCTTGCTTCTTGTAATAAAGCAAATTTCGACTATGCGCCCCGATCGTGTTTTTATTGGCCGTTTTCAGAGCTGTTTTCCGTGAGTGCATAGTTCGTCCGTTTTTTTGTGATACACGTACCATGCCAACGCTCATTAAGGTTTTCAAATGCGCTGAGCATTTTGCGACAAAAAGAAATGGGCTTTACCATTCGAAAATTTCTATTTTCTGTACTGATAGCGGTAATCGTAAACGCCACTTTGTTGCTGTTCATAGAATTCCGCGCTCGTACCTCTGAATAACTACAACCAAAATTTCATCTCAATCATTTGAATAGAACGGCCGATAGAGGTCCATATATCGGGATATAGGTCCATATATCCCCCTGTAAATAAAATCTATAGATTTCGTGGCAATAAGTGCTTATTTACGCGCTTAAAATACGTACAAATAAACTGAAATCATTAAAATTTTTCAATTACCGTATATCCCGGCTTATAACACACTCTGGTGTATAACACGCATTATTAAATTTAGGATATATCATTCTATTCTCAAGCAATTACTGCTGTATAACACGCATCATATTTTCCTTACCGAAATCAATGGATAATTACGCTATGAAATGAAATAAAACAAGAAATAATTGTTAATTATTCAAAAAATGTCTAATATCAAATGCACATTATGGAACAGAGGATGAATTTTTGTGATTAGAAGAAAGTGACTATGAAGATGACGATTTCATTTCCGAAAGTATAGATGTGGATGAATACAGTGATTTTTTCATGTAATTTGACTAAGAAGATTGTTAGAAAATATATACTGTAATTTTTTTTGTGTATGTTTATCTTGCTAAATGCTCGTATAGCGATTAATTCAATTAAATAATAGATATTAGTTATCCCCTGTAATATAATGCATATTTATAATGTTTATAAATTTTTTATATTAATCATTTTATATTCGGTGTATAAAACGCACACGAAGAAAATGAAGCCATTTTTCGAAGTTGATAGTGCATGTTATATATGCTGAGATATACGGTATGTTGGAACAGCTGCAGATGCACTTCATAATTCGACATCTCCGTATGCAGTAGAGGAGCTTGAAAAACTGAAGCCCTTCACCTATAGAATTTCACTGCATCTATAGTCATAAACCACCTATAACCTTATTTCTTCCATTCAAACTCTTCAAAGAATTCTCTGTAGTTTCCTGTAAGAGTTCAGCATCGATTCTCCCCCCCCCCCAACCTTTTAACTCCGTCGAAATTCACTGGGGGGAAAGTTTTCTTAAACTTTATGCGAGGATTTTTGGCGCATTTGGAGAGAACGAACACTAAGCTGGAACAATGTCTGATAAGATTTTAAGAAGGATTGACGCTTTCCGATAGTAAGTCCAAGTGTATGTGTGGGGGAGGGGGAGGGGGGGGGTGGTAGGAGGAGGTATGTGCAGACTTTGAAATTAATTTTTCTCATGTTTTGGAGGCTGGGATGGGATGATTCTATTTTAAATCAATCTTTTCAAGTCATGTGTGAAACTCATTTGTTAATTACAAAACTGGAGTCATCATATGGAAATATTCGGACTGGGTTCATTTTGGTAGTGGATAGTTTCTTATACCGTTGTGCGTATTTTGATTCTTTTCAATTATGAAAAGTTTAAAAGCGTTTATGATTTCAGTTTGTTTGTCTGTCGGTCTTTCAATGCGTCTGAGCACTAACATTTTCATGCATGCATTCTTACAGAATTCATCTATGGGATTAATATGTTCTATATCTAAATGACTCGAAATTATTTTTACAAACTTTTAGGTCGGCTCAGAATCCCATAGCAATGCGGGGTCGGAAACGTCGTCTCCATGTACCTATTAATAATCGCTTTTGAAGAAATGTTAAAGTGTGCGTCTAATTTCTTAACCAAGTTACATAAACAATGGGCTTTCCTCCGACAATTTCATGAATGTAATGAAAGAGCCATTTTTGAATTAACAATTTTTATTAAATTCAATCGGTGTAAGAGGGATCAGTTTTCGGAAAATCACGGTCGTAAAATACCAGGCAATTTTTAATTTGATTCGGAAATAGCTTATTTTTAAACAGATGGTAGAGCAGTACTCAAATACATGTATTTGTGATATGTATTGCGCAATCTTAGCTCACTTTTTTTACTTATGTTCAAAGAAAACTTTACAAATATTTATTTATTTCACGAAGTTAGTTTAATAAAATTTTCCTTTAGTGCCTCATATTTTTAATGATTTCCTGCTAACTGCAAAACACGCATTCAGTCACAATAACCCTGAATGTTGACTTTTCCTACTAATGTAACTTTTTTTTTATTCTATCGTGTTAAAAAGATGTCCAAAACCTTAAAATAAATGCATATATTGTACATGCACTTATTTTTATGCAACTTTCTCGAATAAAAGAAATAAGCACTTTTATGACCATTTTCTTGAAAATAATTCGACCGTTAAAGGGTTAAATAAAATAACGATAACTACACCAAATAGTGTTAACATATCTAACTTGTATTTAAAAATAAACTTTTCCGATTTTTACTGCCTAAGCTGTTGTGACTTAAAATCCCATCCAATCCATTCTAGTTTTCACTGCAATGCATGTATACTCATATATATATTATTTCTCAAAGGTGTTTTTTTCTGGCGTGGCATGATCTCATTAAATACTTGACAAAAAAAAAAAAAACAGTTAAAGCTTATAATTTCTGCTTTTGACGAAAAATATCCAAAAATTCGGAAAAAATCTTTTTGTAATAAAAAAAAAAAAAACAAATCATATATGATTATTTCTCAAAGGTGTTTTTTTCTGGCGCGACTAGATCTCATTAAATACGTGACCAAAAAAATTGTAACAGACTCCATGGTTCCAGGTTGGCATGGAGTCAGATGGATTGAAAATAGTTTCTTTAAAAATGAGTAGCAACGACAGATAAAAAAGGTAAGAGAAATAGAACAGCTCGGAGTTGCCATTATGTTCTTTGTATAGATTGGATGAATGATTGAAGGTAAGTAGAAATACAGGTTTTTTTTATAAATAGTTTGTAAAATAAGTATTTAAATGAGGTTAAAGGAACTTTTTATTTTGTCTTTTCAATCGAGCCGTCTCATTTTGATAATTCAGTGAGTTGTATTCATCAGTCGTAGGCAGAATATTTTCTTCTATGTCATTTTCTCGAAGGTTTGACGACATTTTCTGATGGCTCATATAAAACTGTACTTATTCCCTGGATTAATCTCACACCTTCGGATCCAACCGTACCCTTCCAAATGATGAGAAAACAATTCCCAATAAAAGTAGCCATCGCTATTATCATTAATAAAACTCAAGGCCAGACGCTTCAAAGGGCAGGATTGTATTTACCAGAACCTGTATTTTCACACGGACAATTATATGTGGCTTTTTCACGAGTCCGCAAATTCAGTAATATTCATGTTTGTATTAAAGAAACGTATCGTCAAAAAATCAATGATGATCAATAATAACTGCTAATATTGTTTTTAAAGTGATTTTATAAAATAAAACAGTTAAAATAAATGTCTACTTTTTGAATGATATCCAGTCAAACATCTAACTGACCCGTGAAAATATAACAGAATATATAACAGAATGCATATATTCTGTATTATATTCTGTAATATAACAGAATATATAACAGAATATAATTTATCAGAACATTATGTACTTATAGACACATTTATTCATTTTCACACTATAATATTTACAGTTGTAGTATTAAATACGATATTCTGCGAAAATTTCGCACGTGTCAGCTAGTTCAAATTATTTATAATACTCAGGTATCATAAAATAGTTTTGATGTTAAAGCTTTAAGCAATTTAGGAGCTGATTTTTTAATAATTATAAATCTTACTATCAAAATTTATTTTTTTAAATATAATTTTAAAGTTGCTCGAAAATTTTACCGTGAAAACAAGCTTACATTATTTGCCCATTTCCAAGACATTCGGAGAGTTTAGGGTACATTTTCCCTAGATATACGTAAAAGTGACTATCTAAGTAGCGTCTAAATGCTAGTTTTCCATGCATCACTTTTTACGAAACTAAACTGCTCGGCGCCATTTTTTTTTCGCTTCAAAACCACGGAGAACAACAATTCCTGCGGACATTAATCTTTCCTTGAGTTCCAAGCACCCACTGCTTCATTGATTGCACATATAAATACATCCCAGGATTCAATTTCACGCGGCAACTTAAAAAAAAAAATAAATAAACAGGAACACTTTAACTGATTGAAAACCATCTTAAAGCAATCGAAGCCCCCCACTGCATCACTACAAAAACGCAATATGTACAGTAAATTACCTACCACGATATCTTGAGACATTCCAATTGATGTAAAAGTGTTTCATGCTTCAATTATCGCTGCCAAAGCATTCCTCCCGTTTGGTTGTATTTCTGTCCCGCGATCTCCAATACCCCAGAGACGCTGCCCATTATTGTTTAGATAGCCATATCAATTCGGAGGCCAACGAAGCGTCAAGTAGCGCCCGATCTAAAGGAATGATGGGATTCCACTCAGTTCTCTTATGGTAACGAGATACTGCGGTGTGCCGAACTACTAGATTCACCGCCATCTTGTTTCATCGGTCGTTGAAAGAGGGTTAGGGACGTGCTTTTAACTCTTTAACGCGCAGTGTTCCCGCTTTGGGAACACCAAACTCTGACGGTTTGAGTGTTGCCAGTCACGAAGAATATATTTGATTTCTATAAAAATAGTTGCGGGTGACATAGCTCCACGAGAATCCTTTAAGCACGTCATTTCCCGAAAAAAAACTGTCACGATTATTTTTAACAGCACTGACATCTGCGATAAATGAAGAATGCCAGAACAGCTGGATATATTGCCCAATGCCGTAAAAAGGTCAGCCGTTGCCATCGCTCGACTTAACTACCAGCAATATGGCGGACGATCGAAACGTTCATCGCGTGCCACAGATCCAGAGACCCTTTTTTGACGACAGCTGGCTGTGCCTGAACGTTTCGATCGTCCGCCATCTTGCTGGTAGTTAAGTCGAGCGATGGCAATGGCTACCCTTTTTTCAGCATTGGGAAAGGGATGCGCCTCAAAGGGTTAAACCTTTTTATTGCGCGGTGGTTCGTTCGTGAAACCACCTTATTTCAGCGCTTTCACTGCTGATCGCAAAAAGATATGGTTCAATGGTCCCAAAGCTGAAAGAGTGCTGCCGTTGCCATCGATCCATTTAACTATCAACAACATGGTGGTCGATCGAATCACCCATCTGGCGCCACAGAGCTAAAGAAGTTTTCTGACACAGCTTATTGACCACGTCACATTTACTGACTTGTCTTTAAAATGGGAATCTCCTTAAAAAAAGATAGAAGTTTAAACTATTTTTACTCAAAAATAGGGTCAGTCAGTAGCAGGCCCGGACTGGCTTCTTTTTTTAGGGGAATTTATACGTACCTAAAAAGACCACATTTAACTATTTAAAGGACCCCTCGAGTCGCGGAGTTTCTCGGATTCTCCTCTGCGTCACTGCTCAAGATTACTGGGAAATAAATAATCAAATTACTGTGATATATATCAAATTACTCTCATAATAAGGAAGTATATCCATTTTGGGGGGCCTCTCCGGGCGCCTTGGGCTGGGGGCCCTCGGCGATCACCTACCAGCCGACCTGGCCAGTCCGGGCCTGGGCTGTACTGAATGCAAAGGAAGAGTTGTGAGGTTTATTCCACCTGTAAAGATAGGTTAACTATTTGTTTGCCAGGAGAGCACAGCTTACGACACAAAATGTATCACACTATCAAATGTTACACACGTCCATCCTCGAGTTTTCTGTCAGAATTGACATCCCCATCAAAACGAGGGGCTTCTGAATATTGCCGCTGAGAGAGGCTTTCGGAACCATTGATTTAAACCTTTGAATCGCAACCATTTACCAGTGCTGAACTAAAGGCAGCCGTGGCCATCGCTCGATTTAACTACCAGCAACATAGCTGTCGATTGAAGCCGCACAGCCAGCTGTGTCAGAAATGGCCTCGATTTTTCGGTGGTCTATCGAATGGCCGATCGACCACCATGTTGCTGAAAGTTAAATCGAGCGATTACAACGACTGCCCATTTTTCAGCATTGAGCAGTCTATCCGGTTGTTCTTCTATATCAATGTATTTCCATAGTATTCTCCAGTTTTCAACAGATTCCGGTGCTGTTAAAAATAATCCTGGCAATTTTACAAATATTCGACAATTTTTACGTTAAATTATGTGCTAAATAGAAAATTTTTCGAGTATAACTATGTCCTCTTTAATTATTTGATTGAAATCAAATTTATTCTTCGTGAATCAAAATGTCAGAGTTGTGTCCTTACGGCAAGGACACCGCGCGTTAAAGGGTTAACGTGCACTTACAAAGCATGTACCCAGTGGTTTTTAATGACATGTCGGAATGGAACTTTGCGAACCTTCCGACTACCAATCCAGTGTCTGTACCAGCACAACAGCAACGGCGAAGATTACCCTTCTGAATCTTGCATTACATTCGTTCTGCGCAGAACTTCGAAATTAGATACGTAGTTACAGTCATTGCATGTTGTAAAGACGAAAGAGGCAAAACAAGATTAAGATTAAAAATATGAACAAGGATCTTCCTCCTATTATAGAAAAATTCTCAGTATTTTAGAATTAAGGACTAAATGTATTCACTTGCTAATTATTAAATGTAATTATACTAATCAGCATATTTACGCAGAGATAGTAAATTCTGAGTAAATACACTAATACTGAATACTGTACAAATAATTAGTGCTCTGCACAGTACTGAGTTCAGACAGCACAAACTTTATCGTAGTTAACGCATCCGTAATTATAAAAAATCACCCTAGGTATAAAGGTCGCCCAAATGAAAGTGCATTCCTGTAAGAGCTCAGACATTTGAAGAGTAGAATGACTGCTTATGCTCCTATAGAGGGCGAAGAGTGCTTTGAGTGCATGCGATATCGTCAGCTTCCACCAAATGCGTGTGTGATAGCGTGTGGACACGTTAAAAGGCATCGTTCGCGGAAAGCGGCTTTTATCTAGCCTATCTGTTACGCTTGTATTACTTCTTTTTGTGTACTAATTTATTTTAATGTAATTAAAACATTTCTCAAACCGCCTGTAGTGTAACTTTCAATTGTGCGAGCCTTATATTATTTTAAATTTCCAAAATATTAAAAATAATATATTAAATATGAACTACACATCTACAATTTGTAATCCATTTATTAGCAAAGATTTCTGTAACGTTACGTTAACGAAAACTGTGACTTGAAGCATCAACAGTTTGCACAAATAAGACACTTGAGTTTGAAAATATTTTATAACTAATGTATTTGTCATGGTTTACCTTTTTGAGCCATAGAACCGCATCTATCAGTCAGACTCGATAGATTTTCGCTTCTTTCTCTTTACAGCCTTTGCTCGTAGTCACTTTGTTAGACTGCCTCCATTTTCGTTGCCACTTGTACTTCTGCAACATCTGTCTTACAACGGGTAAAATAAATCCAAATATGTCCAATACAGTAATTTGACATTGGTACGTTACCATGGTAACCCCCGAATGTATATATATATATATATATTCTCCTCTTTTCAGACCATGAAGAAGATTTCCTAGTTTCGCCAAGTTTTATTTTGAGTATTGACTTTATTGTTATAAAATAACAGTAGAAAGTCTCTCTGATTCCCTGTTAAGCTTCAAAAGGAAGAGGCGCAAGATTTATTTTCTCGCCTAAACAATTTTTTTTTCTTAACCCTTTGAGGCGCAACCCTTTCCCAATGCTGAAAAAAGGGCAGCCGTTGCCATCGCTCGACTTAACTACCAGCAAGATGACGGACGATCGAAACGTTCATCGCGTTTCACAGATCTAGAGACCCCCTTTTTTACGACAGCTGACTGTGCGCGAGCACAGCCAGCTGTCGTCGAAAAAGGGGTCTCTAGAGCGAGCAAAATTTTTCGATTGAAAAAATATGTAGACATATGTATGCTATGTATACACGTATTCAGTAGACAACCTATAAAACGGTGGATAAGCTCCGTGTTAAATGAATCTGTGATGCAGGAATCACTTGGGTATGAGCATCTTAGTAGTGTTATCAGGAAATAAAGGAACATCTGTCTCAGTCATTTAGCGTGTTGTTCGAGCCTTATTTAGCGTGTTATAAAAAATGATCAGAAATTTTTCTCCGTGTTATACGAATCCGTCTTATATAAACCCGTGTTATAGTACGGTCTAATGTATACTTTCGTGTGATTCTTATCAACAGAAAAATGCAAAAAGTGTATAAAGAAAGTTCATTATAGATAATTCGTTTTAACACTTCTCTCGAATTTGACATTATTATTTTATTATTGTTATTATTCAGTGTATTTTGAATGAGAAATCGAAGCAATCAAACATTCGGGCAAAAATTTGTTCAGACAACTGGACGCACAAATTATAAACTCATGCTTGTTTGCTCAGAAAATGATGTTGTCATTCATTTTTTAAAAACGAAAATTATTTTACATAATGGTCTGATATTTATTTTAAGAGCATATTTTAATAATAATATTAGTAATTTTTTGTTCATATTCCATCAACGAAAAATGCATTGCGTGAGATGAGCAAAAGGAACAGTTTCCAAATGCAATTAATAAATTTTTTTATGTGTATAAATCTTACCAATATAATTGATAAAAATATAGGCTAAACAATAAATAAAGAACAATTTATTTATATTTTTCAACAAAAAGCAATATTTACCCATCTTACCTCCCTGCATTCTGCTCGATAAAAGTTTATGAAAAAATTATAAAATTACTATACTATAAAATTTATGTTTATTTTAAACATAATTACACACAATTTTACGAGAAACAATCAAAGTTTCAATCAAACCCCTAAATATAAAACAGATTTCCTCATTTTCCTTTTATATTAAAAAAAAAAAAAATCTAAAATTATAGGAACTTCTTGAGTTCCTCTCTGCCATACCTACACAAACAATCTATCCTTCGCTTTAGATTAATTCTTTCATTAAGGAAAATTACAAATCTCCCGGGAGAATGATAACGGGTAGCAATTAATTTTTTAGGGCAAAAACTTCAAATAGCTTTTTTCAAGCGATTCATTAGCGTCCTCCTTCCCCCATTTCCTTACCCCGTCCTCTGCCTTTCATCCAAGCTGTTGTTTTGGTTTCGATTATTTTGGTTCTTTTTCGTGGGATTTTTCAACGATGTAATTTTCTTAACCGTCATAAATAAACAAAAAGTATCTTCGTCACAATAAAAATGGGAATGTTAAAAGTAAATAAAAAATAAAATAAATGAAGGGTAAGTTATTTATTTAACCCTTTGAGCCTCAACCCTTTCCCAATGCTGAAAAAAGGGCAGCCGTTGCCATCGATCGACTTAACTACCAGCAAGATGGCGGACGATCGAAACGTTCATCGCGTGCCACAGATCTAGAGACCCTTTTTTTGACGACAGCCGGCTGTGCAGCTGCGTCAAAAAAGGGTCTCTAGGTCTGTGGCACGCGATGAACGTTTCGATCGTCCGCCATCTTGCTGGTAGTTAAGTCGATCGATGGCAACGGCTGCCCTTTTTTCAGCATTGGGCAATCTATCCAGCTGTTCTTCGCATTCTTCCATTTTTCAGCAGATGTCGGTGCAGTTAAAAATAATCGTGACAGTTCTTTGACGGGAAATGACGTGCTCAAAAGTAAAGGATTATCGTGGAGCTATGTCACCCGCAACTATTTTTATAGAAATCAAATCTATTCTTCGGGACTGGCAGCAGTCAAAACGTCAGAGTTTGGTGTTCCCAGAGCGGGATCACTGAGCCTTAAAATGTTAAGGGAGACGGGCAGCTTTGGATGCGATCCCGTGTTAAAATCTGTTTTGCATATTTTTTTCTTAGTCAGAACTCCGATTTTGATTTTGCTTATACGTAGAAAAATTATCAAAGATTCAGATGACACAATCTTAAGTGTTTCAAAAACTAATAATGTTTAATATTTTCTGTATAATACGAAGCATGTCCACTAGATGGCAGCTCTTAGCCAAATATATTTTATCGAAATAATATTATATATATCTGGTACATTTAAGACTGTACCATCGGAATCTTTGTACTTTTTCTACGTATCCACGAAAAAAGAATCAAAATCGGTGTTCCACGGAAGGAAAAATTATGTAATACAAATTTTAACATGGGAGTCAACCTGATCACTCAAAACTGCCCGTCTCCCTCAAAATAAAATTATAAATTAAATTATTTTCCTTTATTTTATTTTAATTTAATTTGCCAATTTGGTATGGTGTTAAAAAATCACTAACGAAATATAATAAAAAAAAATTAAGTTCGTTTAAACATAAAAACTGGAATTTACGGTTAATAAAAATATACTATAACTGCAGTTACATAAGTTTTTAGCAATTAGTACCCTGCATGCGCAAATGCGCATGTATTTCCCAAACTTTTCTAATGAAATTTTTTTTTAAAAATTTTCACCTTGCTTTTAAGTAATCTAATTTCCCCCCCCCGCAATTCCTAATGTTCTGCGAGTTGAATTTGCATTTGGCAGTAATTTTTATGCAACAAGCATTGCAGTTTGATGTCTTGGAACTTTTTCGGTTGTTTCGGACGTTGCTTGTCTATCGCATTAAAACTTATCGTTTTTAAAACGTCGAAATTATTTTTTACGAGTTGTATTCGATGCGACGCGTAGTTAGCATTTCCTCCCTTATCTAGAACTATTTTGGCGATAAAAATACTAAGTCCGAATTTAGCCGCCAGGTGGGCCAGTAAGCGGTTTCATTGCGTACTGCATAGCTACTTTATTATAGACTCCACTTTTATGACTGCATCTCTTGCCGCTCTGATGTTAATGAGGTGACAAAGGACTTGTATATTGAAGCGCATTTGTCTACATCGGGAATAATAAATAAGTTATTTACAAATATTCAAGTACTGTTTAAAATTTTTATTCAAAAACTGCCTAATACAGCTCATTAAAAGAACATCAGTCTGATTAATATTTCTTTTTGATAATTTTAATTCTAATAGTAACGCAATAAAAAACAGTAAATTATTTCCATGTAGATCATATTTTTGTGTACTGTAGAATGTGTCTGAAAGAGGGATTTGGAAAGTTTTCCCGATAATTGGAATAGACACATTTCCAGATATAATATATGCTTACGTATTTTCATGTCATTTGTTAAACTACATCAAGTGGATTTCGCTGACCAAGCGTTTTGCTTTAATGGTCGCAGTTGAATAAATTAATATCAAAATACAACATATATATTTTTCTAGATGAACAACGACACTTAATGCACACATATAATTTTTACGACACTCAATCATCACCAATAATGATTTCTTACATGAACGATGCGTATTTCTTAGATTGGCAATGCTTAAAATCTATTTTTACTCTCAGGATATTCGCTAGAGTTTTAACCTTTTGAATATACCCATATCATAAATTCCGCTTTCATAGCTGAGTTTTCCTTTCAATATAAAAGTATTTTTCCGTAAATAAAAGACTCCATAATAATCTATGCTTCAGCCTAAAACTTAAAAATAATAAAATAATATTTAGACCTTATTCCATCTGTACTTTTTTATTTTTTTAGTACGAAGCAATAGAAAGGTATTATAATCACAATAAAATTTTGGTATTCAGGCTTTGACAAAAAATGAATAAATAAATAAATTAATTAAATTAAAAATTTAATTTAATTTAATTTAATTTATAAAATAACCATTTCTGAAGTTGCTTTTAAAAGTTTCAGAAGGACTAAAACGAAGGTATATGCAGTACGGGCGTATGCATATACAATCCATCTTTACCAATCGTGAATCTAGTGCTTGAAAATTCTTCCTTTGAATACATAAGCATTTTTCCTTAAGGGTGCTGTTCAAAGAAACAAAACCTCTCTCTCTCTCTTTCTCTCTCTCTCTCACACACACACACATACAGTCTTTGTACACAGATTAAAATAAACTAACTGCGGCAGAGACTCGAAAAAATTAAGGATGATTCTTCCTAAGCTGCACTACGTGCTATGATAAATGAAAGAGCGATGATTTTTATTAATCTTTCTGTAAAAAAAAATAAAAAGATTTCAACATGGAGCTGCACAGAAAACATTTTCGAAAAGTAAGACATTCTGTCAAATTTTCTAACTTTAACCCTACAAAGCTCAATCTTTTTCCGTGTTTGAAATAAATATACGTATTAATGTTAGTGATTATTATTTGGGAAAAAACAATTTAAAAATAATAACCTAATAATATTTTACTAGAAAATCTAATTTTTACAGTTTTGTATGCGGTACACTGGACCTTTAGCTATACTTTTTTGGTATTTATTTTGAAATTTTAGTATTCAAATCATTTCTTGATATGACGAACTCCAACACACAGTAATTTTTTTCTCTCTTTGCTAACTATTTTTTGTTAATTTTCATAAATAAATAAAACCACATTCGAAAGATTATTGTTTAACTTCAATCAGTTTGGGCAATAATACTGTTGCAGAATACTCTGCTTGTTCCCATGTGTTCGTCGTTCTAAAGTCCAGTTGGTGTAGAAAGTTCTAGTAAAAAGTCCACTTGTCAGGATGGAACACGAACTTCATTTCTTCTAGAACTTCGCCGAACAATCAGCTCTACAAAACTCACAAGCACAATCAAACAGTAATGTGCTTTTAACAGTCCGCTTAGATCTGTAGCTTTCACAAATGCTGTATTTCTCACACAAAATGAAACACTTTCACAGGCAAAAATTCAGTGAAAATATAAGAGATAACACTAACAGTCTCTCAAGACTCAGCAATCAAGAATTTACACACAGCGCTTTAAAAACAGCTTCGAAAAGCAAGCCAAAACACTGCTTCTATCACAAAGCAAGCGTACTCACTCATAGAGGTCTACTCACACACAGAACTGGGGAATTCTGAGACGCTTATATTTATAGATAGCGCAGAAGCCACGAGAAACTTCTGGAAGAGTCTATTTCTCGAGGATTTCACATAAGACGGGAATTTTGATTACGTCATAGAAGAAAAATATTAGGCTGTAATGCGATTTTAATGCAGAAAAACTAACTTTCAGGCCTAATTGGGAAAATCGCGCAAAATATCCAAAATGTATCCGAGCTTGGCGACTTTTAGCGAAATATCACCAAATTTGGCACCCAAAAATAAGTCCCCAAAAGTGAAGTTACCGAAGGTCTAGGACCAATATTTCTCGAGATTTCTAGAAACCCCAGAGAAAAACAATGGGAAACCGAAACCTCCGTATCTCCGGTTGTAGTTGACCGATTTTGATGCAACGAAAAGCAAAATTTAACTATTTGAAGCGTAGAATACGAATTTTAAACTATTTTAAGCCCCAGAACAGCGGGTTGCCCCGAAAATTCGTAACAATATGAACTGTAAGTGCATCTACACGCAACAGCCTGAATTATATCGTTGCTATAAATACTCTTAAAAGCCGACAGATGCCTGTACTAGTATTTTACAGACGTAGAGGAATAATTAAAGTGGTTGTTCCTCATATGGTACCAGGTGCCTTGTAGGGCTAAGATTTTTTTCTGAAAGTTCCGATATTGATATAGATTTATTCTTTATTACAGTGTATATCACTGTAAAGAAAAATTCTCAAAATTTTGAAATGCTGAACATAGTTGTTTTGTATTTATGTTCCAAAGTCACTCGACTTTTTGCACTGTAAATAAAATATTCCCATATTAAAAACCATGTTTCATTGTGAAATTTGAAAACAGTGTTTCAACAAATTTCCTCTATACCTTTCATTTCCTTTGTGGGGAAACAAAAGAAGTATTGTTATAGTTATAAAATATTTTACTTTATATTTCAACATCAATTTATAATACGATTCAAAAAAAAATAATATAAACGATACGATCATTTTAAAAATTCACTATTTCTAGTGTAATCAATTTAATTATCCCAATCGACTTGTTCCTAAGCCGTGACAAAAAAAAAACAACTAAAAAACTTTAAAAACCAAAGGGATAAAAACAGTAATTCTCAGCCTAAATTGATTAGCTATTTTTTAATACTTGAAAAAAATGTTAAGTGCAAAAAAAAAAAAAAAAAAGAGGAAATTGAAAGCCACCATACTAAATACCACATTAATGCCACTTAATACCCTGCTTATAGAAATTTAATTGTCTATGTTAGGTGTCTCTGCCAAAAAGAAATTATAAGGAAACTTATAATGCTAAAAAAAGTAGTAAAGTTTTTATTGAACTATTTTCTTTGACGGAACACTAAATGAAAAATTATCGTAAGCCTATGGATCTTCAGTCGACAGTTTTTTATTGACACTTTTGAAGAGTTCCTCGGTTTAATATTTTCATCCTGGGAATATCTGGATCAACATGCCTTTGATAAAACAAAATCTATTTATATATATATCACTAACGACATTTGCGGCACTAAAATCGGCGATATGTGTATGATCCGAATGGCAACAACTAGATGTAAACATTATCGAATACTTTTCCGTTTTGATAAAACGGAACTCATCACCAGCTCCACCAAGTTAAATCATTTGCACCTGTTGCTATTAAAATAAACAAACTAATAAAGTAAGCATAAAAAGTAGGCACGAGATTGCTATCCTTCGTACTTTTTAGCATATTTTATTAAGTATAATGATACATACGCCAAAGAACCATTATATTATGACCACCGAACTCAATAACGCATTGGGCCTCACAAAACTCGCCTGGGCATGGATGCTACGAGTTCTTGGTAGATACTGGAGATGGGTTGTACTAAATATTTAAGCAGCGGCCACACAAAGTCGAGATATTGGAACATGGTGGTGTTTGAGCTCTGAGCTGCCGGGGAGAGGGGAGCAGCTGTTCTCCTGGAAGACTACGTACCCTGACACGACCATCGACGTGATGAAGGAGCAACCGGAATTCAACCTCCCTGGCAACTCTCTTCTAATATATCCGTGGTCGAGTCATGATGTTCCCGTGGCCACTGTAAGCATAGTTGACAATGACGCTTGGCACATGGGTGGGACGTTTGCTCCGCAGTTCTATATCCAACAGTATCCGCTGAATTGAATGTGCCGAAACACTTGTACTTGGACTTGTATTGTATTGGGGTGTCAACTGAGCCACTGTCTGCCACCAATTTTGCTGTTCCAGGCGGAACAGTTTCCAACGTCCTCTTTCTTTGATGATATGTGGACGCCATACATCTTTGCGTCTATTGGTGGTTTCACCATCATTAATCCACTTTTTATAAATACTAACAACGGTAGATCATGAACAACCTACCAGTCGTGCAGTTTCGGAGATACTCGTTCCGAGTCTTCGGGCCATTGCAATTTTCCCTCTATCCAATTCGCTTAGATCGACAGCCTTTCCCTGCCACTCACAAACGGAAGTGTCAAAATGATTCCTTACCTTCTCCAGCAAAAGTTAAATACCTTTCCCACTTAATTACGTGCTCTCCGTGTCATCCAGGCGATTTCATTTAAAAATGTGGGGGTGGTCATAATGTAATGGCTCTTCGGTGTATGAGCAAGGAAATAGGTGAAATACAAATCTACTTAGGAGACATGAAATTTACAATGTGTGTCAACATTTTTAAAACAACTTATTTTGGGGATATTGCTTTCGCCAGGGGCGTAGCCAGGGGGGGATATCGGGATATACCCCCCCCCGAAATTTTTGGATTAGTGATGAAATTCCGTCTATTTATACAGATATAAGTTCATATCCCCCCCCGAAATTTTTTCCAGGCGCATATCCCCCCCCGAAAAATTTTCCTGGCTACGCGCCTGGCTTTCGCAACATACATTCGATCGGTTTTTATGATGACACCCAAAATTTGTAGCAACCTAACCTAAACATATTTAATGAAAAATACTGTTGAAACAAACAAACAGGATTTTCGTTAAAATGAGTCGAATAATTGGGCCAATAATATACATTGTAGAAAGAACAAAAAGGTATGGGACGGCGAAGCTGGACGCCTTGGCTGCTAGTATTTAGTATCCCATAACCAAAATAACTCAGATAATTGACAAATGATATTTTTTATCAAATTTCTGATGTTTTTGCATATAAATTTCAGATGTTTAAAAATCTCTAATGGAACGGTTTTTTACAAATTGAATATCAGCCTTTAGAATTTGTGTGCATGCTTTTCTTCCTGTTTGATCCTTTAAAAGTCGGGTTGGTTTATGAGTATTTATTTATTGCATTTTAATTCTTGTATAGTTATTTATATATTACGCTCATACAGCCCATAATCAAATATAACTTTTGAAAACAAAGCAACAGATTCATGTAAAGTAAATAAAAAACTTTGTAAAAAACACACATAAGATGTTATCTTATGTGTGTTTTTTACAAAGTTTTTTATTTACTTTATTGTTTAACACCAGTGTTTTGAGTGTTTTTTCCAACAGATTCATGTGTTTTGTACCAATGAAATCTTTCAAAACGCTAACCAAATACATATAGCGGCTTTTATTTTAATCGTGATTGAGCTTTACTAGCATTAGAAAAGTAAAGCTAATAAAACTCAAAAAAAAAAAAAATACCTTTGGTTGGTGAAACTGAAAAATTGAAACAAACCACAAAAATTTCAACCGAACTACCAACATTTTAAAAATTTGAACAAACTGCAGGGTGCCCTAGAATCGTTGGAAACTTTATAAAATTAAATTAAATTTTTTTTAAACATATTAGCATTAAAATGTAGTTACTTAACTAATTGCAGACATAGCAGAATTAATAGCGTTCAATATGAGATCTTTTGGTGGCTTTTACAGCATCTAAACCATACTTGGTTTCATTTCCAGTATTTGAAAGCGTCTAAGGATTTATGGAATGAATAGCACTTGTGTTTCGCTGCTTCAATTCATCCACATTAAGACACGTAGTCCTGTAAACAATATCTTACGTAACCCCACATGAAAAAAAGCCGAGAGCGTTAAATCCGGAGATCGAAGAGGCCACTGAATTAGACCACCGCGACCTATCCATCTGTTTGCGAAATACTGATTGAGGCAATAGCGCACGTCGGACGTTGACCAATGTGGAGGTGTGCCGTCTTGTTGAAACATCACATTGCCAAAGTCACCATGTCCACTATGCTCTTCTGAATCTTTTGCCAAAGTCCTTGACAACTAGCTCTATCTGTCAGATTTTTTGGTACAAAATTATAGGAAACAAAAATCTAGCACATTTGTAAGTCGCCCATCATTCAAATACCTGGTTCGTGCGTATAGTATTTTTAAAAATTTACTATTGTAAAGTGCCCAACGAGTCTCGGGCACGTTGTATTATATTAATGTTCCATTATTATGTCATGATGTTCATATTTACTATTTTTTTCGTACTATCCTGAATCGTGTAAATATTGCTTTCACTTTGTACTTAATTTTTATTTTTGTAATTCGAAAACTAATTGGTTATAGTTGATAATTACTGAAAACTTCTAAGTTACATTACTTAGTAAAAATTACATTTATACTTATGCAGTTCTCGGTAAATAATTTTTAAAGGTCGGACTTCGATTTTACAATTGGGCTCTTCTCGCATCAAGTCACCCCATTTAGTTATTTTATTTATTTATCATTTTTGTTAATGTACGGTTTGTATTAAAACATGGCTTAAAAATGACTGCATGTCATGAATTATATTGTTGTTTACTTGAAAGCATAGTGCTGCCCTTTTCTCAGCATTGGGCAATCTATCCAGCTGTTATCGCATTCTTCCATTTATCAGCAGATGTCGGTGCTGTTAAAAATAATCGTTACCATTTTTTTTATGGGAAATGAAGTGTAAAAAGTAAAGGATTCTCGTGGAGCTATGTCACCCGCAACTATTTTTATAGAAATCCAATCTGTTCTTCGTGACTGGCAACAGTCAAAACGTCAGAGTTGGGTGCTCCCAGAGCGGGGACATTGCGCGTTAAAGGGTTAACTCAATAGTATCAGTTATTCGCCTTTAAAAAGTCCCATCTGCTACAATTCCTCTCTTTTGATTTGCTTCTAAATAAACTTGAATTTCATCTGAAGTGCTCAATCAGGATATGCATTCAAATATGTCAGAACAACGGATTGCCGTATCATCTTTTACTGCCCGTCGCCATGGCAACTGCTCTAAATCTCATCAATTACTGGAGACTGTGCAGAGAACTAGCCGCCTGGCTGGTTCTGAACAGTTTCAGTTTTCTGGAAATCATAATGATGGAGGTGGGGGACCCCCTTTTGAAGAGAGGCAGAGCGAACGGATGGCGTACACTAAGTTTGGAGCCCGCTGGAGTGTGAAATGCTCCAGAAATTGACAAGATTGGTTTTGGGAAAGCCTCCTCTTACTTAGCCATTTTACGCAAGATATTTGACACCTCGGTCGGTGGATGGGCACTATATGGAATAGTAGGGTTTTTTGCTGCTGTTGTTGTTTCTTTTTCTGGGAATAACTTCTACTCATTTGAAAATAGTTATGGGTTTCGTGGAGAAAATAAAGATAAACTGGAATTAACTTTTTAAATAATTTATTGAAAACTAATAGAAAAAATGTAAATCGTGCAAGCGCGCCGATTATAAAGCACTTTCTAAGTATTAGAACCTCGGTGGGTCAAGAACCCAAGGTGTCAAGAACTCAATCGTGTTAGCTCTTGACACTTCGGTCATTAAATGGGCACTGTATGGAGTAGTAGGGCTGCTTTCTGTTTTGACGTTTCTTTTATTTGGAATAACTTTCTTTTTAATCATTTGAAAATATTTATGGGTTTCGTGGGAAAAATAAAGTGGAATTAACTTTTAAATAATCTATCTAAAACTAACACATCGATTATAAAGCACTTTCTAACACCTCGGTGGGTCAAGAACCCAAGGTATCAAGACCTCAATCGTGTTAGTTCTTGACACTTCGGTCATTAAATGGGCACTATATGGCATAGACAGGTTGTTTTGTTTTGTTTTGTGATGTTTCTTTTACTGAGAATAACTTTTCTTTTTGATCATTTGAAAATGCTTATAGGTTTCGTGCAGAAAATAAATAAAATATGTAATGAAATAAACTTCTTAAAAAATTCATTGGTAGGTGAAACAAAATTTGTAAATCATGATAAACGTACCGGTTATAAAACAATTTCCAGAACAACAGTCTTTTTTGTACCAAATTTCTTTTCTTTTTTCTTCATGTTTTCTATATTTTATTTACTCTATATTTTATCTACTCTCTTTCCCCTTTTCTCTTATCCTCCCTCGTTTCTTGCCTTTCCTTTCTTCTGATTGACAACTCACTTTTCGAGTTTGTTTTCTATTTGCTTTTTCCCAGTCCTCAGTCCCAGTCTATGTATGGACTTCTGCTGACGGAGATCGAAATATTTTTTCAATCGAAACACGTGTGCAGATTGCTAAGTACCTTTTATGTGCGTTATTTTATTAATGTTTAATTATTTTAAACTTCCAAAAATATTCGCATGAAGTATTAATTCTTCTCGTTCACCGGCTAACGATTTCTGTCACTGTTTTCCACCAAATGGTGTAACATAGCACCAATAACGATAAATGATTGTACAAATCCAAACTTTATTTTTTGTAAATTCTATTTTGAATGCTTATGGTGCATTCTTTCATATTAACCTGTTGTCCATTCTTTTCAATAATTTTCTCTGCAAATGGTGCGATTTAGCACAGTTAACGCAATAATCCAATTACCAATTTCTAGTTTTACTAACCCTTTTTCTATTTCCGTTGCCAACTAAATGTAAAAAATAAATCAAGTTTTTGCATCTGCAAAAGAATTTTATTTAGTAGATTGAAATGGTCTATATCATATACCCATCTGAAACTGTTGTGTAAAGCATGAATTTATTTATTTATATATTTATTTTTTATGTAGAAGTGTTCCATAATGGATGCTTTCGGCATAATTTACCCATCTTTCCCACTTTTCTTATGTTCAATATACTATGAGAAATTAATACAACATCATGTGATGATTATATGACCATGTAACATAACGACCTGCTTTCAACATTTCAAGCAATTAATTCCGAACAAGCGACGACCATGTAAATCTTCAAAATGTGTCCGAAATTAGCCCTACTTTTTAATGCAGCGAATTTAAAGCGACTTCAAATCCTGAAGTGCAGCGCATTTATTCATTGAAAAATTAAGAAAAGTGAAAAATAAAATAGCAAAAAATAAAACAGCAATGAAAAAGAACAGCTTTTTCTGAAAGCAACTCGCATTAGAGAAGTTCTCTTCGCAAGCTGTTGTTGAAGAAACTTTGAATTTTTTTTTTTCCTTTTAGACTTTTTAGTACTTCGACTTTTTTTTATTTTGTCTTTTTGTTATCCGTGAAGTTTTTTTTCACACTTTAGAAAAGTTTCTTGTTCTTATTTCTGACATAAATTGCAGTTCTTTATTCTTCGCAGAATATCCAGGAGATAAAGAAAATGAGACAGATTAATAGGGTTTTATGAAATTTAAAATGGCATAAAGTTTTAAATGATTGCATGTAGTAGAGAGAAAATGAAATTGATTTATTAATAGACTAAAAATATTACTTTTTATAAGTAAGGGCACATCTAGAGATGCACCTTTTGAAATATATATTAATGCTGGAAAAATTATAAAAATCAACAATCCGTAAGTTTTATAGATACAAGTAGGTTATGGGCTCAAACCATTAAGATTTATTTGTATTTTTTGTCCTACTGAAACAAATTACTAAACTGCGATTGTTAATTGATAAATTTTTATAATTTTGTACAAGCAAAAAATTCACGTGTTTTTACTTAAATATAATTACTATAATCAAATATATTTTTTATAGTTAAAAATATGTAAACTATGATATTTAAACATAATAATAGTTTCAAAAACACCATAAAACAATAATGTTACCTATGAATAAAATTTTATTTATTTCACTAATTTTTTGTTTTATTCTCCAGTGTTATGAAAAAAATTCTAAAATATTGTTAATTCATGGTGGAATAAAAGTACTTAAAAATACAACTGTGCTGTACTTTTAAAGAATCTTTAATAGCGTTCCATCAATACTGAAAAACCCATTATTAGTACATTAGGTAAAATTACTAATGTTAATTTGTGTTAATTCACTTTCACACCCGAAGTACAAATTAAACGTATTATATACGTTTGGCTGTGCCAGAGGCGCAAAGAGCCAAGCCGGGGCCCCGGGGATAAAATCTTTGCTATCCAGAAATCCTTTTGATATCATATTAGATCAGTGGTTCCCAACCTTTTTCCAATCGCAACCTCTTTTAGATTTTTTAAAATTTTCGCGACCCCCCCCTCCCCATCTGCCATGTTTGACCAATAAAAAAAATTAATAATGAAAAAACACATCTTGAGATTTAAAATTGATATCTTTTTAATACGTACTGATTTTTAATAGGATGATTAAGGTTGAATTTGCCTGACAAGTTCGGCTATTCTTGGCTGAATATTGGTCAAAGTCAACCGCATGACATCTTAGACATCTAATCTATTACTGGCTTGTGTCTTCTTCTGCAAAAGAGTTGAAAATCCAACTTCACGCAGATAAGTGTGGATACAAATGGCGTTAACATTTGACACGAAAAATTATCGAATATGAGCAACGCACAGCACACCAAAATTGAGTTAACGGTTTTTCTTGGTATAAATCACTTGCGGAGGAGTCATTTTGCAAAATCAAAAATTCACCCTGCACTTCATCATGAAGATCAGCGACATCTAAAGATGTGTGAAACGGATTTCGCACGATTCAGATTGAAGGGCTTCAAGGTGGCTACTAATTACCCCCTTTAAATTAATTGCAATTCCCATTTCCGATTCTTCACTCTTAATGCATGGGTTCTCAAGCATTAGTTAACACTCCTAGATTCACCGACGTCATTTTTTGGAACTTTGATACAAAAGCCCTGACGAGAATAAGGATTTTTCTTTCCAAAGGAAAAGGGAGAAATGGTGTCTCATGGCAAAGAAACGTGAAAATAGTTTACTATTAATTTCCTTCAAAAGCGGTCTGCGGCGACCCCGAAAAAAGGCATGGCGACCCACTTAGAGGTCGCGACCCCCCGGTTGGGAACCACTGTATTAGATTAATCATTTATTACTTATTAAAATTACTAATCATTTAAAGAAACTTAATAGTAATTGGAAAATAATTAATAGAATTAAAATTATTAATTTAAAGAGTATTATACTTTAATAAACATCCATACTCTAAAAAATACCAACATTTTGTTTTGAAGGTTTTGTCACCTCCATAGAGAAACTGTATTTGAAACGTTAACATTTTTGCATGGCCTGTTTCCTCAGTATTGAAAAAAATTAATATTTTTATTCATACTTCCATGCAAGCAGGCAGCCAAAAAAATTTCAGAAGGCCAAAAAAGTGGAAATTCAAAATTTCTCATAGAAATTCTTGATCTTTTAACATTTTGTTAAGGAAAATTCAAAATTTCGGAGGTTGGGTGGGCCCATAGTCTCTCCTCTGGCTATACCCTTTCTTCCACTATTTATCAGTGTCTTTCGTAAAAAAAAAAAAAATTCTTGTTAAATAAATCTTTTCTACTTTTAGTCATGGCAAACCGTTGACTAACACCGTCAATGTCTACTTTTCTTGCAAAAGAAGGCTCAATCACTAACACTCCTGGTTTTTGTTAAGTCGGTGGTTTATGCTCTGGCTGGCTTTTTGTAATTTCATTCAAAAATTAATTTGAAACATCCGGGGACATAATCTGAATTTGGACTTTCTTTTTTTTACGAAATTGACAACACACAATTAAGTATCAAATAAACAGCAAAATCGGGGCCCCTTCACAAGCTAAGGCCCTGGGGATTTTTCCCCTGCTCCCCCTCCCTCTCTGCGCCATTGGGCTGTGCAACTAATCAACAAAATATCTAATATTTTTACACATGCTTAATTAGAGTCATGGGAAAATAAACTTTCAGATAAACCTATGAAAGAAAATTCAATTAAACAATTATATTAATCATACGTAGTTTAATAATATCTTAAAGAACTGCTTTTTATTCATATTATTGTCTCAGCAGCACAGATCACTTAAAATCCATTTTTCTTGATTTTAATAAGTTGCATTTTTATAGCAAAATCTGATATTTAATCCAAATTTAAGGAAATGCATTATAAAATGAAAATGTTGCATTATATGTTTTTAAAAGAGGTTAGAAAAGACAAAATCGCTACAAAATGCAGAAAATATTAATTGCATTTGCATCTTTTAAAAATCAACATTTCTCAAAGAAAGAATGCAAACGTTAACAAAACTTTTAAATTATGTTTTTACGCATTTAACTAAGTCGAACTTAGTTTTTCTGAAAATTGTTTAAAGGATGCTTCATAATTCCGAAAGAAAATTTAATTTACATGTATTTAAAACCGACTGATTTTTGAAATGCTAAATATATAAACGTAATGAAATTTTTATTTACATGTGGGGTTTTTTAATTTAAGGATTTAGGTTAAGATTGCAGAATATTTTTAAGGGGTTATTACGAATAAATATACAATTTTCATTAGTTTCAACATCTAAACTTGCAAATTTTAGTTTCTGTACATATTCAAAGATATGTTAAATGTTCTTCTAATTTGAATTTTTGAGGAATCAGTAAGTATAATAAAAGTCTTATATTGCAATTTTAAACAAGCGTGTATTTTTCTAGTTCTATAGTTCAGTCTTAAATTTTCTTTAATGTTTTCTTTCTAAGAAAATTTTTTGTTGCATTTACTTTAAGATACAAAATGCTTTTTAAAGAGTTAATATTTGTCTCGTATTTTCCCTTGTATTAAGATATCTAATTTTGTAATAGTTAAATGTATCATTTAAATTTTTTAAGTAATTTATAATTGGCTTATATTTCTAAAGAATATTGAATTATTTATTTAACAGACAATTTCATTAAGTTACTTCTTTTGGTTTTATCATTCAAAGTATGTACAAGGAAGAAATAAAATATTTTTATTTTCATTGACCAGTTGATTTTTCATCTAATCAATCAATGATTTTTTTTTTTTTTTTTTTTTTTTTTTTTTTTTTTTTGTGTGTGTGTGTAAGTGAATAAAATTAGCATTAAAGTTACATTTTTAAAACAAAATATTATTCAAAAATAATACTATAGTAATTCCTTTTCTTTTGGAAAACTCTTTGAATGCAATTACCTAAAATGTTCTGTACATGCTATTGCTCATTTAGTCACAATTTGTTGTCTTCATTTAAACTTATTCGAAATTTGATTAATTTATATACTTGAAGTACAAAAATTTACTATTAGCTATAAAATTATCTGTCAACCAATATCAAATAAAAAATATTCACCACTACTAGCTGCTAAGATTTTAAACTGAAGTTTTGGAACTACTTTGGAAGAAATACTCTTAAAATTTTCACTATATATCTAACACCATTTTCTTTTCAGTTTATGTCAATAGATGGCGCGCTCTCGCTGATAAACAGATTCTTGGAAATTGTACATTTAGAGCTGTTTATAACACTACAGTAGGTCCTTCCGTCCTTCGTAATGGGTTTCACAAAAAAAAAAAGCTGAATAATTTAACACAACAAGCCTGTGAAGAAACTTTTAAAAAATACGTGGGGGTCGTCTTTTTGTGGTTATGTTTTATAGGATTTTCTGTAAAAAAAATAAAGTAAGAAGAGAAAATGTTTAAAAGAAAAAAAATCCAAATCTTAATTTTAAAAAGACCATCTTTTAAATACGGGACACTCAAGTAAGTTGCAGTGATAGGGAGGTTAAAATTTATGAAAATGACAGTGTTTGACTTTAAATTAATTTTTGATGCCAATTTATTCTCAGTAGATTGTAACATTTCCAATCACATACACTAGAGATGAGTTCAGGCTCATTTTTAAAGCCCAAGCCCGTCCGATATTATTTAAGTTGGAGTCCGAGCCCGAGCCCGACATTTCAGCTGATAGATAAATAAAAGTCAAGTTACTTCATTGGTAGGATATCATAAATTTTGCCGTTTGTGCACATTAACGACAAATATAATAGCGAACTCTTAATGCACTTTCTAATTGTTTTTATTCAAGTTTATAAAATAATAATTCTTAGTTTATTTCTCCCATGAATCACCATTTAACCCTTTAACGCGCAGTGTTGCCGCTCTGGCAACACCAAACTCTGACGTTTTGTCTGTTGCCAGTCACGAAGAATAGATTTGATTTCTATAAAAATAGTTGCAGGTGACATAGCTCCACGACAATCCTTTACTTTTTAGCACGTCATTTCCCGTAAAAAAATTGGTCGCGATTATTTTGAACAGCACTGACATCTGCTAAAAAATGGAAGAATGCGAGAACAGCTGGATAGATTGCCCAATGCTGAAAAAAGGGCAGCCGTTGCCATCGCTCGACTTAACTACCAGCAAGATAGCGGAAGATCGAAACGTTCATCGCGAGCCACAGATCTAGAGACCCTTTTTTGACGACAGCTGGCTGTGCCTAAAAAGGGGTCGTCAGAAAAGGGTCTCTAGATCTGTGGCTCGCGATGAACGTTTCGATCTTCCGCTATCTTGCTGGTAGTTAAGTCGAGCGATGGCAACGGCTGCTCTTTTTTCAGCATTGGGAAAGGGTTGCGCCTGAAAGGGTTAAAATGTGTTTACAAGGAGTATGTGATTACAAGGAAATGTGTTTACAATGAAAGAGAAATTTCTCACGAGCCCGAACTTTTTTTGGGCTTGGGGTGAGCCCGTCTCATCCCTAACATGCACTTATATTTACTTTCACAGAATTAATTTTTGGCTGTTCTTTTCAAATAACAAAATGGAATTAGGTAGGATCCCAAAATCGTCTTTTTAACCCTTTGAAGCGCAACCATTTCCCGATGCTGAAAAAAAAGGTAGCCATTGCCATTTCTCGATTTAACCTTTAGCAACATGGCGGTCGAATCGTTCATTGCGTGCCACAGATCTAGCGACCATTTTTTGACACAGCTGGCTGTGAGCTGCTGGTAGTTAATGAAAGAAAAATTTCTGGCTGTGGACGCACAGCCAGCCGAGTTCCTACACACTATTTATCTATACTTTTCTTCGCGATTTATATTTAAATAAACTTTTTTGGTAATGTAACTATATTAAAAATATATTTAATGAAAAACAATTGTTACGAGGGCCTGAAAATTACGTCGTTTTTTCATTAAGACAAAATTTTGTGGAGAGGAAACTAATGAAGCTAATAATATGAAATATACCATGCATACGCTCCAAAAAGAAAGAGCTAAAATCGCTCCGGAGGAACTAAAGTAGCTTCAAAGGACTTAAAACGAGACAAACTTGTTCTGGTTTTAAATCTTTCGGAGTTTATTTTAGTTCCTTCGGAGCGAATTTAGTTCTTTTTAAGCGTGTATGTGAGTTTTTAACGTAGATTCTTGATTAAACAGCATTTTCCAAAATTTGTAACTCATGAGGGTAGGGGTCCAAAACATTGCTTTCACATGTCTCTTTGTCTCAGAAAGAAAAAGAGAAAAAATTGGCATCCGTAAAATTCTTGCTGTAAAATGTCAAACACACGTACACATGAAAATTAATTTCAACACATTATGAAATTCGATTACCAAGAAGGATGGACAGCTGTCTGTTATGTGAATGTACGCCAGTAAAGCTAATAAAAGTGTGTTCAAAAGAATGTATATGTATGATACACAGCTCTTTTACAGTGAAAAACAAAGAATATGTCTCAGACATAGGTTTGAAGTACAGTTACAAAAAATATATTAGTGTGTTATGCATGTAACCCATTTGCTCTCCCGATGCTAAGATTTGGATGAAAAATTACACTTTTGTGCACATCTTTGCTTCCAGGCTTGGGCCTCTGGTACAAAATTTAAGGAGGAAATGGGGCGCATAATTAGTAATCACACACAACAATGCAATGTGGGGTCAAAAATACTTTCACTTACATGTTAATAGTCACATCGGAGAAAATGTTGATTGTTCGTCTAATTTCAACCATGTTTCATAAACAATGAGATTGTGTCCAAAAATCTCATCCATGAAGTGAAATAGGGTTTTTAAACTATCAATTTTAGTTATGCGCTTTCTGGGACAGATACATTAGTTTTTGACAAAAAAGTGTTGCAAAGTTCGCTAATATTTCAGCACTTGTTCAGAAGTGATTATTGGCAGCTATATGAAGACGACGTTTCATCCTCAATATAAATACATATATTAATTAGTATGTCATTTTATCTCTCACCCCCTTTATCGATAATTGTCCCAAAAATGTGTCCCAAAAATGCGACATAAAAGTATGTGACATAATTTTACATATTCGACATTATAAATTGACTATGTCATTTTATCTCTCACGCCCTTTATTGAAAATTGTCCGAAAAATGTGTCCCTAAAAAGCGACATAAAAATGCTACATAATATTTAAATACTATTAGTTCACAACAGCTTTAATCTATTGTTACAATATTTCGTAAGCTGTAGAATATGCATCCCATGTATTTTTCTATAACTAGGTTACAATCATAAAAATTTCAACATAGGGTTACCAGGCCAAATACACGAAAGATGAGAGGTAAAATGACATAGTCAACATAGTAAAATGACATAGTGACATGGACAATTAATATCGTTTTAATATGACAATAATGAAACTAAAAAATTAGGGGGTTCAGGGGGGGGGTCTCTCCCTGAAGAGGCTCGAACAGCTGAGTTTATGTATATATATATTTTAGCATAAATGCCCCACCCAGGCTAGCCATTGCTGTTATAGAATTAATGCATAAAATGCATTGTCTCATCAGAGGGAGAAATGCACAACACCGAAACCATAGGTTTCTGACTCACAGCCTGAGGTTTCACCTCTGCTTACGGCAAATCTCAGAGGTGTGATTCTCCCTTACATATGGGGGAAAAATGGAAAAAATTACTTACAAGTCAAAACACCAAAAAGCCACATCCAGCAAACGTGTGACACAGCAAAAATAACAAGGTAAATATAGTTCCAGACTCCCAAGAATCATAGCCAAACTTCTATCCAATCAGCGTGCAGTGTATCTGTTGCCAACTTTCAGCAACTTGTACTTCCCTGAGATTCTGACATGTTGCGAGAGCCCCGTGTGGGCTTTGGTACAAGTGCGTCATACTGCAAGAAACCACAGTAACGCAAAACGTCAAATACTAGGGAAGGTGCAAAGGAAGGATTAATACCCAGGATTTAGGCTATTATCAAAACATTCTATATATAGAAATTGATGAAATTAAGAGGAAAATTGTTTGTATAAAATAATTTAGCTGCAAATAAATATATATTATAATTTAAAAGCTGTGTGTAATTTCTATATTTTTATTTGCTTATACATGAGATTTGATTGTATATATATGCAGGGTGATTCGAAATTAGTTTTACAAACTTTGAGGAGGGGTAGGATACACCAAGAGGGTTCAGAATCACATAGCAGTGCGGGGTCGGAAGCGTCGTCTTCATATACCTGTTAATAATCACTTTGGAAGAAGGATAGAAGTGTGCGTGTAATTTCACAACAAAGTTTCATAAACAATGGGATTTCGTCCGACAATTTCATGAATGTAATGAAAGAAACATTCCTGAACTAACAATTTTTATGAAGTGCAATCGGAGAAAGAGAGATTAGTTTTTGAAAATCTATGGTCGGAAAGTTTACTATTACATGAACACTTCTTCTAAACTGATTATTAACAGGTACGTGAAGACTACGTTACCGACACCGCATTGCTCTGTGATTCTGAACAACCTTGGTGTATCCTACCCCTCCTCAAAATTTGTAAAACTAATTTCGAATCACCCTGTATGCATATATATATACAGGGTGACTCTAACTTATTTTTACAAATTTAATAGGAGATAGGGCACATAATAAGGAATCAGAATCACAAAGAAATGTGGGTTCGGAAACGTCGTTTTCATGTAGCGGTTAATAATCACTCTGGAACGGGTGCTGAAACAACAGTGAACTTTCCGACCGTTGTTTGTCAAAAACTAACGTATTTTTTTCAGAAAACATGTGACTAAAATTCATAGTTTAAAAATTCTATTTCATTTCATGGATGAGATTTTTGGAGACAAGCCCATTCTATATGGAACTTGCTTAAGAAATTACACAAACACTTTCAATACAGTGATTATTACCAGGTAAGTGAAAACGGCGTTTATGATCCCACATTCCTATGTGATTCTGATTCCTTATTATGTGCCCTATCTCCCCTAAAATTTTGTAAAAACAATTTAGAATCACCCTGTATGTATAGATATATTTATATTAAGCGTAACCTTTTATGCACCTTATTGACTTCCGCATGCATTATTCCCTTTAAACTTCAAACGAATAGCTTTAAGAATTGTTGTTCAAAATAAAAAGTACTTCTTTTACATTTAAAGAGATCTATAAAGAGTTGCTCTAGTGCTTCTCCATTCTGGCAGGCGATCCTTCGCCCCTCATTTGAAATTTCGATGTTCAATGAGCATTGTCCCCCCTCTGTGGAGCGATTTTACACCTGCTCCCGGCATGCTTTGCATACAAGACAGTTCCTGCAGTTTAAAAAGAAAAAAGAGAAAAAGCATGGTGGTCACGTGATCAGCATGTTTATTGAGCTTCAGCTGCATTTATCATGCGTGGTTCTTTGTTTCTGTGGATAGTGTTGAATCAAATATTAATTCTTTTGTCCTATGTACACAAAGTTAAAAGGAAGAATTATTGGATGTAAAACTTATTGATGGAGTGTAAACAAAACACGGGGAATAGCCGATGCTTATATCATAATATTAAGAAGAAAGAAAGAAGTGCTGTACAAGTAATACTAAAGAATTAAAGTATATACAGGGTGAATCTAAACTCTTGGGCAAAACTTTAAGGGGTGATAGGGCACATAATAAGGAATCAGAATCACATAGCAATGTGGGGTCAAAAACGCAGTTTTCACTTACCTGGTAATAATCACTTTGTGAAAAGTATTGAAGTGTTCGTCTAATTTCTTAACCAAGTTTCATAAACAATAGGCTCGTCTCCAAAAATTTCATCCGTGAAATAAAATAGAATTTTTAAACTATGAATTTTAGTCTTCTGTTTTCGGAGAAAAATACATTAGTTTCTGACGAACAATGGTCGGAAAGTGCACTGTTGTTTCAGCACTTTTTCCAAAGTGATTATTAACAGCTACATGAAGACGATGTTGCCGACCCCACATTGCTATGTGATTCTGATTCCTTATTATGTGCCCTATCACCTCTTAAAGTTTTGTCCAAGAGTTTAGATTCACCTTGTGTATATATATATATATATATATATATATATGCATATACATTTAATTCTATATATACACACACACACATCTCAGATAATGCCATTTTAAGGCACTATCTGAGATGATCTGATAGATAAGACACTATCAAATTATTCCCCAGATCATTTACTTATACGTTTTTGATTGAAAGTAATATTTTTTTCCATCTTTTACATAAAATGATTACTGTTTGAATAAATTTTGAAAGAAATTATTTATTTCATTTTTGGAAAAACAATCCAATGAAATTGAATTCAACCATATTTCGTGAAAAATTATAAATAAAAGTTGAAAAGTGGGTGGGGGGGGGGGGAGAGAATTATATTTCTTTATGTTATATTTTAAGATGAATTACATCACCTCAATATATTTTAATAACATATTCTTGCAATTTTTCTTGCAAAATTACCATCCTGCCATATATGTGATGAAATGACGTATGATTTAATTCATAACTTATATAAAAAATAAATTAATGAAATAAAAAAGAGGGTTAAAACATTTATTTATTGGCCTCCGAATACATTAGTCCCCTTTAAACTTCAAAGAAATAGGAACTATCTGAATTGCTGCAAAAATAAAATGTACACTTTATTTTTAAAGATATCTACGAGGCGCATTTTGAAAGTAAGCACCGTTTTGAAAAAAAAAAAAAAAAAAAAAAAAAGTAAAAAAATTTTGTTTTTACGTGAAAGAGCATACCTTAAACCAGGGCCGTAACCAGAAGGGGGGCTATGGGGGCTGAGCCCTACCTAGCAGGCTTTCAGCCCCCCTAAGATTTTCAAAAGAATTAGTAAATTTACTAATAATTACAAAAGTTTAGAAACAAATTACTTTTAACGATCGTTAAATTACACATCATTAAAAATATCCCTCGTTTGGGAGGGGGGGGGGAATTTCTCATCACAATGACTAGATTCCTATAATTACAGTTACTTATTTTGCTGCTCTTGGTTGCATGTAGCATCGGATTTTGGATTTTTCCGAGAACACACTGCCGCTCTTCCTTTAAGTCTATTTCCCAGTACAACGATTTTGAAGGGGGAGTCAAAACTTTCAACAATTTCATGTTTGCATTCAAACTGATGGCGAACATTTTTAACAATTGATGTACGGAATGATAACGTAAAAATTTGAATTAAATTGTTTTCCAAAAAATAAAATTATCACAGGATTAAGTAACATGGTTCGTCTCCATTTTTGCTTTACCTGACACATAAAGTTGTAACAGTCCAACAGTATTGGAAAGGGTCTCCCATACTTAACAAGGTTGAAACAATTTTACTTTCACGATAGAATAGTTGACACATCCTTCAGATTAATAAGGGTAATAAGAAAAACCAACGGGTTCTCATTTAAACTGACCGCCTTGTATAATATTTATACTTTGCTTTATTTCGATATTTAAAATGAAAAATAAATGCATTTTTCAGTAAATTTTTATTCCAAAATTGGATAGTTAAATATATTTTACTGATATTTTTGAATTGGGTAGCATTTAATGGACTACAACTACCTAACATTTCATAGCTCTACCTAACATTTCATCCTGGTTACGGCCCTGCCTTAAACTGTTTCTCTCATAGTTTCCGCCAATGTTCAAACACTTGTAGCGGATTACCAGCTTTTTCTATACCTTCTTCATAGAAATTTCCCACCGATGTTGATAACCACGACTTCACAGCATTTTTTACCTCATCGTCGGATCCAAAACGCTTGCCACCTAGCTCGCGCTTCATGTGCATGAACAAGTGGTAGTGGGATAGCACCAAGTCTGGGCTGTACGGCGGGTGATCGAACTAATCCCAACGAAACTGTCGAATCATCGTTTGACTGTCACGATCGTCCGAGTGTCCCGAGTTTGGTGTTCCCGCTCTGGGAACACCAAACTCTGACGTTTTGACTGTTGTCAGTCACGAAGAATATATTTTATTTCTATAAAAATAGTTGCGGGTGAAATAGCTCCAGGAGAATCCTTAACTTTTTAGCACGTCATTTCCCGTAAAAAAAATTGTCACGATTCATTTTAACAGCACTGACATCTGCTGAAAAATGGAAGAATGCGAGAACAGCTGAATAGATTGCCTAATGCTGAAAAAAGGGTGGCACAGCCAGCTGTCGTCAAAAAAGGTCTCTAGATCTGTAGCACGCGATGAACGTTTCGATCGTCCGCCATCTTTCTGGTAGTTAAGTCGAGCGATGGAAACGGCTGCCCTTTTTTCAGCATTGGGCAATCTATCCAGCTGTTCTCGCATTCTTCCATTTTTCAGCAGATGTCAGTGCTGTTAAAAATAATCGTGACAATTTTTTTTACGGGAAATGACGTGCTAAAAAGTAAAGGATTCTCGTGGAGCTATGTCACCCGCAACTATTTTTATTGAAGTCAAATCTATTCTTCGTGATTGACAAAAGTCAAAAAGTCAGAGTTTGGTGTTCCCAGAGCGGGAACACTGCGTGTTAAAGGTTTAAAAAGAGAGAGAGAGAGAATAATAGATTGCAGTCACATGATCCCCATTTTTATGAGCTAGCTTCGTACACTTTTGGATAATGTGATGTCAGATATAGTAGCTTCTTTTGCTCTTTTTCCTTGAATTACGTGCATTTTGAGGTTAATGAAAAATAATTTACTTGCTAATGGCTAGCTACAAAGCAAGAATATTCTTCATGTCTCAATGTCTGGAAAAATGTGGAAAAAATGTTTGGAACAGTTCTTTTGTCCAGTTTAATCCACAGGAAAATAAAAAAGCGCAATAAAATCTGTAAATGGCAGGTAAAGTTACAAGTGCAGCAGGAATGAATTAAGTCTTTTTGGAAAAATACAGGGTGAATCTAAACTGTTGGGCAAAACTTTAAGGGGGGATAGGGCACATAATAAGAAATCAGAATCAGATTGCATTGTGGGTTCGGCAACGTCTTCTTCGTGTAGCTGTTAATAATCACTTCGGAAAAAGTGCTGTAACAACAGTGCGCTTTCCGACCATTGTTTCGTCACAAACTAATGTATTTTTCTCCTAAAACAGAAGACTAAAATGGATAGTTTAAAAAGTTTATTTTATTTCATGGATGAAATTTTTGGAGACGAGTCTATTGTTTATGAAACTTGATTAAGAAGTTAGACGGACACTTCAATGCTTTTCCAAAAGTGATTATAACCGGGTAAGTTGAAACTGCGTTTTTGACCCCACAATGCTATGTGATAACGATTCCTCATTGTTTGCCCTATCACCCCTGAACCGTTTGTGGCGCAACCCTTTCCAATGCTGAAAAAAAGGGCAGCCGTTGCCATCGCTCGACTTAACTACCAGCAAGATGGCGGAAGATCGAAACGTTCATCCCGTGCCACAGATCTAGAGACCCGTCAAAAAAAGGGTCTCTAGATCTGTGGCACACGATGAACGTTTCGATAGTCCGCCATCTTGCTGGTAGTTAAGTCGAGCGATGGCAACGGCCTGCCCTTTTTTTAGCATTGGGCAATCCATCCAGCTGTCCTCGCATTCTTCCATTTTTCAGCAGATGTCAGTGCTGTTGAAAATAATTGTGACATTTCTTTTACGGGAAATGAACGTGCTAAAAAGTAAAGGATTCTCGTGGAGCTAGGTCACCCACAACCATTTTTATAGAAATCAAATCTATTCTTCGTGACTGTCAACAGTCAAAGCGTCAGAGTTTGGTGTTCCCAGAGCGGAAACACTGCGCGTCAAACGGTTAAAGGTTTGCCCAAGAGTTTAGATCCACCCTGCATAATCCTTCAATTAGTGTTACATACCATAAAGCGAAAGGAAAAAAAATTAAACATTTTTTTGGTGAACAATGTCTCGAAACGTTTTCGAGTGCACAGTGGAGTCTTGACTTACGCGAGGGATTCGTTCCAAGATCCTTTATCGCTTCAGTTCCCTATCCGGAAATGTTCTTGCGTTTTTCTGGGAGTAAAGTGAACAAAAATCCAGCTTATAATCAGTCTATTTACCACAAATCGAGGTGCAAGTACAGTAGGCCTTCCTAATAACACGGGTTCATATAAGACGGTGGAAAAATTCTGACCTTGTTCGTATAATATAACACACTAAAAGAGGCCTGTTTACACGGTAAATAATGGGTTGAATGTTTCAATTTTATTACATTTTTTGCACTGATGATGTTGATGATGTGATTCAAATGTTTGCATTTTTATGCCTTTCATGCACCTATTCAGAATCTCATGAGGAAAGTCCACCTGATGATGTGACTGTAGAGGCTGAACTTAAAATGACAGCTCAAGAGACTTCAAAGCCAATAAGTTTTGTGATGGTAAAATCGGAAATTACGAAGAATGCCACGATAAATGCTCGTTTTTCAGATGTAAAAAAATAAATAAATGGAGAGGGAAATACTGTCGTAGAGAAAAAAATTAATTTTAAATAATATTTTTTTGCATTTACTTATATTCATTGGTATGCAATTTCATAAATAACAACAAAAACAATATATTTAGCGTTTTTGTCTATCAAATGCTTATATTTTCTGAGTGACCACCTCTCTTAACGACCGATTTTTCGAGGAACAGAGGGTGGTCCCCGAAAAGTTTCATTGTAAACGCTATTTATTCTTGTAACAAGTCACATCAGTAATGTATCTACGTTTATGCTTTTAAACTTATATGTAGGCTAACGAATACATTTTTACTGATGAAACATATACACAGCTCTTATTACTCTTCTGTTTTATGCATAGCTATTTATTTTCATTTCTTATTAGCACGAGTTCCTTCAGCGTTTTTTAACGATATTAAGACCGTAAGTTTGACTGTAAAACTATTTTACTGTCTGGAAACTGCCCTCGCAAGGAAAACAACTTGCGAGTGTTTAGCTCGTTCGAGGATGTTCTTTGAATAATTATATCCGTACATGATGTTCTTTGAATAATTATATCCGTACATGTATTTACATCGTATTCTTCCAATTCTCAGCAGATGTCAGTGCTGTTAAAAATAATCCTGACAATTTTAAAAATAATCGACCATTTTTACGGGAAATGATGTACTAAAAAGTAAAGGATTCTCCTGTAACTGTGTCATCCTCGAGTGTTTCTACAGAAACAAATTTATTCTGCAAATTTATATTCTGCAAATTTTTATTCCGCAAATTCTGCTTATTCTACAAATTTATTCTTCACCACTGACAACAGTCAAAACGTCAGAGTATCATGTCCTCCCGGTTAGGACACCGCGCGTTAAAGGGTTAAAAACGTTCCATTAGCTTATGATTATTTTTTGCATTACTTTAATGAATATTAAGGCATAGATAAGGTATGTGACAAATATTTTGAATAACCCAAACCCCAAAACATTAGTACTGATAAGTGTATTTTTTATGCGCGATATTTCACATAGTTTTTAACTAATTTACCTTCTTAGCGTTAGTTTTTTGTTGAGTGCTCTTGATATTCTTAAACATTAGCAACAACACTTTTTTTTTTCATTTTAATCGCACCAGAACGTTTTATTTCACGGTTTGTATTATTTTTCTTTGCAGGCTCTGGGCGGAGGTTTTCCACGTGAGCTCTTCTTCATCGGCTTCCGCCAGATGGCAGCAGGTGTCCGAGGACCTAGTGCCCGTGAACATCACGTGCGTGCAGGACAGCCCCGAGTATGTCTTCCACATCACCGCCTACAATTCCCAGGTCGAGAAGATACTCGATGTCCGGCTCGTGCAGCCAGGTGAGGAGTTTGTTTCAGCTTCTCTTCCTCCTGCGTCAGCTGCTTTTGCTGCACGCGCAGCAAACGAGGAGAATATTTGAAATACATACATGCGTTCAAATTTCACAAAAGGAAAAGCATTAGGTTATAATAAAAAAAAAGTTGCTGCAAAATACGCTTTATTTATTGTATCCAACGACATTCAGATTTTTACTTTCCGAACGTATACTTGTAAGGAAAGTATTTTAATCATAGAAAAAATGACTGAGATTTTGATTTATATTTACACGTTTTGAGATATTCTGAATTCATTTTTACTGTAATGTATGTAAATGTATGGATGAGTGAGCATGTGAATGAACACTTTAGCTTTTAAACAGTGCATTCAGTTGAGTGCAGACTGGGTTCGTAAAATTCATGGTCACATGACCTGCATAGAGTTTGTTGTGTGTAGGATTGATAGCTTGTTGACATGATTCCAAAAAGCAATTTTCATGCATTACGACCTATGGGCACAAATCATTTAACCCTTTGAGGCGCAACCCTTTCCCAATGCTGAAAAAAGGGCTGCCGTTGCCATTGCTCGACGTAACTACCATCAAGATGGCGGATGATCGAAAAGTTCATCGCGTGCCACAAATCTAGAGACCCTTTTCTGACGACAGCTGGCTGTCGCACAGCCAAATCGATGGTACAGCAAGCAAAATAGCACTGGAAGGCGTTTCATGACACACACGTTCAGCGTAATAATATCTTGTCGAACAGATGAGCAGTAACACCGAGTGCTCTTGAGAACCTTTCAGGAGCCGAAAAGGAACGTAAACAAATCATTCGAGAATGGGAGGCGCTGGCGAGCGGATTTCATAATTCTGCTGCTCCGGAAAAGTGGCATTTTGAGGTTCTATATTTAGACTTGATTAAATGCGTTTCATTAATTCCGATGTAATTCGAAGTAACTCGCCTGTCTTTCGCAAGTGAATGAAGAGTTAGGGTAACGGGGACTTGGAGAAAGGAAAATTGTAAAACAAATGGGATTTATTTATTTTTATGGAGTGTGAGTGTATATTCTATAGGTTTGTACTTTGAACAATATTTTTCTCTCACAAAAAATAACTGCTATACGATTGTGCTCGTTGTATTTTATTTTTAGGAAATGAAAAACATGTTTTAACCATTCGTATCCCCTTGACGCAGATCTGAAACATAAAAAATTAATTCTATATGAACTAGAAGTCAAAGTCCGTTGTGGAGGCAATCACAACGGGCGCTAGAAAACATATTTGACGAAAGCATGTATACACTCAATATATTTCATCTTCATCCACCTAAAATAAACAACTTCATATTCATTTTTTATTATACTTACCCAAATTGAATTTCATGCTCTTCTAGAAACGCGCGGAAGCTTTTCGCAGTCGAACGATTTCGTTTTGCGGACACAGCCTTTCTTATATTCATGCAGACGATTTATTTGTAGAAAAAAAATTAAACTATGTAATCTGGAAAAATTATCTTAAGCGAATTGGACACGTTCCTTACAAAGCCTGATGACCGTTGGTGAATAGGACGTCCTATCGATTGCAACAGCTCCTTTTGTCACGCAAATGATTCACTTTTTTGACTCTCGGAAATAAAAGGGAGTTAAAAATAGGAAAAAGTCGCTTAAAAATGAGGGAACTGTTGGATTTTCAGATTTTTAAAGTAGCACAGATTGTTTTTTTCTATTTTTATACAAAATCATGAAAAATTTCAAGCGGATGGTATAAACGGTGTAGATGCTATTACGCTTTTTCTGCTTTTGGATCTTCTTGAACTTGTTAATCCACTTGGAGTAATGGCGGTAAAATATTTATATTGAAGTGATTGCCCGGAATGGTTACAGAGTGAGTCAAGGATCAACGTAACTATATAGTAGGATTAATCACGGTGTATTACAAAAAAAAACTTGAAAGAGTGATTTTCTCCCTAGACTAACGGCAGCATTTAATACTTTTTAAAAAATTCTCAAAAGTTTGTGATATTTAATTAATATTGTAACACTAAACTGTATTTTGTCCTTCAGCAGTTGCACTATTGGTTATAGAAGCACTTGGTAGCTGTGTTTCATAGGTCATCTTTACAAGAATGTTCAAGAACTTTTAAAATGTTTTCTGCGTAAACTGTGCACGAACACTTCAGTAACACTTTGGTACACAACAGATATATTTTTAAGTAATGCAAAAAATAAAAATAACCGTTTTATTGATGGTCAGTAACTTTTGCATGAATTGGAAAATAAAACCATTTGGTTTGTTTATAATCTGCTTCTGTACACTTCATTGAAAAAAATTAGAAATTTAAGTTGTTGAGCTATAAAAGGTTAAGTACTTAAAAGGTATTATGTCCTAGAAAATTAGTCTTTTCTGTCATTACTTGGCTAATTTTAACTAAAGCGCCCTAAATATAGTATATAAAATTAATTTCAAAGTAATGTCAATGTAATGTGACAATTTAATCGTAACAAAATAAAACCCTTCTTAAAGATGTTAAGTCTTCCTTCTTTAAGAGCCATTATGAACCTCAAAATTGCATATTAATTTTTATTTTTAAACACAACAAAACTTTTAATTATTTATTGATGTAAATCTACTTTAGGTTTGCATCATTGAAATACTCTTTTAACAAATATTTCCTATGTATAATATTATGTTCTATATTTCTCTGGAAGTACCATTAATACAGACACAATTATAAACAGGGACCATTTTATGCGTATTAAAAATACGGTTAAATTTTATTTTACGAAATTCATATAATTACGTCAGATAACGTAAGCAGCATTAACTGTATCACATACAGCACTTAGGCCAGTGGGCCAGTGCATGGTCGCCATTTTGGATATTTATGGGAGTCTGTCATATTTAGGGGGTCATAGGGGAGTCTGTCATATTTAGCTCGTTTATCGACTTTTTGGTGATTTTAAAAATATAAGGCAACAACGTTGACAATGTGATCCAGCTTCCGCAGCATCGCTATTATATTTTGGGCTAAATAAGACACCGTAGTGTGGCACTGTGGTATTGCTTGTGATCAAAATTGCTTGCCTATCAAAAGGACTGCAGTTTAAATCCTGAGGTAATCATTTTTCCTTCCATTAAAATTTCGTGACTTTACAGTGTAGGAAATCACGATAAAACAAAACAAAAAAATACGCGTTTTAACCCTTCTATTCTTCTCATTAATGTCTTTTCGTACGAAATCGATAATGTGCCTTCAGCTGAAACTAACGCAGGGAATTTTTTATCGTTTAGTCAGTCTTCTAAGACCCCTGTTGAAAATTGATGAATATAACAAACACTTTTAGTTCAATATACACGAAATATTTATTGACATGGTATATTGTGCTGTAATACATATTATCGTAACAAACCTTTTCATAAAGCTTTTTTTAAAAATTCATCATCTAATATTTCAATTACATAACTAAAACAATAAAAAGATTATACTCGTGTCCAAAAATGAAAATAATTCAAGCAGAATATTAAATGTTTGATTTAAATATTTAAATCCTCCACGGTTCAGTGGGAAAAAATACTTCCTTTATTAATCTCGTGAAAAATATCAAATTGTTTCATTTCAAGGAGCTGTTTAGAATGGCAGAAATTGTGAATTTACTTTGACGTAAACTTTGCAATGAAATTTATCAATCTCATCTAACTTCTACTTTATGACGTCACCGCCACAATTTTCACTGACATAAAAAGAAATCCCAGTTTCATTTCACCTGGGTATTTCACTCAGTTAGAACAGAGTAATATTGTGACTTACGACTATCGCAAAAAAAATCTTTACGTAACACCGCTATGGAGCTGCTTAATCACAAGTTAAAAACGCAAATTCAGAACGCAACTCCAAGACAACATGGGCCCGGGAAGACATTTGTCACTGGGGGACCCTTGAATATATACCCATTCAGTTTACAAAAATTAGAAAGCCTGGAACTACAGACTTACTTAAGTTCCAGGCTTTCTTCTCTCCTGGATGCTTGGAACTTTTTATGGCCACTGCAAAAGGGCGGATTTGACTGTATTGCCCAACTTTGACCGCCCGACAGGATTATATTCACCAGACATTATTTCACTCAAAATAATTCATTAAAGTCTTTTTTTTAGTGTAGTTTAATACCTTGTTTTAGATAATTCTTTAAGCAGAGAAAGAAAGGGAAATTTTTTTTAAACAAAACATTTCTACAAAATATAATAGGAACGTAACTTGATTTGCCCCTTTCCCCTTTCAATGCTGGCCCGGGGCAGCTGCCCCTCCTGTCCCTGCCTTAGTCAGGCCCTGAGTAAATTTGCCACACAGTCTGCAGTATAGCAATTTCGCAACTTGGAGGAACAGCTGTACGAATATGATCTGGAAAACTCCGAATGAAATCCAAAAATAATCGTGTGCGAACCCAATAATCCTCGGTTGTTCTTTGAAAGTACGATCACGACGTTCTATATTTCGAATTGATTAAAAGCGTTTTCATTAATTTCTTGTGTGTTATTTGAAGCGCCTCGTTTGTCTTCGGCAACAAATGAGAAGTTCGGGTATGAAAGAGATTCGGGGAGGATGGGTTGTTCTCGGAAACAAATGAGATTTACTTTAATGCTGTTGCGAATTTATTTAGATTTGGGCCTTGCGGTGTAATAATGGTATTTTTGTGCTATTTCTGTGGAAGGAGGAACGTAATAAGATTTGTGTGCATTTGGTATTTGTCCCTCAAAAAGAGCGGGAAGCTTATATTTGAATACTTAATGGAAAATGATCTTTTATTAACCCTTTAAGGCGCAGTGATCCGGCTCTGGGAACACCAAACTCTGACGTTTTGACTGCTGCCAGTCACGAAGAATAGATTTGATTTCTATAAAAAATAGTTGCGGGTGACATAGCTCCACGAGAATCCTTTACTTTTTAGCACGTCATTTCCCGTAAAAAATGGTCACGATTATTTTTAACAGCACTGACATCTGCTGAAAAATGGAAGAATGCGAGAACAGCTGGATAGATTGCCCAATGCTGAAAAAAGGGCAGCCGTTGTCATCACTCGAACTTAACTACCAGCTGTGCCAGGCACAGCCAGCTGTCGTCATAAAAGGGTCTCTAGATCTGTGGCACGCGATGAACGTTTCGATCGTCCGCCATCTTGCTGGTAGTTAAGTCGAGCGATGGCAACGGCTGCCCGTTTTTCAGCATTGGGAAAGGGTTGCACCTCAAAGGGTTAAGAGAAAAGTGTAAACGTGTATTTTCCGTAACCTTTTTTAAGTGTACTAGCTGAATGTGCTCTAACGCAACATTAAAATAAGTGAGAAATCCTAAAATACTGTTCAGGTAGTCTGTTATGCTGAAATTACCGCGGGATATATTAACGCAGGATTACTTTGGTAATCTCGTCTAGTTGTAACGTGCCCTTTGGAAAATGTTGAATATAACATTTATAATTTAATACGAAATATTTATTATCATGACATACTGTTGCGCTTTAATCCGTATTATCGTAACAAATTCTCTAAGCCATTTCTATTGTGAAAATTCATTATGTAATATGTTTTCATTGCAAAGCTAAAACACAATTCATTCAGAATGTGAAATGCTCAAATTAAATATTTATATACTGCATGTTTTAGTAGAAGAAAATAGTTCATTTATTTTAATCTCGTGAAAAATGTCAAATTTTGTAATCTCGAGAAGCTATTTAAAAGTGCGTAAATTGCGAATTTACATTGATATAAATAATGTGGCAGCATTTATACATCTCTCAGAACTTTCAAATTGTGAAGTCAGGTTTTTTTACTATCGTAAAAGAAGAAATCACAGTTAGTCCAGTTTCTTCACCTGGTTAGTTCATGAAGTTAGTTTTCTATCGCATAAATATTATGACTTACGAGGACGTTAAAAAGAAAACACACTTTTCTCCTTACAATGGTCCATTCTGGAGGAATAATCCTAACGTTGAAAACGTCTCGAATTGGGAAACGCTAAACGAAAACTCGCAATTAATCTTTAGTATAGCAATTATAGGCGAAAACGGTTAGTGGAATAGTTAATATAAAGAAAATTTATTCTAATAAGCGAGGTAGTCCAATATCCGGGATGACACTGGCTTATTATTATGTTTTGGTATATTGTACTATTAAAGGGAAAGCTACTCGAGGGCTTTATGCTTAGTTAGGAGTGACTTGGGTCGAGGATAAGGAATGCAGTCCTGCTCTATTTTCGTTTTGCGGGATTTCGGGATTGAGATTTGTTGATCCCGCGGGATCCCGCAGGATTGGCATTTCATTCAATAAAACATTAATTTCAGTAGAGAAAAGTAGGAAAAAGTAAGATTTTAAGCACTGTCAAGTTTAATAATAATAATTTATCTTATTCGATAATCGATACAATAGCTTACATCAATATGAAAATTAATTTCATGATATTTATAATATACTAAGTTATTTTTTAGTTGCTAAAAAACGAACGTAAAAAAAATGTAAAAAATACAACGTAAGGCTCTCGTCTTCCTAGTCTTGATCTCATTTTGATAGAGAATACAAAAGCACTTGACAAAAGAGCTCCTTTTCTTTTCTTTGGTTTTGTAAGAAACCCTTAAGTAGCCAGTGCGTGGTTAACTGAAGTTCACCTTTTAAAAGATATCACTGGCATGAGCGGCTGTATAATTGTTTGGGAGTGGGGGAGTTAAGGGTCCTGCCCCAAACAGATACAATATATAGTGATGAAGCACTTCTGCGCTATCATAGCATGCATATCATAACAATATGGGAGCTGTGTGTGTGTGGGGGGGGGGTAACTATGGAACCCTCCCTGCCAATAGGTATGAGCGCCCGTGATCTCTGGTTCTTATGCAAAACTTTTTGGCCAATTAATGATTGGGAAGGCGGCTTGAAATTACATTAAAAAGTAATTTATTTCTCAGTTTCAATCCCGCAGTATTACGGTCTTAATCCAGTGGGACTTAGTCTCGCGAACATTTCTTGCGGGATCCAACAGAATCCCACTCCCGAGGGATCGGGATTGCATTCCCTAGTCGAGAACCTACTGGTTCAAACGTGTATTCGCCTAACGTCTGGAGAAAAACTCGCAGATTTTAGACCTAAGGCAGCGCGATAGGACCTTCACACTTCAGCCATCTACCATGACAGCCTTTATCCACTTGTCTAAACTGGTGCCTTGGTGAAACTTTATTACAATATGCGGGATATTCCTTTAACCGATATTCGAATAAGCGAGCTTAACTCTGGTAACATCGAGCAGATGTACCTATACCATCAATAGGTGGGGGGAAGCGAAATCCAAACATGCCATGCTCAGGGCCATAATTCGGTTGTTCTTGAGAGCGCGATCACGGGGAATTGATTAAAAGCATGTTCATTAATTTCTTGTGTGTTATTTGAAGCGCCTCGTTTGTCTTCGGCAACGAATGAGAAGTCGGGTATGAAAGAGATTCGAGGAGGATGGGTTGTTCTAGGAAACAAATGAGATTTATTTTAATGCTGTTGCGAATTTATTTTAGATTTGGGCCTTGCGGTGGTATAATGGTATTTTTATGCTATTCCTGCCGAAGGAGGAACGTAATGAGATTTGTGTGCATTTGTGATATTTGTCCCTGGAAGAGAGCGGGAAGCGTATATTTGAATATTTAATAGGATATCTTTTTAAAGAGAAATAGTTCAAGTGTATATTTTTGAAACCGTTTAAGTTTACAAGCTGAATGTGCCTTAACATAATGTAATAATAATAAGTGAGAAATTGTAACGTAAGTTTCAAATGAAATTTTAACAGCTGAAGCAATTTTAAAATACCTTTTCTTTCTCCAATGGGCGGGCACTTGCTCATCAAGCATTTTGTCAGTACTAAGGCCCGAAATTACTGCCCATTTTATTATGGGAGCACTCAATGGGCGGCCAGCGTTACCCCCTATGAAGGGACGGACAAGTTAACACCCATGCCCAAGCCGGGATTCGAACCCAAGTCATGATAGAATGGTTCTTAAGCCACTACACTGAATCTGAAATGAATGCCGGATTTAAAAAAAATATTTACTTTATCGCGTAAACCATTCAAATAGATTATTTTAAAAACAATCAGGTACGTCTCCGAATTTAGTATCAATACATTAGGAAAAATTAATTTATATACTTAGTATATTTAACTAATTTATTTTTAATTTAAAAGTAAAGCAATCATTAAAATGATAACACTCAAAACTCTGGTATTTAAAGGTAAAAATTAATAAATAGCTTTGTAAGTAACTCATATATGTAAAACTTTAGTGCAAACGTTTCGGGTAGTACCACTCTTCTTACGCTGCAGAAAGCTCCTACTTTCACGCAGGCAGTAAAATGAGAGAAACTTTTTTCTAAAAGTCCCATTTTTCGCTTTCCTACCTACATGAAAGTTTTAACTTAACCAAGTCGAAGTCGGAACGTAGACTAATATCCCTCGAGCTAATTTGCCTTAAACACAATAAAATACACTAAAATACACGAGCAAATTTTAGACCACCCATTTTAAAACTTAGTTCCAAGTTATCAATAGAAGGCTATGCCGAGTATGTGAGAAAGAAAAGTTACAAAAAAAAATTATGAATATGTTTCAGAAACTAAGTTACAATATCTGAAAAACCATCTTTTCAGCATATGCGTTATTTTCAGCAAAAACATGGAGCGCAGTTTGAAAATAAAATTTTCTGTGGGACCCAAAAATTGAAAATATTTTTCTAAAAATATGTAGTCTTCTACAGGGTGATCAATTTAAAAGAATACCCGTTGGTTTTTAACACGCTTTTATTACTTTTATCTGTATGTTTGTTTGTTTGTAACCGACTCCTTTGAACTCGATTGACCCACTTTAAACGCACGGATTTAATTTAAACTTTGTAGACTTATCAAGGACCGATAACAATACAATAATTTGATAAGTTCCCATTATCCTGATTAGGATCGTCAGGATTACTAATTTTCTTAGAGATCCTTAGCGTGAGAGCGAGAGAGATGGAGCAAGCGCGCGGTCTACGCATGCGTACCATTTCGGCAATCGGCTCAGCACAATGCAGTAAGAGCCTCTCTCGCTATTGGTAACTGTATTCAATGGTATGTTTGGGTAGTTACGTTTTTGAAAAACAGAAGGAAAATCTAAAAATTTTTCCTCAATATTGTTACATTAAATTTTTGAATGCTTACACCGGCTAAGGCATTTGGAAACTGAAGCTTAGAAGGGGCTTATACATGATCGTGCCCAAGCACACTGAATGGCTATATTGTTGGATCTTCTTAGAGAACATTTAGATGTCAGTGCAGCTGGTCTTCAATGCAGCATACATTGAAACTATGGCATTTGTTACCCTCTCTATACACAAAATTTCATGCAATATGAATGAATGATAGACAAGGTGTACTGCGAAGTTCCGCAAATGATTGCAGAAATACAGGGTGATCAATTTAAAAGAGTACCCTTTGCATTTTCTTATTTTATTACTCTTAAATCTGACGGATGTGGCAACTACGATAAACTTAAAATATAATTGTTTGAACTTTGTTTAAGTGTGAGAAATAATTTCCAGCACTGTTGAACTGTTACAACTTTATTGGCAGAGACAGCCCGAGGGGCGTGCGGGGCCCCAGGCGAAGCGCAAGAGCGGGGCCTCTTCTTTATCATGTCTTATGAGATAGCAATAAAATGGCCCATGAGCGGGGCCTCTATAATCGCGGGGCCTTAGGCGATCGCCTACATTCGCACCCCCCTTGGACCGGCCCTGTTATTGGTGAAGTTAAACAGAACCTTGTTACTTAATCCTGCGATAATTTAATTTTTGAAAAACAAAATTTAATTCAATTTTTTTTACAATATCATTCCTTATAGCGAATATTGAAAACGTTCGCCACCATTCTGAATGCAAACATGAACACGTCGAACCAATTTTTTTGACTCACTTCGCAACATTGTTGGTGTTATTGACGAGGATTCTTCAGTTATGATTTGTATTAATTCATCGATATGTTTAAAGCAATTCCCTGGAAAACCCTATCTGCACGCAAACGCATTCATTATTTTCTGTAAGGAATGATAATTTGAAATAAATCATGTTTTTCGAAAATAAAATTATCCCAGGATTACTTAAAATATTACTCCATTAGTATTGTGCGTCTCCATTTCTGTTTTAACTCACCAATAAAGTTGCAACAGTCCAACAGAGAGTTGGAAATTGTCTTCCACACTTAAACAAAGTTCAAAGAACTATATTTCGGTGTTAGAATAGTTGCCACATCCGTCAGATTTAAGGGTAATAAGAAAAATATAGTTTAAAAGAACTAAAACACACGCTTTAGTCAATCGACCGCCATATTCTTGGTAGTTTAACTGGGCGGTAGCAACGACTGCATTTTTTCAGCGTTGGGCAGTCTATCCAGCAGTTGCTCTGTATGGATGGAAAAATGATTGCACTTCAAAGGATTAATCAGCAGTAAATTCACAAATATCATCGCAATCGAGAATGTTTCATAATCGATGTTTCCAGAATGATTTATATTCCTCTTTTCAAATAGAAAAAGAAAATGATTGTATGGCAAACAATCGTCATCTTTAACTTCCGAAAGGCCAAAAAGAAATAATATTTTTCCATCCTAGATTTGTATCTGTTTCCATGAGGTAAAGCGACAAACTTTTCTTTGGATATTCAAGATCAGGTACGCCCGTTGGATCCCTATGTTTAATTCATTACTCTCTAACTCTCTCCAAAACATAAAACTCCGTTCCGAATACATGAATAAGTAATGACCGGCAACTCAGCGTCTTCCAAGTGCCTCGGGGGGTCAAAATAGAATGTAAACAAAACGTCTGAGTGGAGGCAGGCGAGCAGATTTCATAATTTTTAGCAGGTTGCAGAAAGTCCTTTTATTTTTGTGGTCTTTTATTTGGGTATTGATTCCGAGGCTTTTTAATTAGAGGGGGTGTAAGGCAAGTCGCCTCTGTTTAACAAATGAATAAGAATCATTAATCGTAAGCACAATTGATGTAAAGAGCATACAGGGTGTCCCAAAATGGTGGTAATGGGCTTTTATTCTTTATCTATTTAGAGATAAGTGGGAAATGTAAATTGAAAATAAATGTTCAAAATAAGGTAGGAAAAAAGATTACTATACGGAAAGAGTTTTTTTCGTAAATTATCTAAAAGTTACACTTTTTAAACTTGCATACTACCTCCGTACAAGAAAAAAAAAAAAAAAAAAAAAAACACCGATTAGTAAAATGTTCCTCACACACTGATGAGGTTTTGAGAATTATGTTCTATGATATAAAGATGAGTATGTGTTTACTTAAACCACTTTTAGATGGCTCTTAAACGAAAAAAAAACATGTCGAATGTCGCGTTCCAGGGGTCGTAGAGAAATTACGAAAGAAAATTTTTTTTTTCACTCTAGCAACAAAAGTTTATATTCAAAATCATGTATAGCCCTCCCGATCATCTTTGTTTAAAGATATCTCAGACGTTTTATGATGAAAGGCTGAAGTGTTGTATTTCACCTCATTAGTGTATGGGGAACATTTCACTAACTAGGAATGTTTTTCTATGGGGGTCGTATACAAATTTAAAAAGCGTAATTTAAAAAAAATAACGAAAGGAATTTTTTAATGTAGTCTTTTCTTCCTGCCTTATTTTGAACATTTTTTTCTTCAATTTACATTGCCCACTTATCTCTAATAGATAAATAACCCAAAGATTGTTACCACCTTTTTGGGACACCCTGTATAGTCTATTCCCTTCAAAAAGATGTTAACACGCCTTCCATTTTCATCCAATAAGGATAAGTGGGCAATGTAAATCTAATAGATAAATAACCCAAAGATTGTTACCACCTTTTTGGGACACCCTGTATAGTCTATTCCCTTTAAAAAGATGTTAACACGCCTTCCATTTTCATCCAATAAGGATAAGTGGGCAATGTAAATTGAAAAATGTTGAAAACAAGGTAGGAAAAAAGATTGCGTTAAGAATATTCTCGTTAATTTTCAAAAAATGACACTTTTTAAGTTTGTGTCTCGAGGAATGTCCTACAAAAAAATTCCCAGTTGATAAGATGTGTCCCATATACTAATCAGGTGATGGACAAAATTTCAGACTTTCATCAAAAAGCGTCTCAGCGGTAACTTTAAACAAAAATGATCAGGGAGCTATACATGAATTTGGATGTAAATTTTTATTGCTAGAGCCAAAAATTTGTCTTTTTTAATTTCTGTGTGACCCCTCAAAGCCTGATGGGATTTTTTTTAAACTTCGACAGTCACTGAAAAGTGGCTTAGTCAGTATATATATTTTTTCATATCTTTGACACTTTTTAAGTCACTATGCTCACATTTAGTAGATCATCTCATTAGTTTATGGGTCAAATTTTACTATTTGAGAATTTTTTTTCGCTCGTGGATCATATATAAATTAAAACACTCTTTGAAAATTAACGAGAGAAATTTTTTCTTTGTGTAGTCTTTTTTCTTACCTTATTTTGATAAGTTTACCAATTTACCGGGTGATCCAAAAGTCAGGACAAACTTTAAAAATTCATTAAGAAAGAGCAAATAATGATAGAAAATTGCGGTTTTCACAAATAGGTTTAGAGTATGATGGGATTTTTTTTAATGACAAGAAAGTTTGTAGTTCCAAATGTTACCGGTAGGTGGCGCTGATATGCACAATGGGAACGAAATTTCCAATTTAAAAAAATCCGAAATCGCTGTAATGCTTTCTATGCAAACTGCAATTTTGTATCATGATTTGTTCTGTTTTAGAAAGATAAAAACTTTGGTGCACCCAGGATGCATCAAAAGCTAGTGAAAAGTTCAAAAATTCATTACAACATGAATGACAAACTTTCTTGTCATTAAATAAAAAAATCCCATCATACCCTAAAACTATTTGTGCAAACCGCAATTTTCTATCATTATTTGCTCTTTTTTAATGAATTTTTAAAGTTTGTCCTGACTTTTGGATCACCCGGTACATTGATTACTAATATCGAATGTATATGTTATTCTGATACATATTAATCTTGAAAAACTCGTATAAGATACATCTCGTTGTAGTGCGAGTCCACTGTACTTGGAGCGAGTCCACTGTACATACCGCAGTACGACGGGTCATGATAAGTCAAATTAGCTTACCGTAAACTGTTCCTTCTCTTATACGAAAATTCGTCTTAAATGGTAATATTTCCTTTTCCTACAAATCACAAGTTATTTGGGTTCAACATTTAATAGGCATAGAGTAGGTTGCCAAAATATCACGGTCAGTCATGCACACACCTACAAAAGAGTATTTTTGTGGAAAAAAAGAAAAGAAAAGAAAGAAAGAAGAAAAAAATCGATAATTCTTCCAGATTTTATTTACGCAATCAGCTGGAAGAATTTCAGATTTTTCTAAAAATCTATTCAATCAATTCTGCTATATAGAGGAAAAACATAACTGTAAGTACTCATATAGAATTGCGTTCGCATAATTTTGTTGCAAAAAATTGCATCAATTGTTGTTTGGCCCCTAGTAGTGAAATATTTGTTAGTGCGTATTGGAAAATCTAAAGTACCCATTTCAGGTATGAAATTGGATACTTGATCGGAATTTAATTCTATGTTAAAATCTCCTACTAAAACAGTCTTACAATTATACTCCTTCAGCAACGTTTCGAATAGAGCGTCTAATTTATCTTCATAAGAAATTCGAGGACTAGCGTATGTAACTGCAAATCTCACTTTATCATGAATATACGCAATGACCATTTTAGTACAATTGATCTGGCTCGTGTAGGCACGGGTAAAGCGTTTCATTAAGTTTTCCTTTATAAAAATTATAACTCCAGAAGGTTTTTCTGTTTTGGAAACCACTGTCTATTCGTTCGACCAAAGTGAATCCTGGTATTTGAAAATCATCTGCAGGGATAGTCCACGTTTCCGTTAGCAATATGAAATCACTCTGCAGAAAATATGGATCAAACGGAAAAGTGACCACGGCGCGCCGCTTAGACAAAAATCCCGTGCTTGAAAGAAATAGCACCCGCGTGCTAAAAAAAAATAGAAAACGCTGAACGAATACTATAAATGATTTTACTTTGTTTTATTTTACATTCCTTCAATATTTTCAAGTAAATATACATAGGTATGAAATTGAAGTACAGAACATGAAAAAGAGTGTAAAAGAATATCAGTTAGTCTTTAGTGACTTTACTTTAACTTCGACAATCTTAGGCAAACTTCGTAGCTCAAAATTTTTATAAATGGAGAAATTATGTTTAACTGAGGAAGATTCAAAAAATATTAGTGCGAAAAATTTTAGTATACCAAACAGCTCTTTTAACGTACACCATTTTACGATGCTACAACGTCTTTACGACTCTCTATCGCTTTCATAATTAAAATATTTAAAATATTAAAAACAACCCCAAGATTTCGTCGAAAACTTGATGTTTCAATTGCAAACAAATGCATCATATTGTGAATCCGTACCTATAAGGCTGTAACATTTCAAACTGCAGTCAAGTACGCTCGATCTAATGACAAAAGTATGTGATTTTTCCTAAAATTTTTGACGTAAATTTAACGCTTTTTACCCCCGACATCATTTAAGAAATGACTGAAAATAAACATTAATACGCATTTTTTAAGAGTAAGGAAGATATTTAATCATTTAGCTTACAAATTTAAATAGAGGGTGTTACATAAAGGACCCCTAACTTTGAAAATAAGTAAAAACTGCGATTGGTGGAAGCATAAAACTAGTGGTAATCAAAACATCTTAAGAATTTGATACAGAAGCCACGAACTTTTAATTGCAAATTGCGTCTACAGAGAGTGCTGCAAGCGGTAAAACGGATCTAAGAAAATCTTCATTTGTCGCACACATGACCGCTTCATAGTCAAAAACTTATCGTTTTGGTTGGAATGTCTTGCAAATGCTTCATTGAATCTTTTTTCTTTCGAGAAATGATGGTGACTGACGATATATTGCAATTTTTAAATATTTGACGACACTCAACTGTTGGGTGATCGACTAGATACGGTATGGTTTATGCCATATGGGGCTCGCCTACACCGTACACAAGAAGTTTTTGACTTTCTGGACGAATAATTCCACGATAGAGTTATTGCGTTGAATTATTCGACAGATATGGGACAAGATATATGAATCGACAGATTAATAAATCTCTCGACTTCATCCCCTTACTAACCACCGAAATTTTTTCCTGGCTACGGCTCTGGCATGTAGTGTGGAAGATGAGCATGTTAAATCGATTTTGATGTTATTATTCTCGGTGTCTGAGCTCTCTTTCTGATATTCGTATTGCCGCTTGTAGTGTCATCTATCGGTGTGATTTATAGCTGAAATTCTGCGGCTTCAGTATAGAATTCTTAATTTTTTAAAATTAAATTATCACATGCATTTCTACATTTAGCAACAATGGAACGGATTTACCATTAAGTGTGTGGAGAAATGATGTGTCTCTATAGCAGTACTTGCTTTGCAGATTGGAAAAAAAAATCTTTCTGCATGATAAAGATGATTTTTTGTAAATTTAAATTAATAAAAATACATAAAAATACTTCCATGTTCTTCTTATATAAAAATGTTACAAACAATTTTATATGAGAATATAATGCACAATAAATTTCAAAATGACACATACTGAATGTATATGCAATTTAATAAATTAAATCATTAAAATATGTAGCTTAAAACTTCTTAAACCCCTTTTCTGGGAAATTTCGTAAGATTATACTGATAAACCTTTGGGGGCTATTCAAAATTATTTACTGTCTGTTGTATTTCTATGTTTAATTCATTGCTTTTTATCCCTCTAAATAATAACCTAGGAGTTCCTTTTGAATATATGAATATCTAATGAATGGCAATCCGTGTTCTTGGGTGCCCTTAGGAATTAAAATGACATGTAAACGAAGCGTCAGAGATTTCGAGCCTACAAGCAGATTTGAAAAATTCTGCTGTTTTGGAAAAGAGTTTCATTAACCCTTTAACGCGCAGTGTTCCCGCTCTGGGAACACCAAACTCTGACGTTTTGACAGTTTGACTGAGTCACAAAGAATAGATTTGATTTCTATAAAAATAGTGGCTGGTGACATAGCTCCACGAGAATCCTTTACTTTTTACTTGCACGTCATTTCCCGTAAAAAAATTGTCACGTTTATTTTTAACCCTTTGAGGCGCAACCCTTTCCCAATGCTGAAAAAAGGGCAGCCGTTGCCATCACTCGACTTAACTACCAGCAAGATGGCGGACGAGCGAAACGTTCATCGCGTGCCACAGATCTAGAGACCCTTTTTTAACGCAGCTGGCTGTGCTCCGCACAGCCAGCGGGAATTCCGACCCTTTTTTTCAGCATTGGAAAAGGGTTGCGCCTCAAAGGATTAATGTTGTATATTATAGAATATATTTAAAAGCATTTCATTAAGGGCAATTTTTTAGGAAAATGCATTCTCAGAAAAATTCGTCTTCATACATTAATTTATCCCTCATTTTTCAACGAATAATTTCCGTATTCCACGGAAACGTAATATTTCCGTAAACTCTTCTTCCGGAAATCTGAAGAAGAGGAAAACATTTCGTTGAAACTGAAGAAGTATCTTCAACTGACAGGAAAAAAAAACGAAAGAAAGAAACTGATAATCGTGAAATAGAGGAGATATTCTGGCAGCCCTTCGGCAAGAAAAAATTCCGTGAATTTAAGAAATAATTTTTGGTAATCCAGCAGCACTGCTTCCAGAAAAATTTCCATGAATTGATGAAATCCTTTTTGAGAATGCGTTTTGATACACTTATTTATTCCTAATTTTTCAACGTAATCCTTGCAAACTTAAATTTCCGGGAATTCTTTTACGAAAAACGGAAGAATTGGAAAAAATTTCTTTGAAACTGAAGAAGTTTCTTCAATTGACAGAAGAAACGGACATTCGTCAAATAAAGGAGATATTCCGGCAGCACTGTTGACAGTAAAATTGTCAGTCTGTCAATTGAAGAAATAATTTTTGAGAGTGAAGCAGACCATGTTTACCATAGCAAAACGAGCGTTTACGGAGCTAATATTTACCATGATCCCAGTAGCACAAAGGTGGTTATAAATACGACCAGCATGCGTTTTCATCCCGCTCAGGATTTAGCTATCTCTCTATTCTAAAAAAAAGTAACGACCGCTGTCGCCGCCGCTGCAGTCAAAAGCTTGTTTGGCTATATTCTCCTAAACCGTGGGAATTTGAGTTTTGAGGATTCGGAAAATTCCGAGCAACCTGATAAGCTGACTTAAATTTTAAAAATCGAAGTATTTTAAAAGATACTAATAAAAAACTGAAAAAAATAAAACATAATGGTTGCCAGATTTGGCATAAAATCATTTATTCCTTTGGAACAAAGCAATTCCAAGTATGTAGAATCGCCTGAAATTGACAAACATGAAGTAGAATGACACCTATTTTACGCCAAATTAAAAAGTATATGAAATAAATAACTCAAAGTGTGATACACAAAGTTCGCAATTTTCAAATAGTAAGTTCGCTTACACAACAGGAGTTTAGAATAGCAATTATTCGTTTTTCCCAAACAGAATAACTCATTGTAACTGATTTTAAAAGCGCCATCTTGGCATTAGATACGATCTGGCAAAATAGTATCTTTCCAAGCAGGGTGAATCTATACCGCGAGTTCAAAAATGTTAGAACCCAATACCTTGAAAATGAAAAATAATTAAAATGCAGATTATTTTAAAGCCGGTTCGGCCCAGCTGGAGTGTTTTCTACCAGTAGAAATATTTGGGGACGTTAACTATGTCATTATAGCAGTTATAGTACACTTTGGATATTTGCCAGCGCGGAGAGACGATATATTCGTGGTGCTAAATACGCCAATCTGCAAAGGATTATGTATATGAAAATATGGATAACGATTTTCCGGGAACATGAGCAGTAATTATAGGTAGTGAGCATGTGTAAATCGCCAAATAATGAAAAGTCGCCATTGATGACAATCTATCCTAGCTGTTCTGTAGTTTACATCAAAGAAAACATATGATGTACTATTTTCTTACAGCTAATTATTAACTATAAAAAACGCAAGTCACCAAATTATGAAAAATCGCCATAATTGGATAATACGCAAGGGGCCAGGGGTTTCTCCATGGTGGGGGGTGCTCCATGGGTTTCACATAATTAAAATAGTGCGAAGTTTAAATTTTTGTGTTCGAAGGAACGTGCAAGAACCAAGCAATGTGTAGCTCGGTAACATTCTATCTGATCCAGCCTTTGGGTTTTGTTTGTTGAAATTATGCCTTTTTTTACGAATAAGCCTTGGTAAGGGCCACATGCCTCATACGAAAAGCGAGCGTAGCGAGTCTAGGGGCCTTGGCCCCTAGTCTCTTACATAATTATAGCCGGGCAAAACATGTACGTATACAAAGGTAGTTGAAAACTGGTTTTGGCGTTATTTTTTTCAAAACGTACACAAGGCGTTGTATTGAAAGCAACAACATATATAGCTGAGCTATAATACAACATATATAGCTGAGCTAACAACATATATAGCTCAGCTATAAATTAACATATATAGCTGAGTTTTCACTGTACATTTGCTTTGTGTAGTTTGTCTCACAAACAACTTTAAAACAATCTGTTTGGAATATTCTTTCATCCAGTATCTTTAGCCGTGCTCATTCGCCGTTACGTAGAAAAATAGCGGGCCCTTTAGCGGCTGTTTTTATAACTATAACATGCCGTACTACATTAAACGTCATTTGAATATGTAGTATACATAAATTTCAGGATGAGCTGTAGAGCATGCTTTCTGTACGTGTGACAAGTCCAATAAAAAAAAGTTCTAGCAGCTTCAGAATGTCCCTTGAAAAGCTGTACTGTGCACAGTTACAAAAGGCAAATCTAGGTTGTTGTGATGCATACGGCCCTACCATGGCACCATGGCCGAGTGGATATGTTACTCAAAATGGTAGATGGCTGAAATGTGAAGGTCCCGGGTTCGGGCCCCATCGCGCGGTTGTCGATCTCACTGGCTGGAGTTTTGGTCAGTTTTCTCCAGATGTAACGTGAATACGCATTAGAGCCCTCTGGAAAGTTCTCCGAAAGTCCAACGCAGCCCCCCCTCTCCCCTCATCCTACGCACATTGCCCAAGCGTAGTGTTGCCATAACTACATAAATCTATGATGCATACAGGAAAAAAAATCTTTAACATGCATTATTAAACAGTACTTTCTTAAATTACTTCCCCACCTTTGCGGATTGTGCGATGCCATTTCGTAGCTCAGGAATTTTTTGTCAAAAGTTTGTGACAAAAAAAATCGAGTTTTATTTAATTTATTTTTGGTTGCGGATATAATTTGCTTGTTTTTGAAACTGTATAAGAATTGCGTGACTGAACACCTTTTTACTTCCTTGTACGTAGTATAAGGAAGTAATGTGATCCCGAAAAATTTTGGGGGCCAAATTTCGACAAAAAAACCGCTTTTGACTACCTCTAAATTTAATTTAAAATTTTTTTTCGATGCATCTCATCGTAGGCTAGCATGCACGATCATATTAACGCGTCTGCAACTCATTTTGACCAGCGGCGAGTCTACTGTGGCCAGTTTTTCCATGCCGTCTGTACGTACGTATGTATGTAACTCGCATATCTCAAAAACTATTGGTCGTAAAATGTTGAGATTTGATATTTAGGATTGTTCTATGATCTAGTTGTGCACCTCCCCTTTTGGTGGCAATCGAATGGATAGTTTATGTACAGGACCGCCCAAAAGATTCGAAATACATTACGCTCTATGGGCCGAAATTCATTAAACTCGCCTAACTCAAAAGCTATTAGGCGTAGAATGTCGAAACTTCATATTTTGGATAGTTATAACATCTAGTAGTGCACCTCCCCTTTTGGTTCCATTCGACTGGATAGTTTATCTACAGGACTGCCCAAAACATTCGAAATACATTGCGCTCAATGGGCCGAAATTCATTAAACTCGCATATCTCAAAAACTGTTAGGTGTACAATGTTGAAACTTTATATTTAGGATTGTTGTAACATCTTGTTGTGCACCTCCCCTTTTGGTTCCATTCGACTGAATAGTTTATCTACAGGACCGCCCAAAAGATTCGAAATACATTACGCTCTAAGGGCCGAAATTCATCAAAGCGTTTTTTAGAGGTATTGGGCTATTTCAAACGACTCAGAAGTGATATATGCTGTAAAGAGTTAGAAAATGAATTTCTCCATTAAAAAAAGTGTCTTTATCATTTATAGTTCTGCTACAGGAACACTCAAAAGATTTCCAATACATTACGGTCAATGGCAATTTTAGGGGCATTCATCCATTTCAAGCACAATACCGTCCTACCACATAAGTTAGGTAATGGTCCGACCACGGTCACGTGCCTCCCTCAAGAACTATGCCAAAAGTCGCCAAGCTTGGCGACTTTTGGTGTACGTGTGTGCGTATTTAACTCTCAAATCTCAAAAACTATTATGAAATTTCATATATAAGAATGTTGTAACATCTAGTTGTGCATCTCGATTTTTGGTTCCAATCTACCCAATTTACAGGACCACCGGAAAGAATTTCAGTACTTTAATGTCTATGGACATCTTCAATATAATACTACTGTAGATAGTCATTGTTTGGTACATGCCCAAAATCTCGCCGTCTGTCCTCGACCTTGGCGAGTTTTGGCGAAATATCGCCAAATTTGGCGATAGTCAGTCATTTGGTCCATGCCCAAAGTATCTCCATTTGTCATCGTTCTTGGCGAGTTTTGGCAAAATATCGCCAAATTTGGCGATAATCTGTCATTGTTTGGTTCATGCTTAAAATCTCGCCAAATGTCGTCGATATTGACGAGTTTTGCCGAAATATCGCCAAATTTGGCGCTAAAAATTATTTCGTATTTTGTATAACTCTAAAACTAACCCGTAGATTTTTTAACTTTTGTATTTAGAACTATTGTAATATCTAACTGTTTTCAATATCTTTTTTGACAGCAATCGACTGAGAATTTATTTACAGGGTGAGCCAAATGACTTTGAATACATTGAGGTGTATGGATGCATTCAATTCATTGAAAGTCTGTGGTCAAGACTACTTTGGCTATCCCCAAAATCCCGCAGACTATCTCAAGTTTGTCGGCTTTTGGTGAAATATCGCCAAATAAAGTGTCAGAAGGAAATCTTTCAAATTGAACTCAGCTTGGCGATATCGAACTATTTGGCTGGAAATCGCTAAAACTTACTATTATTGATATTTTATCTCTTTCAAACAAATAAATTTAGAAGAAGTGCGTCGAAAATATTTTTGATCTAATGGACGTGCAAGGAAGTCATGTGTTGGACACATCAGATTTTTTCAATAATAATAATAATAATAACATTAGCACACATTATTGATATATTTCAAAATAAATGTAAGAAAATTTCAGATACTTCGCATTATTTTGAATGAATAGTGATGAATTATTTTTCAACTGTTACAATTTTTCAGATATCATTTTTTACTTTCCTTTTAAATTATAAACGTTATAATGAAACTAAATTATTTTTCATCATTGAGTTAAGAAAAAGGCCATTTCTTACAAGAATCAAGGGAAAATAATCGTTGAATTCCCGCGTTCAGTTCATTATATTCTACCTCTTGCCAATCCATAAAACTTCTTCAGAATACATGAATGAGTAATCAGTTACGAACTCAATGTCCTCTAAGTATCTCGAGAGGGCAAATGAGAAATGTAAACAAATTCAGGAGGCAGACGATCCGATTTCATAATCTCCTTCTTCCGGGAGAGGTCTGTTTTTCGGGTTCCATATTTCGATTTGATTAAAGTGATTTCATTAATTCAGATGTAATTTGAAGATAGCTCGTCAGCCTTCAGCAAAAAGAATTCTGGAAAAGGAGTTACCAGAAATAAAAGTACAAAAAACAAATGAGGTTTATTTTACTGCGTTCAGAATTTATTTTGGATTCGCGTTTCCTTTTCGTTTTGATGGAGATTTTTTAAAAAGAACTTAACAAATTTTCTCTTCTGTTGTTGTTTTTACGAGTAAAATAAAAAAGAGATTGCTTTATTTACATTAATATGTATTTTTTTTCAACACTGTGAAAGTTCTCGGAAATATTGTGCCAGATATAGCAGTTTAAAGGGTAAGAAAGAAATTATCTGCATGTTAAAACAGTCGCTGAAAGAATTAAAAACGCCAATCTGTTTCCCATTTAAAATTTGTTCATTACAAAAGAGACTGTGTGCAAATTTTCACGTTTTCTATATACTGTTGTATTTTAATATTTTATTGATTAGACATCATTTACATTATTATTTGATTAGATTGACATTTTATTGATTAGACATCATTTACAGTATTACATTAATAAATCAAACTATTATTACCTTTTGTAAATTTCAAATACTGAGACAGCTTACGATAAAGTCACATCTTTTTCCTCAATTTAAAAAGGAAATTTTCAGAAATAAATTATCTGCAGATTTTAATATTCTCTAAAGTAATTCAAAATGTGAATTTGTTACTTATTTAGAAAAAGTGAAATTTTCTGAATTTGCTTTACCATTGCATTTAAACGTTTTACTGACGATGCATCATTTACATTATTATAGACAAAATTTATAATGTTGCGGAAGTGTACGAAAAATTCATATCTGTTTTTTTTAATTTAATAAGAATATGTCAACCCCCTTGGGTACATTTGACGACTGTATTGCGTCATGATCAAGCTTAAGGTAACGGAAGTAGCGGATGATGCATAAATACATTGCGTCATGCGCTTGCTTTGTCTAAGTAACGGTTGACAAGTATTATTGCAGAATACTCTGCTTTATTCCTGGGTTCGTCCTTCTGAAGTCCAGTATGTGTAGAAAGTTCTAGTAAAGAGTCCACTCGTTAGGATGGAACACGAACTTCGTCGAACAATCAGCTGTAAAAAATTTACAAGCACAGTCAGCCAGTAATGTTCTTACAGTCCGCTAAGAACAGTATCTTTCACAAATGCTTGATTTCTTACACAGAATAATAAGCAGTTCCACAGGCATAAATTCAGTGGAAACTTATAACAGAAATCGTAAACAGTCCCTCAAGACTCAGCAATGAAGGATATACACGCAGCACTCAAAAACAAAGCTTTTAAAACAAGCTAAACATAGCTTTTCTAAGCACCAATCCAAATCCTTAAGTTTTCACGGACATCTGCTCTCAGCACAAGCAGAAGCAAGACTGACTGAACTAGGCAACCAGCGCTGCTTTTATGGTTTACGAAGAACACTGGGGAAGCTTCCAGAAATAACTATCCGTGGAATGTAGTAGAACAGACTCGATTATGATTGCGTAATAGTAGAGTAACATTAGGCTATCATGCATGTTAATGCAGGAAAACTATCTTTACAAGCCCCATTGGGGAAATCGCGCCAAATGACCGAAATGTCGCCAAACTTCGCAACTTTTTGGTGAAATAAAGCCAAATTTAGAGCCGAAAATGAGTCCCCAAAAATTAGGTTAGCGAAGGCCAACGACCCATATTTCTCGAGATTTCTAGAAAACGCTATATAAATGAATGGGGGAACCCAAAACTCTATATCTCGCATTGTAGTTAACCGATTTTGATGCAAATTTAACTGTTTGGCACGTAGAATACGAATTTTAAACTGTTTTAAACCACAGAACAGTGGGTTGCCCCAAAAATTCTTAACAGTATGCTCCGTCATTCAAACTAGGACAAAATTAAACATGCACGTCCTTGTTCATGACAAGAGATTTGTAACAGTTGTAGGACGGTGTTTCTTCTAGTCAGGATTGCGAATTTGGCCAAGTTGTGGCTAGATCTTTAATGGGCATGACATCTGGACGCTCCAGACGCAAGAATTTCTTCAAATAAATCCGTACCCAAGGAGTTAAGGAAGAGTTTATTATTATATTAAGACTTGATAAATTTTAGAACGTCCACACTCCAGTTTCTAGCTGTACTGTAGTCTTACAAACGGCAAAGCTAGAAATGCTATGATAAATAAAGGGAGGCGAAGAGCCTTTCAAATACAGTATTCTACAGTATTTTTTAAAATGGATGATACCTTAGCCATTTACACTGTGCAATTTCTGAACATTTTTTCTGAAAAGTTTGTAAAAAACATTTCTGTTGATTTTCATTCTTCTTCTTATAGTCTCTGATGTAAATTTGTTTTTCTTTGTGTAACAGCTAAGAAACAAAGCAAGCTAATGAATATCATTACGTACACATTACTGATACTTCAAAAAAATAAATGTAAGAAAATTTCATACACTTAGCATTTTTCTACTTAATGGTGTTGAATCATTTTCCGACTGTTGCTGTTTTATAGAGAGCATTTCTTTTTTCTTTCACGTTAAATTAAAAGTATTCTAATAAAACTAAAATATATTTCGTAATTGAATTAAGATGGAGAAAAGGCCACTTATTTTCGTAGAGACTGCAGATTGCTCTAAACTTTAGGAATAAGCAACACATGTTTCCGAGAATATTAATGATCAAGGGGAAATAGTCGTTGAATTTCCATGTTCAATTCATTATACTTTACATCTCACCAATGCATAAAACTTCTTCAGAATACATGAATGGATAATCAGTTAGGAACCAGTGTCTAAGTGCCTCGAGAGGGCAAATGAGAAATGTAAACAAATTCGGGAGGCAGACGATCCCGATTTCATAATCTCCTTCTTCCGGAAAAAGACTGTTTTTCAGGGTCCATATTTCGAGTTCATTCAAAAGATTTCATTAATTCAGATGCAATTTGAAAAGGGCTCGTTAGTCTTCAGCAGAAAAAAAAATTGGAATTCTGGAAAGGAAGTTTCCAGAAATTAAAATATGGAAAACAAATGGGGTTTATTTTATTGCGTAGCGAGTTTATTTTGGATCTGTGTTTTGTTTCTATTTTATGATGGAGTTTCCGAAAGAGACCAGACAAACTTTTTCTTCTTTTTTTTTGAGAGAGCATAATAAAAGAAGTACATTATTTACACTATTATATTTTGAATAATATATGTTCTTCAAAAAATGGCTAAAAACCATAGCAAACGTTCTGCCATAAATCTCAAAATCGTTTATATGTACTTAATTTATTCTTTTAAATGCAATGTTGTGAGTTTTATTCGTTTCTGATGACAAGATATTTTATCAGAGCTAATTCAAATGTGCGAAAGCCAGTAACCAAATAAGAATGCGCGACTTAAGAGTATAATGTTTATCAGCAAAATGCAATTATAATATCAAATCTTTGCTCATTTTCGAAGACTTGTTTACATTCCATTTGCCTCCAGGTGGGATTTAGTGATTCCGATTTGCATTCATTAATGATTCATGTATTCGGAAGAGTTTTCGTTTAAGAAAAGCAGGTATTAATGAATTAAACATAAAAATTCTACGCTTTATGCTTACCTGGAATTATTTAACGGAGCATTGCGGAAGACGGTTGCGATTAGTAAGACTTTATTTGAGGAAAATGATGTTAGATACTAGAAGGTTGAACTTTTCTTTTCAATGAAAAAAGATGTATGAAGCATTTTGCAAGTTTTTCCAACTGCACACAAAGTATTAGGTATACCGGAAGGTAATGTCATTTTTTCGTTTGTAAGTATTTTGCCAAGGTATAATTACTGAAGTTAATAATATGAAATTTGGCACACGTGTGAGTATTTTAGCGTTGGTGTTAGATTGCAGAGCAGTTTTCAAAATTCGTAACTTATGGGAGATAGGTGGACAGAACGTTCTTTCACATATCCTGCGCGATCTCAAAGAAGAAACGAGATATCCATGAAATTCTTGCTGTGAAATATAATACTTATGAATATTTAAAAATCGATTTACATAGTTTAATTTTTTTCACAAATAAATCGTCTGCGTGAATATAAGAATGGTTGTGTTCACAAAACGAAATCTGTCGAATGCCAAAAGTTTCCGCGCGTTCGCAGAAGAGCATGACATTCGATTTGGGTATATAATAAAAACTGAATATGAAATTATCTATTTTAGGTGGACGAAGATGAACTTTATTGAATGTTGACATATTTTCGTCAAGCGTTTTTCTTGCGCTCGCAGTGATTGCCCCACAACGGGTTTTAACTTCTAATAAATACATAAAAAAAAAAAAATTGCACAAAATAAACTCATGCAAGAACAATGAAAAACAGACAAAAGAACAACAAAATTAACAACAACAAACGCACAATTTATTTATTTTATAAAGTGGACAAAACATTTTGGTTGTTGTTGTTGCTATTTTTAACTTCAAGTAAATATAGAAAAATACAGACAATAACAGCAAACTAAATAAAATAATAAAATTAAAGAAGTTTGTTTAGAGTTTGTTCCTTCAAATTGCTGCTAAAGAAATGTATTCTAGCAACTTCTGCCATAAATCAAAAATTGCAGATAATGAAAGTAACGTATACTTTAGATGTTATTATTACTTCTCAAACCTACTTGAACCCAACTCTGTTCGAGAACTTGAAGCATTACTCTGGGAAAATTAGCATATACAACTCGTTATGATAGGCTAACATTATTGTAGTTTTGTATAATTTGAAACGGAGAAGTTTAAAATATACAGCGTTGGAGTGATGTCCCGGAAAGAGGTTAAATGTGTGTGTAATATCTTACTATGCAAACTAATTATTCGAAAAGTTTTAAACTGTACGGTAAACATTTTGTAATTTATACATTTGGCGGAATTCAATAAAATTTACTTTGTACAGCGTGTTCCATACTTATTGGTACAAATTTTAAGAGGAGATAGGGCACATAATAAGAAATCAAAATCACATAGCAATGTGGTTTCAAAAACACTTTTTCACTTTCTTGGTAATAATCACTTTATTCGTCTAACTTCTTATCCAATTTTCATAAACAATGACTTTGTCTCAAAAAATTTCACCAATGAAATAAAATAGAATCTTTAAATTATCAATTTAAAGATTGTCAATTTAAAGAAGATTGTCAAAGATTGTCAATTTAAAGTTTGTCAATTTAAAGATTGAAAGTCACCTGCTTTCCGTGAAACAAGGATTAGTTTTTGACAAACAACGGACGAAAAGTTCACTATTATTTCAGCAATTGTTCCGAAGCGGTTATTAGCAGCTACATTGCGGAAGACATTTTCGACCCCACTTGCTATGTTTTTCTTGTTCCTTATAGTGTACCTTAACACCTCTTCAATTTTGTACCAATACTTATGGGATAGCCTGTAATGTCAAAAGATCAAGGTTAAAAGTACAGGTAAAATTCTTCTTTATAAACGAAATAAAAACTCAATTAGATTCCAAGAGCATGAGGTACATGTTTCTAACCAAGAGCTTTCCAAATATTATATTACCTCTCATGTTGGATTTATTAATGACTGTGTCATTTTATTTCTCAGCTCCTTTATTGAAAATTGTCCCAAAAATGCGACATGAAAATAAGAATGAATTCTTGAGTATTGAAGTGTTTATTTTTTTATTGTGCAATGTCTTATCCTCCTGAATTCTGTATCTCTCAATAAACATTTATCTTCTTAACTGTAACTATGCTCGCGCACGCATTCTTTTTATGTCTTCTATACTTTTTTCCTTCTTGATGTTACCTTGTTATGTAATGTGCCTGTTTCTTCCGTTCTAATTTAATAAAGTAAATGTTATGTTAAAATCCCACGATTACAATGTTTGTGCCATAACTCTGCTAACATTTCTAAAAGGTTATGGACACCAGATGGATTAATTTATTTATTTGCTGATTTTTAACGTTCGGTTCAAGGCTGCATTATTCATCCTCAAAATGGCGACTGGATATTTTTACATTGGTTGTGACTAACATTCGTAAGTCTTAATCTATACAAAAGATCTACTTGTGCCCCTTGGAATGGAAAACAAAAGCACCCCAATGAAAAATTGTATATCTCTACTTATTATGAAAGAAGATATCTGTCTGTCTGTCTGTTGTTTGTTGTCAGCCAGTTTGTTTGTCGGAGGCCTTACGGAGATATTTTTTAATTCCATATTTTATCGATTTTTGCGCAATTTTTCGCAGATATTCAGCAATACGAGCGGAAAAAATATAGCACTAGAAAACGGCCTATTTACCTTCGGATGGAAGAGAAAACTTTCTTTAAAAAACAATTTGTTCTGATGCTTAACATCATTTACTGATTTTTGAGATTTTTTTAAAGAAATTCTACATTTACCAGAAATTTTCGAAAAATATTTCTTAAATTGTCACCTCTTAAAATCTATCCGTTAGAATGTTTTATAATTTGGTCAGATTATAAAATGTTAAACTTTAAACGAAATAAAATATAAATTTGGGGATTTTCTATAAATTTGTAATGAAATTGCATTTCTAATTAAATTAGTAACTGCATAGAAGTTTTGTAATTTACTCATTACATTTTGGTAACACAAATATGAAAACTTTGCATTTAAAAAAAGAAAGGAAATAAAAATAATTTCAAACGTAGAACCGATTTTGAAATGGTAAGTAAGATCTACGTCACTTTGACGTCACAAATTTAAAAACGCATTAGAAATCCATTCAGATTAGTAGATTCTGCTTGAAATCTATCAGCCAGAATCCTTTTTAATTTTGTCAGATAATAAAATGTGCATTCAGACCTTCATTTTAATATATGGTCTTTACGTCACAGCCTAACTTTTTACTAAGAAACGTATATTCGCTCAAATTCACAAATCTAGATCCTTTTCTCTAAGTAATGGGAGTCTAGATTTATTTTCAACGGTTCTTTTTAACTGAATCTGAACTCTCCGATTAAAGTTCAATTTCTAGTTACAAGATTAAAACAAAAGTACACCTGGTGTTGCAACCGACATTGGAGCACTCTATTTTCCATGACAACATCTATTAGTCTCCTTACTCTTATCGGGGCCATCGCTAGGCAACGGGCCTGCTTATGAGTTGCCATCCCTAAAAATGAGTTTATCATTGAGGCCTGTTTTCCCCAGTCACAGTATTCTATTTTATTATTCTAAGTATTATAAATGTTATATTATTTTATTATTTCAAAACAATTTTTTATACTTTTGTCGTACTAAAGAACTTTAGATGTAGGTAATCGTTTTGTAAATCTTGCGCCATTTTCTTTCATGAAAATTTATCCTATAATTCGAACATTTTGCTCTGAATGTAAAGGTAAGTGAACGCTTATAATGTATTTAGAAATTCTAAAAATATGTATGTAAATCATGTTTAGTGAATAATTACTCATGTGTTATTTATAAATAAATTATTTTAATCAGAAATCGTATTACTTGAGTAGTTTTTATTCTTGTAAATAAGCATGACGTTGTGATACTATTTAGACAATTTAATTTTGCCAGTTTAAAATGTTATTTATCAGTTATATATGCCTTGATTATGTGATTAAGACTTACATCTGGTACAGTGCAGAAATACAGTAAATTATAAATTATTGATTTTTGCCCGTTTATACAGAAACTTCAAATGTAGTTAATATTTTGTACAAGCGTTCATTATGCTTGCACAATTCCTAAGTTCGATTGAGAAAGCGACAAAAGAATAATATATACTACATGAAATGCCTTTATTAAAGAATAATTAATTCAGGGATCGCGCTATAGAGCGTATTTTATCAATTTTCTCCAATATACAGGATATCCCGAAAACACTGAAATGCGCTTTAATACATCATTTGTTAAAGATTAATGTTGAATTGTTTAAAATAACGTAGGAAATACGACTACGTTCATGAAATATTCATTATAAAAATGTCTTTCTCATTTGTGTATTTAGTTATTTTAAAGTATATTAAATATCCACTTGTGAAACTAAAATAAGCAATCGTTAATGAGAGTAAGCGCTACTTTGTTTTCCCTTCAAATTATATGCATCTATTTTCTTTATGTCAATATGTATCATAGCAAACAAATTAATCATGAGTTCGTACTTGAATTAGTAACACAATTACTACTTAAAACTACATTAAATAACGTTTGAAAGCACTGGGAAGCTTAAAAAATGTCTGATGTATACGTGAAGACTCGAGCATCCGTAGGCCTCTTTGGATGGCTCATCAAAATACACGCACAGGCCCGTTACTAATTGCGAAGGCCCCGCTCGGATGTCACGTCTTATAAAGAATGATTGATACTTCAAGTCCCATTTACACCTATGATCAGGGCCTGACTATAACATTTTTGTGCCCAGGACATTTTTCAAATTTTTGTGACCTTATATATTTATATCTGTCTCAATGTTTGTGCCCCTACACAGCTTTAAACTCACTTTTTTTGTGTTGTTTCTGTTTATGTGCCCAAGGCACATGCCCGTGCGATAATCAAATCCTGCCTATGATTTTTGATTATAAAATAAAACGGCTGTCCAAATCATGCGGTGTAGAAATAAGACATTTTAAAAGTGAAGAGTTTTCTATGCAAACCGTCAAGCTTTTAATTTTTTTTCATCGTGAATGTTATTGACATAGTTGTTTGTGTCGTGATATCTCAATGATCTCAGGTTAGTATTCATGACGCAAACTTTCACGTCAAGAGTCAAATAATTCTTTTTTTTTTTTAAAGATTCCATATCACTTGAATCAATTCGAATTACACATGTAAGAAACATTTTTGTTTCCTACCGCGAAGAATGGGCACGCAGCCAGTATCTGCATAAAAGGAAAGAATTTATAGAAAAAAATATGCAACTAACTACAGCTCTTTGCATCCCGAAAAAAAAAGTTATGCATCAGTCATAACGACGCTGTTATTTTTTATTTATTTATTTATCACGAAAATCCCTTACACACTATCCAAAATCTCCACCGAACAAAGCCCTTCCTAAATCTCGCCTTGCAATAATAAACTCGCTTTCGAAAACCTTCGCTGCATATTGGAGACAATGTTTTCGCCGACTCCATTTGTTCCGGAATTTGCTGGTTTTGCGGTCCCGCTATTCAGTGCGTGGAGATGCGCTATCGATTATTGCTAAATTTAGAAATTCCGCCGGCTAGGATCTCTCTCTCTCTTTCTCTTCCTGGTCCCCCCCCCCCTTACACACACACGCACCTCTTACTTCACACACACGTCATTCAAGGTGAATTGAAACAACACATTTTAGTGTGAAGCAAAACGATATTGGTGAGCGCTAACAGATCCTGGGCAAAGGGATAAAAAAAAAATTAAAGAACGAAAGAAAGCGAATGCAAAGTGAAAGGCTATCTTTCAGATTGGGTTTACGTTTTCTTTTTTTGTTCTTGTTTTACTTATGCAGTTTCGTATAGGAAAATAAATTGCAAATTTTTCTGAAAGGGAATTGGTTATAGGAATTCTTAACGTGCGATTACGTTTCTCTCCATACCGGTCCCATGTAAAGAAGATTTATTTTTTTCTTTTTCAGCGTTGTTCTAAGTTTCAATACTACTCCCTTAGAAAACTAACTGGGTGAACTAAGGGAACTAACTGGGATTTCTTTTGCATACGTGACATCATATTTTTTTTTCAAATGGCGAGCCTTAACCGTGCCTCAGAGCAGCGGTTCTCAACCTTTTAACGTCGCCCCCCCTCACGTTTTTCAGCATGCATTCAGTTTTTTAATCTTTAACAGTGAACATTTAGTGGAATTTTCTACAAAATAATGTTATCAGTAAACTTTAAATGAACATTTTAAGCGAAAACGAATATATTTTTGAGTAAGAATGAAAATAAATAAGATGATTTTTTTTAAAAAAACATGCATCACTACTTGCTCTTTGGTTTTTCTCGCCCCCCTTGGGGGTCGCGCCCCACAGGTTGAGAAACGCTGCCTTAGAGGCATTGGCCGCAACTAAGGCCGAAGTTGTCGGTCACTTTATTATGCGGCCACCTAGTAGGTGGACCAACATTGCACGGACACAATGCCATCCACGCCCAGTCGGGGATCGAACCTCGGCCGACGGGAGTTGTACCTAAAACCTTAGTACGGCGCTTACTCACCATACAATCCGGTCGGCATACGTGACATCATAATTTAAAAGAAATTGAAGATCGACAAACTAATACGGGAAGCGCGTAGAAAGTGGCGAAAGAGCCGGTATTGACCCCGCATTTTTGTGCATGTAAACGGGCCCATAGAAATCCAGAGGGATTTTTTTTTTCAGTCTTCTCCACACTGTAAAAAATCCGGGAACGTTCCTTGGAAATAACGGAAAAAGTTAGACTCACAAATATAACACAAAATGCAAAATCCCCATCAGATAACTTTACCGTTTACTTTAACACGTTCTTCTATGAATATTGTGATCACGATTCACTTAAAAAACACTCAATTCACTCAAAAATAACAAACACCGTAAAAATAAAATCTGGGCAGCTGAGCTGCCCTAGAATTCCATGGGACATTGCAAGAAAATATCAGGAATTTTACACGCTTAAAAGAAAAAAAAGAACTAAATTGGCTCCGAGTTAGCAAGATTAGCTCCGAAGGACTTAAAACCGAGATAAACTTGTCTCGGTTTTAAATGGGTCAGTTGTCTACTTGTAGGCTTGATCGCTACGAGGACCGATTTCATTATGGGGCGCCTAGTAGGCAAGCTAACGTTGCCTCGATAAGTCGTCTCTTAATTTTGAACTAATTCCAGATGAGAGACCTAACACCTGGTTTGACACTCAGAGGTATCGTTTAAACATAAAGGACATTGAAGCCAGACCGATTTTATGTGTTTCTCATCCACAAAAGACTCTGTCGAATGAGGAGTTCACCCTCCCAAGCACTCGCCTTGCCGATGCTGCTTCACTTTCGATGCTCTAATGGGAACCGAGTTTAATCGACCGATCTGCTGCCCAACTCGTAAAGTAGTGTATAGTGCATAACGCATTCACTTCGCCTGAAAAATAATAACTGTGCTGCCCCATTAAAATTAAGATAAAATGGATACAGGCAGAAATTATTTAAATAAGCATTAAAACTCATCATCCTAATTATTTATGAACGGTATTGAATAACCTTTCAGTTAAATATTCTCATTTTCATCCACAGACACACGCAGTTTTCCCTACAAGGGTATAATTAAAACGCGCATGTTCAAATACGTCAAGTCTTAATGAGTTTATTCTTAATTCGGAGCCTACATTTTCTCACCTGTTACTAAATGTTTTTATTTCAAGCGTGATCGTTCTATTAGCCCGATGCTTGTTGAGATTCTAATCCACTTTTCGCGAAGGGTTCAACTCAAAATGCATCTTTCATTAACGTTTTCCTCAGAGAGTGTTCCCTTTATTTGATGCAGTTAGAGTCTTAATTGCACCGCTGAACCAACATATCAACCGAGGCTGTAATTTAAATACATGACAGGCGGAAAATTGGAGCCTCAGATTTTAACGGGCTGTCAAACAAAAACCTAATTACACCTTCTGTTCGGAATGTCGCAGCTCTGTGCTTTTAGGGCAAAGGAGTTTTTGTTATCGGATATTTTTAATTTCTGTTTTCCTTTTTTAGGCAAATATTATAGATGTACCAGAAAGTAATGTCATTTTCCTTTTTTTTTTACGTCAGTATTTTACCTAGCCAAAATTACCGAAGCTAATAATACGAAATTTCGCATTTAAGTACTGTTTTATTACCACTTAGATAAATACCCGGTTTAGAGGCGGAAACAGGCAAGTCCATTAGTTGTTGGGGATGCCAGTCAGATATGCGCTTGCCGCTAAATTATTCAGAAGCACTTATCAAGAAATTTAGAAGGATATTATCAAATCAAATGAATTAGAATAGAATACATTACACAATAGCCATGTATAATCATATCAATAAACAAGACGAAACACTGGCATTCACTTCCCTTTCTACCCCTCACCCCTCTTTGACTGGTTCATTTGGATTCACCTTTACTGGCAGCTTGCCAATATTCCACGCGAAACGCAGTCAGGCAGTAAGTTTTTTTTTTTTTTTTTTTTTTTTTTAATGTAGATGCTAGAATATTTTCCAAAATTCGTAGCTCCTCGGAGATTGTGGGGCCAAAACATTCTTTTCATATAAAATATGCGATCCCAAAAAATAGAGAAGATATCCATAAAATTCTTGCTGTAAAATACAACACTTACAAATACCTAAAAATCGATTTCAGAGCCCTTCTATCACAATCCTGGATGGAGAGAAGACGCGAAAAAGAGGGACGGGGGTAATTTTTCTTGAAAGAAAAAAAAATATTATGTATAAGGTTCTCGCTTTTAAATTAAAAAAAAAATATGAGTCCTATGCTTACACCTATGTCCTATGCCTATGTCCTATGACACAGCTTGTTTGCAATTCAGTACTTGTCGAAAATTTATTTATTTAAGTTTTATAAAAAAAAATTAAAAAAAAGCATTACTTTCTGGTATACCTAATGTATTTGATTGGAATAACCGGAAAGTAATGACTTTCTTTCCTTTTCTTTTTTCTTTCTTATTTCTTTTTATTTTTTTACGTTAATTTCGAACAAATAAACATTTCAAAGAAAAGCGTATCGCAATTAATGCATCGTCCCTATTTTTCTTCCTTATTCCATTAAGTTGGAAACAGTATGATTATTTATGAAATTGCCATATTTTTCTTTCTTGTTGCATAAAACAAGTCTTTGGAATCGAAATCTATACTAACGACTGCTAAAACTGTTGAACAATATTCGTCATTCATATTCTAATTCTACTTCAACTTTTTAATTGCTGTTTGGAAAGCGTATCATAATTCGAGTGTACCGAGTTTGTCTTCCTTGCTCAATAAAACATTATTTTTGGAATCGAGATCCACATAAAATTCGCATACTAAAAAGGACTATAATCTTCGTCAGTCATATTCTAACTATACTTCTCTTTATAATAAACTGTTGCGTTTGCCAGTTTTTTCGCCAAATATGATAGATATCGCCTGGCAAGGTTGAGTTTGGGGGACTTTTTTTGGCACCAAACAAAAATATTTTGACAGAAAAACCTGGAGTGAACAAAATAGCCCTCTAGTTCTGATAAAAATAAAATAAAAATAATCTTACATCACAAATCAGAGCTGGGCAGTATCGCTAATACATGTTTTCAAAATACATTTGTCTTTTGTATTTTCACTCGTAAAAACAAAGTAATTTTGCGAATGTATTTTAAAATGAATTTTCAATGTATTTTGTATTTTCAAAATACGAAAAATACATTTTGTGTATTCTGATATTAAATCAATCGTAACACCAAAGGTTGTTCAGCTAGTATGTGCGAATGAAAATCATAAAATTGTTGGTTTTTACTTTTCAACCTCTCTTGATGTAATTTATGAGCTGCGCCAGAATTACACGCAGTATTGTAACTGGAGAAGTGTTAGGATCTCTTGTGATCTTTAAATTTAATTAAGCACAGGAAAGGGAAAGAAAAGCCTTTCATACTCTTCCCATAAATCACAAAGAGTATATTTGATCCAGGAATGTTTCTAGATTTACCCTGAAAATGAAGCTAAAAGTAGAAAAAAACATTTTTGAGAAGTATTTATTTATTTATTTAATTGAATTTATAAACAATTTGAAATGTGTTAAGTTAATGTGTCTAAGTTCCAGAAAAATAACAACATCGGTATACTGCAGTAGTATAATGCGTTATTGGTTATTTTGGTTAAGAGAGAAAGCTACACTACGGCTATCTACTGAAGGGGAGATACCTTGGGTGGAGGACTTTTTAAGGGGTTTGGCGCATTCGCGATACATATGGAGTAAAACGCCCAAAACTCCAGACCATTAGAGCGACAGCTTCCCGTAAAAGGATGGGGTGAATCAAATTTCCATTCTAGATGATTTTGAAACTTTTTGTGCAATTCTTATTTAAAAATGTTTCTAAATTTTGTCTGTTGATGGAAATGAAAAAGTTAAGGAGCTGTGACATTTATGAAAGCTGAAAACTTAGATATTATGTAAAACATTTAAATCTACGAAAAATTCTAAAACTCATAGAAAGACGAAACTTGAATTTTTTTTAGGTTGTGATTTAGCTGAGTTTTTATATCCAAACGTTCAACTGAAATCAATTAATATTAGACGTAGAGATATATTTTACACACTATGAGTTTTGGAAATTAAGTTTTTATAAACGATATTGAAATAAATGAGTATTCATTGTTCAGCTGCTGAAATTATATATTTTTCATTGCGTTTTGAGTATTAATGCAATTTCTCAGAAATGGCCAGTTTCTGATCTTATTCCTATAAAGGTAAAATTTGGAAAAGAAATGTTTAAAAAAAAACAAATAGCACCTTTTCCTTAAAACAATTATAAAGATTGCTTTTGTTATTCTTGTTAAAATGTATTTAAATAAAACAAACTGGGATCTTAGGTGTAAAATTTAGCTTCTTCTCAATTCAAATCCTTTAAAAATTTTACATGCATATTATACTTGTATGTATTTTGAAAATATACACACAAAAAACAATTTGCATTTTGCATTTTTTTAATTCAAGAAGTATTTTGTATTTTAGTGTTTGAATCAATTTATTTTGTATTTTGGATCGAAAATACATTTTCAGTGTATTTTGTCCAACTCTGTCACACATTCGTGTCCTGCAATAATTTTTTAACCCTTAAATGCCTAATACACTATAATTTTTAATTATTAAAAAGACAGCAGAAGGCTTTAAAAAGAGAAAATTTTATATATAAAATTTTGTAAAATTGAACTCACAAGAATTTTAAAAACTTTGACACTAAAGCTTCAATTTTATTTGCTTTATGTTTATGAAAAGAAACTGGGTTTGTTGCCAAACGACAACGCAAGTCATTTAAGGGTTAAGTAACGTATTCTTTTGGTTTTTATTAATTTTTAAAAAACAGGTACTTCTTTTTGGGACGCACTGTATCTATATGCCCTAGTTTATTGCAGACAAGTTTTGCTCCCAAACGCGAAATTTCTGTGACATCAAATACTCGTCATACTCTGAAACCTTTTACTTAGCACCTTTAGATCGATTTGTTTTTTCCCCCAGGAGCAGTTGCTGCATCCAAGAAAGAAAATATTTCAAATATCCCCGGATCATTTTGTTCTTCCCGAAAATCCCGGCTCTGACGCACGATTGTAAACAATTTTCCGGAACAACTTTTCCTGCTTAATGCATGATTTCGACCCCCTACTTTCTGGTTGGGAAAAAAAAAAAGATTTTTTTTAAATATATGAATCGGAAATAGGAAAAGTTTTCAGATTGTGGTAGGTTAAAGAGGAAATCCAGAAGGGAGAATAAATAAGTATTTGTTCAGGAGAAATATTACGTACCGTAACGATAATCTCTTATTTATAGCGTAGTTTAATAAAACGCAGTTCCTGTTTAATATTGTGTAAGGGAATAAAATATCTTTTTTTCTTCAGCACTAGGGTACTATTTCGTTCACGCCCGTTTTTTTCGGTCGACATTTTTTTGAGAGACATAATCTGCATCGACACGTTTTCGTAGTATTTTTCAATTTCTGACAAACTCTACTGTTTAATATGTTACTAACAGACTTCGCGTAATCGTAATTAATTTTAATCGATTCTTTTTTGTGTAATCGTAACCCTAATAGTACAATTCGTTCAGAAGACGTTCAGAACATGTCTTTCGAACGTCAAAAAACGTGTTTTGAACGTACTTTGAACGTTTTCAGAACTAGTTGTGCTGCTAGGGAATCTAGTCATAATTTAGAAATTTAGTTTTACAAACAATCATATGTAATCGTAATCTGAAAACTTAAATCCTCGAGTAATCGTAGTCTAGAAAATGAAGTCATAAACTAAGCATCACTTGATCGTAATTGCTTGAGACGATTACAGGATTACATTCACTCAGTTATAGTTTTTAACGTCAAATGAAACAACTCATTTAACGTTGAATGAAGTCTTTGTTAAAGTTAGTGGGACTCTTTCTTTCGACAGTCTGTTCAAAATGCTGAAAAAGTCTTGAACCCCCGTGTAACACGTTCATTCACATTTTTACAAAAATGTAAAGCCAAAACTGATTCTTTTCGTGGTCTGCCTTACTTCCGCTCATCGGTCTTCTCCGAGCCCAGCAAGGCATTCAGAGATCTGTGGGAGGTTAAGCAACACTGGAGACAGAAAAGGACAAAATCTCAGCTGTTGTATTATTGCTAGGCATTGCTTGAAGCGGTTAACCCTTTGAGGCGCAACCCTTTCCCAATGCTGAAAAAAGGGCAGCCGTTGCCATCGCTCGACTTAACTACGCAGCTGGCTGTGCTCGCGCACAGACAGCTGTCGTCATAAAAGGGTCTCTAGATATGTGGCACGCGATCAACGTTTCTATCGTCCGCCATCTTGCTGGTAGTTAAGTCGAGCGATGGCAACGGCTGCCCCTTTTTCAGCATTGGGCAATCTTTCCAGCTGTTCTCGCGTTCTTCCGTTTTTCAGCAGATGTCAGTGCTGTTAAAAATAATTGTGACATTTTTTTTTTTTTTTTTTTACGGGAAATGACGTTCTAAAAGTAATGGATTCTCGTGGAGCTATGTCAACCGCAACTATTTTTATAGAAATCACATCTATTCTTCTTGACTGGCAACGGTCAAAACGTCAGAGTTTGGCGTCCTCACGGAGAGGACACCGCGCGTTAAAGGGTTAAACATGTATGCACGGATTCTTTTGATCTAAACCTGTATACACGGGGCTGATCTACATGTTAAAATAGATTCCGATTTCGATGAAAATATCCAGACTTTAGTAACAGAATATAACAGGTAAAAAAAATATAAAATCGAATTTTATCTACTTTCAACGAAAAATGAATAAGATACAAAGCTCTGGAAAAAAGATTATCTTATGTTAAAGAGAAATTTTAAACTTTTAGCCAGAACCATTAAAATCAAAGACACTTTTATTATTTTATTTAAACACACGAAAACTCATTTTTCGATTTACATTTCTAAAACTTACATTTTGATCTTTTTAAATATTTTCTCTTCCCTTACAGCAAAAGAAAAAAAAAATGTTATTTTGTATAATGCTTTATACATAAGCAGATTATTTTCATATATCATTACTGTAACATATTTTATTAATGTAGTGTAATTTAAGCTTTGTTTTAAAAATCGAAAATATCTCCGCACTTTTGACACACAAAAAAAAAACAAAAAACAAAACAATACAGTACGGAATAGATTGTTTTTTTGAGGGGAGGGGGTATTTTAAATTCAGATCTGACTTTTTTTATGTAAAATTCTTCTTTTAACCCTTTCAGGGGCGGTGGTTTCACAGTGAAACCGAATTTTCAAAAAAAATTTCTGCTTAGAAAATTCAATTCAATTTTCTCAATAAAGTTTTTAAAGTAAAGTTCCTTTCCAAAACTAACAATAGATGGCAGCACCATGCCATTTTCTCTCTCCATTGTAGCACACTAAACCTTTAATCATAGTCTGTTTCACACACAATTCTGTTTTAATTATTTTAAAAATAAAACCTCCCAAATTTTCTAAATATTTCACATTGTATTTTATAAATGGGGATCAATTCTTATGGAAATGCCAATAGTTCACAAAAAATTAGAGCAGAACCTTTGTAATTTCTAATGTTTATCGATTGGTTTCACCGTGAAACCAGTGCCCCTCTAGAACATTAGATTGGCAGATCAGCTGACTAGTAAACAACAGCTCGTAATCTCTCAGCTGTGTTTCAAGTGGTATGAGGATCTCTACTGTAAACAATTTTCGACTGATTCACAGGGCTGATGGGATCAAATGTAAGGTTGTGGGGGCCTTTTTTAGGGGAAAAATATACGGAGGCTCAAAGCACATTCTCTGGACAATGTATACATTTGTATTGGAAATGTATACTTTTTTTAAACTTTTTATCTTGCATTTAGATTTCTGTTCTAAAATTTTATATCTATAACTAAGAATGCATGTTTATACAAACATTATTTATATGATTAATTACTTAGTAACATACCAGCGTGAAATATAAGTTGTATTACTTTGAGATATAATCTAGTCAGGAGCGTAGCCAGAAATTTTTCATGGTGGGGGGGGGGCGTTACGACTACCGCAACTCATATATATGTATGCGTGTGTGTAATAATGCAGTGAAGAATACATTTTGTATGGCAAAAAATTCCTCAAGGGGGGGGGGTTATGATCCTCCTTCCCCGCCGGCTACGCCACTGAATCTAGTAGTGTAAAAGTGAATGCATATTTAGCTTTTTTATTTAACTTTTATTAAATCTATATTTAATGATGCATGTTTATACAAATACGTATATGATTAATTGTTTTAGTAACATATCAATGTAAAATATAAGCTGTGTTGCTTCAAAAACAACCTACTGGTGTGTAAAATTGAATACATATATTTAGTTTTTTATTTAATTTTTATTAAATATATAATCAAAAATGTGTGTTTGTACAATAATTACTTAGATAATTACTTTTTTAGTAAATTACTAGCATAATATGTAGGCTCAGATACTTTCCAGTAATTTAAATGCATTTGAACAAATATGTGATTTTAAATGCCTTACAGGGGCGGTGGTTTCACAGTGAAACCGGCTTTTTTCCCATAACGGCAAACAGTAATTTTTTTTCAAATTCATTTATGTTGTCTTTAGGACCGTATTAACTCATACTACCCACTTTTTCATACATTTTTTAAAAAATTAAAATCGTGCCCCTGAAAGGGTTAAGAGAAAGAAAAGATTTGAATACCCTAGGAAAATTTGGTTGGTTCTGAAAATCCATGATCTGGTGAATGATTGTAGTCAGTTCTTTGGAATCAGGACTTTCTCTTAGCGGAAGCCTTCGACCTCTGCTTTTTGGTTGGATAGAGAAGAAAATATTTTTGAATATATATGAATCGAAAATAAAGGACTTTTTGAGATGAGAATGAAACTAGGAGTAGATTAAAAAGATGGGAAGGGAAATAGCTTGATTTTATGTTAGAAATGCTATTTGAAAAGGCATCCTCCGTTATAACCCTTCAGCACTCGTGTTGGGGTAAATTTCACCACAGGAAAAAATTTTCTTCGTGAAAAGAGAGACATTTTTTGAGAGCAGTTCTATCCTGTGTTTTCTACCTTTCAAAGTCAAGGTCTAGTTGCGGTGTGAGTGAAATAATATCGTTTTTACTTTCCGAACATGTACCGTGTAAGGACAGTATTGTAATCATGAAAAAATTCGACTTCGAGATTTTGTTGTATTGACGCGTTTTGAGGTCTTCTGAATTCATTTATGCTATTTTTACAATATGTATATATGTATGTGTGTGTGTGTGTGTGTGTGTGTGTGTGTGTGTGTGTGTGTGTGTGTGTGTGTGTGTGTGTGTGTGTGTGTGTGCGTATTTGTGTTTGTGTGCATGTGAGTGAACACGATAGCTCCTAAACGGGGCATTCGATTGAGCTCAAATTGGGTATACGTGTTATAAACCACCATCGTAAGACCGGTATTTATTTTGGTGTGTATAGGACTCATAGTTTTTTACAGGGCTACGACAAAGATTTCTTTTACATTATGGCCTATGGGGGGAAATTCTTGCACGTACGCTAGCGTTTAAACGGTACATTCGATTGAGCTCAAATTGGGTATATATGTTATAAACCTCTATCCTAAGACCTGTATTGATTTTGGTGTGTATAGGATTTATTTTTTTTCTACAGGGCTACGACAAAGATTGTTTTTACATTATGGCCTATGGGGGGGGAAATTCTTGAAAGTGCGCTAGCATTTAAACGGTACATTCTATTGAGCTCAAATTAAAAAAATCTCAGAATTTTTGCTGAATTATTCATCGATTAAAATTTATTTAAACGCTTGGTAATGATCTTAATCGTAAGTGTTCGGAAAGTCGAGTGGAGTCACTCCAGATTTTTTTTTTTAAAGCAACAAACATCTTCCGCTACCAGGCATCAAAAAATGGAAAATGGGGGAGAAAATCAGTATTTATCAATATGATTTGGCAAGTAACAGACATCATCATCGTCCTTTAATATTCAAATAAATAAACCTTTCCAAATTATCAGGGAATAATTGCATATCCCCTTTTTTACCCAAACACTAAATGTTTCCTTAATGGTTAAACGAAATAAGAGATTATTATTGGACAAATGTTAGTTAATAGGTTTTATAAATTTGCATCAATAGATATCCACGTATGAATCACAAAAAAAAAAATGTTGAATTTCACTAAATAAAAGGTCATATTTTGTATTATTTTTTGAAAATGACTCATCTGTGTAAAGTTAAATTTGAAAAAGACATATTTCAAGATTAAAGGTCAAATTTCAAGCTTTCTCTACACTATGCTATAGTGATCAACACCCACTGAGAAGTCTGCTGTTTTTCAAGCATTATAAAGAATCAAAATATTGAAATGAGTATCGGGATTTTTTTTACGCTGAAAATGGAACGAAATACACTAGAAGCCACAAATAAGTATCAACCAGCTAAACCTAAGCTAAAATCAATAGCCCAATAGCATACGGGCCTTTTTTTATTTTGTTACACAAGAAACTCAAACCAATAAAAAGTACTTTTCACGAAAAAAAGAAATCTGATTGGCTTAAGCCGGAAAACTCCAAATAAGATTATCTTCAGTTTACATGTACCGTTTGTTTTCAAATGGATCATTAACTTCTTCCTAACGTAGCATGAAACAATCATTATCTTTCTTAATTTTCGATATTTTTCTTTCTGGAAGGAACGCACTGAATATCGGTTAAGTATTTCGAATTGCATTAATCATTCATCTGCTTTCTAAAGCATCACGTCTCAAGAAATAGTTCTTTCCGAAAGGGTTACTGGGAAAAGTGGATGCTGCATATGGTTTTCAGTTCAGCTATAAACGTTTACGTGCGCTCTCAAAAATTATTTCTTCAATTCACGGAAATTTTACTGCCAGCAGTGTTGTCGGAACATCAACGTTTTTGACGAATATCCGTTTTTTCCATTCGAAAGTGGATGTTGAATCTGGTTTCCAGTTTAGCTATGGACGTTCACGTACACTCTTAATAATCATTTCTTCAATTCACGGAAATTTTACTGCCAACAGTGCTACCGGAATATCACCGCTATTTGACGAATATCCGTATCTTTTATTTTCTCCTGTCAATGGAAGAAATTTCTTCAGATTCATTTTTTTCATCTCCTTCATATTTCGCGAAGAAGAATTCACGGAAATATTACGTTTTCGGATTTTCTAGAATATTTACATCATCACCATAAATTCATTCTACATATCTGTACTATGTTCAACATAATCATCTAATTAACTTTTTCACTATATTTAATTAGACATGCACCGTTTTCTTCATGATAACGAGAGTATTGAAATAAGTGCATTATATAATAATTGTCTCGTATTATGAATCATCACCACCACCACCATCATCATCATCATAAAAATTAAATAAGACAAAATATATGTACTTCATCTAGACTATCGTCATTTTCATTAGTTTAAATGAAAAATGCACGTTCTTTATCCGTAGTCATCATAGCGTTTTAGGAAATCGATCTTATGTTTCATTAATCATTATCGTTATCTTAAACAAACTGTAATACTCCTATTTAATCATTGTTCGCTGAATAAGACTTCATTCTTCTTCATCATATTCATCGTTTCTTTATAACAAATAAGATTCCAGTAATATCGATTTAGAGATATTTCTGTTTTCGCGATGGGATGCCACTCATTCATACAATTTATTTTCTGTGCAATCTCTTGAATTTACATCAATAAAAATGTGAAAGTCTTGTTTAAATCTATCAGCCCTTAAAAACTGGTATACAATGTGATGATATTTTCATGTCACAACACGCCTATGCAGTTGCGCAAGAGGGAGGGGCAGTTTATGGAGTTTAACTACCTATGAGCACCAGTTTAATCTATTCGCTTCGGTCCTTGCTAAAACGCAACAGTAGATATTCCTACCTGTTCTCAGGGCTACTTCCACTATCAGTGTTTGAATGTTGTGGTTCGACTCAGACTTTTTAGAAGCCAGAACGACCCTGAAACTCAGCGAAGCATTCAAAGACCGACATATTGCGAAGCATTCAAGACCCCATACTGCGAAGCAACACCGGACAAAGAAGGCAAATAGTCATTCTTGCTTCTTTGATGTAAAATGAAACATGTGCTTAACTCCTTCAACCCTGATAAATTAATTTCCGCTTGAATTAAATCATTTTTACTTCGGTAACAGGGACTCATATTTGAATTAAAAAAATAAAATTAAAGTCCTGATTCTTAGATTTACGAAGAAAATTGGCTATCTTTGTGTGCATATAAGTCAGGACATGCATAATATAATAAGGTAAAGTTTGTGTCCTCAGTTGTGAACGCAGGGTGTGAAAGGGTTAATAGGATAAACCATTCCTTTAGAAAACTTATGCATGCGATATTGAAGTCGCATAAATTAATTAAAAAAATATAAGTTCTAAGTGCTACTTCCATGCTTTAAAATTAAAACTAGTGTGTGATGCATATGTGGATGTATTAGTAAAAAAAAAATACACTAAAATCTGCAGTAATCAAATTTTTTAACCCTAGTAGCACAACTAGTTCAAAAAACGTTCAAAGCACGTACAAATCTCGTTTTTTTTACGTTCAGAAGCCGTGTTTTGAACGTTTTTTGAACTAGTTGTGCTATTAGGGACAGATCTACTTGGAAAATTCTGATATTCTTTCAGTTAATTAATTTAGCCCTTTTATTTTTAGGCACTCGCCTGGGACAGGCGTCAGAGTGCTTCGTATACTGGAAAGACCCAACCACCGGCGACACCTGGGGCCTCAATTTCACCTCACCTGTCGACGCCAAACAGTTCAGAGATTGCTGCGTAAGTATCTTTACCAATTAATTCATCATCTTGAAAAGATCTCCAAAATCTAAATCTCTTACATCTAGAGTTTTTAAACAGTGGTATAGCTCCCTTCCTCCCTTCCCATCCACCATGAGAATGCGAACGTCGCATTCATTTACATAATTTAAATAGCAAGATATTTTGTTCATTTATCTTAGAAAATTTAAATAGCTTAATCATCTGAACTTTGAAAAAAAACATGAAGTCAGAATTTGGAAGGGGGAATTATTCGAAAAAATGGATATCATTGAAGAAGGTAGAGGCAACATTGACAAGTCAACCAACAAAATATATCCAATTTGATAGAAAAGACAAACCCCCCAGGCTACAGAGAATGAAGGCGATATTTTAGTAGCATGGATTGAAGGACATAAAGAGAACGAATTCGCCTTCAACACAGATGGTGAAATTATAAAGCGCGTTTTGGGATGTGACAGTGACGAGTGATTGTGAAAATGAAGTTAGGATTCCTTTAATGTGACAGTAAAGAATAATATTATAGTTTCTGATTTGCATCAATACATAAAATAGGAAAATGATAATGATTTGTCTTTGCAATAAATACTTCTCTTGCAAAAAAATGAGAGAAATCTCTATAACGAAGCGGAATCGAAAATTTTGACTTCATGCACAATATATATTAAAAAAAAAAATTAAATAAAAGTGGCTGCTAAACGTAAGAAGATTGCTTGCTAAATTATATTTAGTTTTCATAAAGTACACGTATTTAAAATTAATACTTTAGAAACCATTCAAACAAATGATTTCAAAATTCATTAAATTTAAATGTTGTAATTTTCGAAGGGGAAAAAATGTTGGAAAATGCTATACGCCGTTACGGAATCATTTTATTTTATTTCGTAATTATTATTAGAATTTTTTTGCTTTGAAATGAAATGGGCTGATCTTGTTTCCATTTCTATAGCTTCCTTAAATCCTTAAAGTGATAATTATCTGGGGTGCACTCTTAAAAATTTGGCACAACATTTCACCAAAACAAGGTAAAACATGGTGCTAGAAAAGTTGGCTCCTTAAAATGGTGAAATTTTTTTCCAATATTTAGTGCTTCACCAAAGTATGGTTAAACCTGAGCATCAAATGTTGGAACAAGGTTTCACCATCTTATGGAGCCAAATTTTCTAGTACCATGTTTTACCATGTTTTGGTGAAATGTTGCGCCAAAATTTTAAGAGTGTATAAAAGTAATGCTTGCCACGTCACATCGCTTTGTTTTTATGTGTTAGTTTCATTGCACCTTAACATTCATATACATTTTTTAGCAATTTTATGGGAAGCACTATAGTATAAGTCCCTGGTCAGAGATTTCCTCAATAAAAGCACAAATCGGCGTTGCTTTGACTAATTCTTCATACTGAGAAAAATTGCTAATGATATTACAAGTAACGATTACAAAGACCGCTGAGTTATTCATAGCTTAATTGATAAGGGGAAAGGAAGGGTAGGAAATTTCGGATTTCTGCAGAGCTCCACTGTTCCTTTCGCCAGTGACAAACGATTTCGCGCGATATTGCCCGCATCAATCATGGCAGATTAATTGCTGGGAAGTGTAATAGGCTGCGATGAACGGAGATTGATTTAGAGGTGAAATTGATTGTCTATCAGGCGAGCGACAGTGATATATGCATTAAGGTATTTGCTTTTGTCTATGTATGTATTGCTGCGGACATGTAGTGAAACAGAAATAGGTAATGGAGTGCAAAGATTTCAAAAAAGAATTTTCCGCGATATTTCGCTTGTAAATTCTTTTGTTGCCAGTCAAACAAGTTTTCCATTTAATATTAATCTATTGAAAAGAAACCGAGTGACTTGTCAATCCTAGGGAGTTAAATAGCTGCCGAACCACCCAAACATTTAGCATGTGAGCAACGGATTTAGAGTTCTCGTACATTGCATGTACACCTTATTTTAGATAGTCATTTAAGTATCGAATTTGCGCACGTCAATCTATTCAAGATCCTAACTTAATTTAGCAGTCTGCAAGATCAACTAATTCAAAGAATTTTATGGTTGCAGAGCTGCATTTTTGTAGTTTATTTATTAATGTATGTTAATAACAAATCAAGCTCTACTTTCAGTCAAATAATGAAAGATTTTAAGATCTTTGTAAAGAAAAATAGAATGCAGTGTTTAAAAAATTGTTGGTAGCCTTATAGTTGCTATTTTTGTGATGTATAGTAGAATAGTATTATAAAACTGTGAATAAATGAATAAAAGTAAAATGTGTGAAGAAATTCAGACCGCATACAGAAGCTTTATATATTCCATCAAAACATTCTTAGATATCAGTACACAATTTTTAGCATCAATTAAAAAACAGACTTTTTTGTAATGATGAAGGTAAGTGCATATAGATTTCATTGACTGTATTTTGAGTAACGCGAAATTTATTCATGTTTGTTGCGCTGAGCGAGATAATCACCTTGTCTATTAGAAAGATAATAGATCAATCTGGTGTATTTCCAGTGGAGTATTTCCAGTTTTTCATCATTATTCAATTTTATTAAAACTCTTTCTCTTGTCACGCAAAAACACTTTAATGCAACGCTCTATAACTGCTTCTTTTCACTCACTGTTTGCTTCACATGGGCTCTCTTTTTTTTCTTTTCCTATCTTTCTCTCTGTGTGGCAACAGTCTCCAGATTTCAAGTTTTCCAGAAAGGCTTCTTCTTCGTATTCTTTGAAACTGGAACCTCCGAAGGTGAGGTGCACCTTTCCTACTTTCCTTTTTTTCCAAAGCATCCTTTTTTTCCTGCTTTTGCATGAGAGCTCCATATCTTTATTTGTATAATTCTGAAGTTTTGCTTCCTTTTTTCGTCCGTATCTCATTATTTTTTATGCAATGCATGAAAGATTCTAATCTCGTAGTTTGTCTTGTGGATGAATTTTTATCAGAAATGATTCTATTTTATTATTTTTGTTTCTTTCTTGCTTGAACATGCATAAGCTTAGATTCAGTATGAACAGTATAAAAGGAATGCTTCGTTTCTTTTGCGAAAGTTTATCATATGTATTTTCATGTATTTATACATTTTCTCTTATTTTTGTAGAAGTTTTTTGGTCTTTTAGTATTTTATATACCTTGAAAATACCGCTTTAGGTTCGTTTATGTGATGGTGATGGTAACTAATGCTTGGAACGTTTTGAGATGTGAAAGAATGAATAGTAGATATCCCTTCAAAGTAGTTCTGACGAATCAATTTTATTGTAGCGATAGTTTATGCAGTATCTAGTTGATCATAAATGAATAACAGCTACAGATTATCACGCACTACTTATAAAAGTTTTATTAAGTTTATTATGTGCAATATTTCAAATATGGACTACATGGATTACAAGCTAATGGCAGCTAAATATCAATCAACAAGTGACTGGTTATAACGTTCTAGATTCATTGGCTCTGAGCTTTTTTATTTCATGAAAAACAATTGAAAATATCAACAATCCTGTGAAGCAGTAGCAGATTGTAAATGGACCATATCACAACAGTAAACAACATGTCGGTGGTCCATGTCTTAGAAACGTAAAGCTTCTGGGCTTCTCTAGCGTCTGAATGGATCAAAAATAGCCGTATTACCAAAAGTGTAAATATCTAAAGGTCGGTGGTCTATTCCTTGGAAACTTCAAACTGCTATGCTTTTCTAGCATCAAAATGGATCAAATATATGAGCATAAATCTAAGATCTCCTCATACTAAAAATGAAAATGTTCAGAATTTTTTTGCTCCGATGCTGTAAAAGACGATGAATATATTAAAAGTAAACAAGAACTAAAGAGTACAGTATCCTTATTAAACACTTCCAATGATCTTTTGCTGATAATTTCTTTCAATAAAGATTATAAAACTTAAGAAACAATTAGCGACTTCGAATGTTTTGTATTGTTGGGCTAAATTTACAAAGTTTCAGTTGACTAAATTCGGATAAATTTTACCTTTTCCTTTCCTGATAGCTTTCTTACACATTAAAGGCTGAGTTGAAATCTTCGGAGAAAAGAAAATTTACAGAAATCTTTTAGTATCAAAGAAAAAAAGAAAAACACTTTTCAGCTATTTTTAGTCTTTTGCTTAAATCACTATATTTCACAGCTTAAAATAAATTAAATCAATATTCATCACATAGGGGTTTTTCTAAACATAATTAATGCCGTATCTTTAGATTAAGTATTTAAGATTTTCTTGCTTAAAAATGTTGTTGTTGTCGTGTCCATGATAGATGACGGTATTCATGGAAAGAGGGATGCCAGTGCCCCCGAGGGGGTTCTACTTCTACTTGTTGGACCCTAATTTTGATCCGATTCGTTTAACAACTCGATATACTTCAATAACTTCCGTATCGTTTAACAACTTGGAGGACATTGGAGCCACGACCGATTTTACGTGCACCAGCTCCCATTAGCGTACACGGTTCCACAGCGGACAAGCCGAGAGGGAGATGACCCTCCCAAGCACTGGCCAGGCCGGATGCTGCTTCACTTGCCGTGTTCTTATGGGATTGGTTCTTATGGGGGTACCACTGCGGGAGTTGCTTAAAAATGGAAACTAAAATTACTTTTCATTAATTGAGTAAGGCTATCGATTTTAACAACGGACTGTCATCATTTTTTTTTTAAAGTTGGATCAAAAAATTTGATCTGCTTGGTTTAGATCTGCTCTTTTCTCACAAGTTGAAAAATGAAATACATGTTCATAAACATTTTATTTTCAAATTATTCTGTAAATCTCATTGATATCAAAGATATATACAGATAAAGTGATGTTTATTATAAATTTTATTCATTTTATTCGTTATATTTATTTTTTAATATATTTTTACTTGTTTAAGTACAGTAGTATATCGAACTAAAATAATTTTAATAACAGAAATGCAAATGATCAAAATAATGTGAATCACCAGGATTATACGAAGTAAAGTACAATTTCTATCAGTTATTTTGTTATACTACTTATCAAATTTTAAACGATAAAATTAACAGTAAAATTAATAAACAAAGGTAAATTTTTGAACGTCATATTGTTTGAAGTATTACTATGAAATAATTCTACTTCAACTGAACGTAGCTACGTCTTTACAAAAAGATTCTGTGTTAATTGGATAAAAATATCATTTAATCTAATTTTGTGGTTTCATTAAAATCATCATTATAATCTTCAATATACTTTTGGAGTGCAATTATTACTTTTATGCTCTACTATTATTATGACTAATTAATTTTCAAGCAAGTAGTAGTCAGTTATGTGCCTGTTCAATACTTTATGTACACTCAAATTCCTGTGACACAAAACAAAAATGAAATGCTCATTCAATGAATAAAATAAAAATGGATGCATTGCCTGTTGTAAAATATATAATAACTTGTATTATCTTAAGTTATGAGATGCATTTAATATCTTATTCTGTTTTCAAACATTTATTTATACAAAGCCACGATAAATTTATTAACAATGCAAGCATCCAACATTCCTCTCTCAGGAAATCAAGATATATTAAGATTTCATAACTATACTCATTACCCCCATGTGGGCTAGTTCCCATAATTACTCAATCTGCAGCACTATGTTTATTTTGTCATGACAATATTTGTAAGCATATGGCTGTTTTCCCTGATGCAGCCAAGTTTGTAAGTATCTTGATTGCACAAGTGCATATCTTTCATCAAAATTTTAGATTTTGTAGCCAAACGAGATGTAATTTTCTGTGTTTGTATATGATGGCATTGGATGATTGCGAAATGCATGACGTAGAACGATATTTCAACGGCAAGAGAATTTTAAGCAGCATATTTCATTTCGTGAAAAATGTTGTTGAACAAACATCATTTGAAATTATGGTATTGTTTAAAATAAGAATTTATTTTTTAACTTGTAATCATGTATAGGGGATATAACATACTTTTATAAATATTTTCATTCGGTGATGTTACTAATTTCCGAAAAGAAAGAGTTTGAGATAATTAATAAATATTAACACAAGTTTTATTAACCCTTTAAACGTTGTATTATTTTCAAGAAAACGGTCATAAAATTGCCTATTTTTAATTCAAGAAAATTGTATTAAAATAAGTATATGTACAATATATGCATTGATTTTGGAGATTTTTTAGCACGAAAAAAAATTTTTTTTTTTTGAAAAGCCAACATTTAGGGTTTTTTGATTGAATGTGTTTTTTTCAGTAAACAACGGAAAATTAAAAATACATGCTTTAAACACTGAACGAGGATGTTATTAAACTTACTTCATAACTTAAATAACTCTTTGTAAATTTTTTCTTTGAACATAAGTAAAAATGTTAGCTAAGATTGCAAAATGCATATCACAAATACCCATATTTGAGTATTGCTACCATCTACTTTAAAACAAACTATCTTCAATAAGTCAAAAATAGTCTGGTACTGTCATTTGTTGTGTAAAATGAGATATAAAAAATTTCCGCGCATAAGAATTGAAATGCTCTAATCTTCCTCGTGCATAACTTTTGAAAACTCCAGCCTCGAAATATCACGGGTAAGAGAAATGGGGGGAGAAAGCTCATCCCGTGATTCTGACGGGAGCGAGAAGGAAGTGGTTAAAAATTAACAGTATCATCAAAGAAATACGTACTTATACTATACACGCCCGTATATTATGAATCTCTGCTACCAACTATGTCATTATTTGTATGAAAGATTGCCTTTGAAGTTCCAAACATTTTTTATTCGCTCATGATTGACAATAGTGCGAGAAGATGGGAAAGGCAGAGTATTTTTCAACTGCAAAGAAAAAAAAACAGATTTGGATTGTCTCGCCACGACTGAAGTTCAGATAAGTGTCTAAGTCTAGATCCTTCTGCAGAAATACCTGAAATTCTAGACCAGTGTTTTTACTAGAGCGCGAGAATCTTGCATTTTTTTTTCTTTTTCTCGCATTAAAAAATTATTACTGAGAGAAATTCGCGCACCATACAAATCGGTTTCTCAAAGAAAAAAAAAAAATATTAAAGAACACTGAGTGCAAAAGTAGATTCTCAAGAACTAAAGTCTATGAAAGAAAAAAAAGAAGGGGTCTCGGGGTTCCTGGGAACATTCTGATCCTGGGGGATCTTAAACTGGGTTACTTTTATTGAATGTACCTGTGCATGATTTAGACTTGGAGGTCCAGTTACACTTAATAAAAATAACTAAAAATCATAAAATATCTTTATTTTGGGTATTTAGCTTACAGAGGAATAAATACACATATACCTTACCCACTGGATATTTACCCAACCCAAATCTATTAGCAAAAAATTCTCACCCACTTTATAAAAAATCTCACCCAGTTTGGGGGAAAGGGGGAGAAATTCTCACCCAGTTTTTTTCTGTAAGGAAAACCCTGTAGACATTACCAAACTTCACTATATCATAAAAATGAAACTGATCCCATTGGAAATAATAATCAAGAAATCTGTTAAATGATCATGAAAACAAAAATAATTAAAGTTAAGTTAGATATTTCCTATATTAAACTGTAATCACTTCTTATCCGTTGGGGGCACCAACAGCACCGAATGGATAAGGCACTGAACATAGCAGACGGATTAAGAGAGAAGGCCACGTGTCCGGATCTACCGCGATGCTGTCTATCTAACGGTCTGGAGTTTTGGTCATTTTTTTTCCAATGTAACTTAGATACCTTTCGAACCTCTTAAAAAGTCCTCCGACCAAGGCATACCACCTGCAGACAGATGTCCATCGTGTAGGCTTGCCTTAACACAAATAAATAAATATTTTGAGGTTTGTACGTACTTAATGTTTTATAAAATCTTTTATCATTACTTTGCCTTTGTGTGGTACAATATGTATCAAAATACCTAGGAAAAATAACTAATAAGATAGTATTTCTCTTCAAAATAATTGCCATTCAAGATAACCCTAGAATTAGTAACTTGCTTAATTTTAAAATTTTTAGACAATGTTTCTGTCTGATGGATGCATTCTTAAGCAAGTAGTTTCCCTTTTATGCGCTTATGAGTTTATTTCCACAAACTTTTCCCGAATTTCCTGTCATTGTTTTCAGGAAATCTAACTCTTTCTGTAGCACAAAAATGCTAATCAAACAATCCCTAACACTAGGCGATTAGTTTACTGTAAAACGATCGAGAGAAAGAATAATTCATCGACGAAATGCACACTTCCATTCTCTTTTAGAAAGAAAATAAACAATTCTTCATACATCTAAGTGATATTCTTAGTAAAAACGCTCATAAACTGGTTTGGGGAAAAATTAATCTACTTATAATAACTGCCTATAAACTTAAATGCGATTTATACAACTTTTTTTGTTTTTTACGTACTTTAACATAAACATTACTAATCTCCATATTTTGTCGATTTTATATCGAGAAATCTATAAAGAGGTACACATTAGAATGAATATCTTTGAAATTTTTAATGGTGTTGATTTCTCGAAATAGTTAATTCGAATTATAATATAATTAACAATAGTAATAATAATAATAATAATAATAATAATAATAATAATAATAACGATTTTTCACTTTCAGTAATTACTTTTTAACCAGTGCCAGTATCTAAGATTCTATTGAAATAAAATAAGTTCCATTTGCAAATATTACGCGGGGACGTATAAGAAAGTTGGAAAAGCTTTTCAAGTTTATATTTCCAATTACAAATACCATTAAATCTGGAAGTTGGGAAATCAGAAGAAGGAATCATCTTGAAAGAAATTTCCATGTTTAAACTGGAAAATTCGTTTAATACTGAGATCTTTCTAAGTGGTTTGCTTATAAGGGTGTTTAAATTTTACTCCCTCCAAAAAAAGCATTCGAGTAAGAGATAAATTTCCTATGTTGGTTTCGTATATTAAAAATTATTTATCATAGAACATGAATTAGGCTTTCCCTATTTCTGTCAGGTTGTGCGTTTTTCAAAAACTCATTATTCTCAAATCTAAAATAGGAAATTTATCTCTTACTCGAACACTTTTCTGAAGGGTGTATTCTGTAAACATATCTTCTAACCAGAGTATGATGTTTCAAAAATGTTGAAAGTCTAATGTTTTTAATAGATACTTAAAATTAAATATCTCATTTATCCAACAGGGGAATCGCATTTTCTATCAAATGCTGCGAACCATTTCCCAATATAAATCTTTATTTATTTATTTTTCTTGGTAAAATAAATGTGTCGTTAGTTTAAAAGAATTCAAGTACCTTTTCTTAAAGGTTCGATTTTATACTCAGGTAATTTTGCAATAAATCCATAAGGAGAAGAACGTGTTTAATTCTCAAAGAAATTGGTCGTTTGTTTACTTCTTTGAAGTGTAATAATCTACCTTGATATTGAGTCAAATACCTAGAAAAAATAAATTGGTGAATCACAACATAACTGCAAATAGATTATGTTTAATTTCCTGAAATTCAACTAATTAATTATTAAATACACATGTATCTGCATTGCTTACATACAGACCCTGGCTATAACAATGTGACCACCAGCAAAAGTATGATTTTCAAAAAGTTATTCACTCTGCTCTTTTCTTTTAAGATAAAACGTCTATGAATAAACTGCTGTTTTGCAGTAGTGGCCCCTTTCCGTCCATATTTGCCAACAAATTTTTATTAGTATGTCAACTGCAGTGTTGTGAACGGGCCATAGATATTGAAGAACAAGTGGACACACTGCTCAAATCGCCCTAACGATGAAAAAAGTGCACCCCTTGACATCGTTCGACTTAACTACCAGCAACTTGTAGGTCGATCAATTCGCCAAATACGTGCCACAGAGCCAAAAACTTTTTTGACCACACCTGGCTGTAGACCGCCACGTTGCCGGTAGTTAACTCGAGCGATGTCGTGTCTATCGAGCTGTGCTTCTAAACATCGCCAAAAACTGGTGCTTTGAGTCAGGAACGTCTAGTGGTCACATTAATATCGCCAGGAACCGCAACATCAAAACGTTACCTTCTGTTCTCATCCTAACCTTCTGCTTCCTTCCCGCAGCAACTGAAGCTGAAGCCGGGAAAACGTGTTCCCCAGTCCACGCCAAGCTCCCCTTCCAAATCAGGCCGGGAACCCCGATGCACGTGCGCCATGACCATCGAACAGATGCAGAGGGCCAGAGACGGCCGGGCCAGATACGCGGCTTCCGTGGCCAGCACGCTACCCCGGAGCCAGAGCCGACCCGGGGACGAACGGTCGATGTCCTATGGAAAGCTCTCGGCTCATCCCTCCAGCCAGTCGGTGTACGATAACGTCTCGACGTCACTAAGGAAATCCACGCCGATCCCGAACGCCGTCAAGCAGACGCGATCCGACGTCAATCTCACTACAATAGGTAGGTATCAGGCGCCCTCTCTCTGAGAAGTCCAACACTTTGAAGCGCAACCATTTCCCATTGCTGAAAAAATGCCGCCGTTGCCATCCCTCAAATATTTGTGAAACAGCTAGCTGTGCGAGCGCACAGGCAGCTATGTCAAATATGTTTTTATTTGTAATGGCAGATTATGAACATTTACTGCAAAAAACTAGAAAAAGAACACAGAATATAACAAAAAAGCTGTAAGAGTCCATTAATCAACTGTCAAAAAAAATTATTATCTCTATGGCACAGGATGCGCGATTCGGTCGACCGCCATGTTGATCGTAGTTAAATCGAATAGTGGCCAGTGGCGTAGCCAGAAATTTTTCATATTTTTTCAAAGGGGGATTTCGACTACTGCAACTCACATATATGTATCCATGTGTGTGGTAAGGGAGTGAAGAATATGCATTTTGTATGGCAAAAAATTTCTCCTGGGGGGCGTGACCCCCTATCCCCCATTGGCTACGCTCTTGTGGCAACAGTCTATTAAAATGTTCTTTTTTATCGATGTATTTTCTTCATATTTTCCAGTTCTCAGAAGATGTCAGTACTGATAAATATAATTATGACATGAATTTTACAAATAATCGATAATTTTTATTTAAAGCATGTGCTAAAACTAAAGGATTCTCGTGTAGCAATAACACTTTTAAGTATTTTTATGGAGATCGAATTTATTCTTCGTTAATCAAAATACTCAAAATGTCTGAGTTTTGTGTCTTCAGCCAGAAGACCAAGGATTAATTGTTGTTAAAGGGTTAATTGTTGTTGTCACTGAAGTAAAGAGCGACTGATTCCTGGATTAGGCCAGCCCATCGATGTAGAAAAAGAGCTGGATAGACCATAGATTTATGAATGCCTAGATGGAACATTTAAATAATCTTAATCGCGTACTTTTTAATGACAGAAACTCAGTCTATTTATGCCACTTCCATGGCTGCCGTAAATGTAAAATGGAACATTAATAGCATTATTTTAAGAAAATAAATAAATTAGGGGTAAAATATTGTGGTATTAGTACTTTCTTCATTACAAATTGTCTTAAAAATAATTGAAAAAACCGTTATCATTTAGGTTACTGCCATTTTGAGCAAGCGCACAATAGTATGGATTCCGTTTGGAGGCAACAAGTTGTCTACCGTTATCTTCAATTTAGAGACTTCTGTATCTATGGGAATAGAATGCCCAACGCTGAAAAAAAGCAGCCGTTTCCATTACTCGTTTTCACTACCAGGATCATGGCTGTTGATTAAATAGTCAATCGCGTACCACACTTCCAGCTTTATGAAAGCTCCTTTGCTCTGTGGAAAGCGACTGGCGATTCAGTCAACCACCATGTTACTGGTAGTTAAATCGAACGATGACAACGGCTGCATTTTTCAACGTTGAGGCTATTTGAGCAGTCTACCGAGTTACTCTTCCTTACCAATGGACGATAAGCCCAAAACATACAATGTGTAAAATGCAGACTCGCAGAAGATGCAGTATACACATAAGTTCCAAAACGTGTCTTCTGCGTTCTTTAGCTAGTGCAAGCGTTTGACGTCAAAGAATGGTAAACACATTCAGCACTACCAAACAGTGCAAAACATAGTCAAAACCTGCCAACGTCCTTCAAATTGGAATTGCACAAAACTATTTTTTTTTACTTCCGTTAACTAACAAATAGTTGAAATCGCTAATTCAAGAAAGCGAATTCTCAGTAAAAGTCCTAAAGCGAAATACCAATTTTCTTTTCTATGAAATCCATTTCTATAAAGTGCTCTTTCCAGTTCAATGATGGCTTTAGTAGAAGAAGAATCTTTTCCGGCGTCTGTACTTTAACTAACGTCATATCAAAATGTTGTGTAAATTACTAGTATCGATACAGAAGAACAACTAAATAGACAGTGTTCAAAAAGTGCAAAAGTTGCTATTCCTCGATTCAACAACAAGTGACATGGCGATTGATTGGATCATCAATAACTAGCCACAGAGATAAAGCACTTTGGCTTTATCTCTGTACCCCGCTAGAGGTATATACTTCGACATTGGCATAGCTGGCTCTATGGCACGTGATTGGGGATGCAATCAGCCACCATGTTGTTATTAGTTGAATCGTACGATCGCAATGGCTGCACTTTTCTTTTACAGGGTAGTTATAAAAAAATTTAATGATACTATGGCCGGTTCTTTATAACGATGAGATAAAATTTCACTTATAGATATTCAGAAGCATGAACTCAAGATTCTTTCAATGGCAACAAACAAGAAGTATAGAATTATTCGGAAGGCGCCACAAACGAGAAATTTTGAATCTATCTGCAGGAAACGATAACAGGTTGCCTCTGGTAAAATCAAACTTATAGTTGATAGACAGCGGTGGCCGTAAATCAAAGTACGGTGGTACAGTTGTAGCCATAGTTAAGCTCCTTCCCCCAGCTTCATCGCTATACCTTGTAAAAGCCGAGTGTGGTGTCTTCCACTTGTGGTGGCTATTGACCTTGTGGAACCTTCTAGGTGAGTCGGTGCTCAAGCACCGACTCCCTGGTAAGAGAGTGGTGTTTGAGCTTCTGGTTATACAGAAACTCAAAAATTTCGAACGGCAACACTCCTTTTTTCACGTTGCAAAATACGCAACGTATGCGATAGCCTTAAAGAGCGTTGGAATAGTACGTGCATCACACAAAAGGACACGTTATGCACATACAAAGAACAGCTCTGCTAACGGCACACGGAAACGAACTTCAGGCATAGCGCGTTTGTTTTTTATGATGCACGTATCGTTTTAACACTTTTCGGCCTAGTCAATTGAAAATGTTGGCTTTCTGTAGGCATAACCGTAACCGCTTTTTGGCCGTTATGGAATCCTGAGCTCATATCTCTGAATAACTATGCCTGAAAGCTCATTTTGATCGCTTGAACGGAATGCCCGCCAGAGGGACATTCATCGACAAAGTTTTTTAATGACCACCCGATATTTTGATGACTGTGCTATTTACAGTACTTTTATTTCTTTTTCTCGACAAAAATTTCTCATTTCCATCTCGCTTTTTTTTCTGTGTTCCGAGTAGGGCAAAACGAGACTGCCACACTTTCGAGGACGGAACTCGCCCGTGCAAAATTTGCTCAAGCTCGAAGCTGCGAAGATGCCAAGAGCGTCGATTACAGCATGGGCATGGGTGCCATCATGCGGAAGGGGTCGAGCCAGGACATGCGAAACGAGGGAATGAAGAGCAAGAGCAGCGACAACGTCAGCGGGAAGACCACTCCCACTGCCACCGTCAAGTCGGGAAGCAGCCTGGAAGGCAAGAGGACGCTCAATGCCACCTCTTCCCTCCAGAACTCTCCCGACGACAAGCTCAAAGCCACTCCCCCTCAGCCTCCGCCGAAGCCAAGCACGCAGAAGCCCGAGCCACCCCCGAAGTCGGGGCAGAGGTCAGGTACCAAAAGCTCAAGGGGTGCCAGCTCTGGAGGTACTTCCAAATCTTCCTTCAAGGACGCCAATAAAACAGGTGACACTGTTGCATCATTAATTTTGGGGTTAATCCATCAATATAGAAGAACAAATTCAGAGATTACTTCCATCACTGAAAAGGTGCAGCCGTTGCCATCACTTTACTTACTCCGATATTCACCGTCCACCTCGACCGCCGGTTTACCGCAAAACTCTCGGTCGAACGCTTAAATGGTATTCAACGATACCGATGACCGGTTAGAATCTAACGTAGCATAATATCCAAGTTCAATTCGATAAACTCAACCTTGCTCCAGAGCTGGGTTTCACAATAACTGAGCATGCCCAGTTAAGACTTTCCCCGAAAAATCAGATTCCTCCTTCCATTCCTTCCTAGAAATGGTTCTTCCCTTCTTTCCATACAAAGAGCCATGAGGGGAGAAAAGCAGAACGCTTGTGGGGTCGTTTGGAGAGGCGCGAAATAAACAGCTACCACGTGATGTGAACTCCCAATAGAGTATTTTCACGTGACATCACTGAAATTTTTTTAGGTCAACTCTGATATTTAGGGATATAAAGCCACGTTTTCGGCCAATGACCATTCTCAAATGAACGAATGTTTGACCAAAAAATGTTGGTTTCTACCCTAGTAGCACAATTAATCCAAAAGACGTTTAAAACACGTTTTTTAACTTCAAAAAATGTGTTTCCAACGTAATTTGAACGTTTTTTGAACTATTTGTTCTACCAGGGTAAGGTGTGACGTAGTGATAATGACGTAGGTGAAACAGCTCTATGCTTTGCAAGGAGGTTCAACTAATCGAGGAGCCCATGTTCCCCGTGTTCGAAGCCAAAAACCACGCCCTCTCATCCCCCAAAGCATTGCATATCGTCATTGGAAAACATGTAAATTTATATATTTGAAATTATACAATAAAAAACAAGTTAATGCGTGTAAACAACCTTCCATAAACGTAAAAAGGGTAAATAAATTGGTTAGTAACTCTTAAATTATTTTTATTAACAATTTCCGGAACTCGTTTTTCAATGCATCTCTATGCGTTCTTCAATCTTTTAGGGGGATAAGGGGCGTGGCACAGACTTCACTTTCCTAGCACTGCGTAGCGCAACATTGACAACTCTATTAGTTAAACTCCTTGATGCTTTGTGGACACTTGACCAATAAGAGTTGCGATTTCAATCGGCTCCGTTTCAACTCCGTTCCCAGCAAACACACACAGGTTCTCTGAACGTCTATTAACGTTCAGAAAACGTCTTCTGAACGTTAATAGACGTTCAGAGAACCTGTGTGTGTTTGCTAGGTTGTTTGGCCTTTCAACCTAGGTTGAGTAACCACAGGTTCACTAACTTTTTCTCTCCAGTTAACGATGAATATGAATTTTGGACTGACCAGTCGAGTTCTCCAACCGGGAGTTACTAAACTCTCGGTTGAAGCGCCCGTTGAAGTTAATGGTGAATTCGGGAGTTCATGACCAACTACATGGCAGACAATCGAAATCCCAGTTGCGTACCACAAAACCAAGGAACTTTTTTGATAAAATTGGCTGAGTGGTACACGACTGCCGATAACTCTAGTGAAGGCAACGACTGCACTTTTTCAGCATCAGGTTGTGTCTCCAGTTGTTCCTTTATAACGATGGATGATTCACTATTAGTGCGACAAATTTCTGGGAAGGATAGGTGACTTATAATTACCCTTAGAGCCTTATTCATGTGTTACGTTTGAGAGGATAATGGTTTGTGAATGTCATTCAATACCACAAAAATTACAGCAAACACAGAGTGATGTTGTAGTTGTTGTTGTATATGGAACATTTATTTTCGGACACGTTTGTTTGGTTTCGATAACCCGTTATAAATTCTCGTCGAATAAAGTAGACAACACAGTGAAAGATGTTACTATCTCAGAGAAAGGAAAAATTCACAGCTCATAGGACAAACACGAACATCTAGGGGTGTACAGAAATCATGAAAAACGCTCTTAACGTTGCGAGAGCTTTTATCTGTTTGCAGCTTTGTTAAAGGAGAATCACAAATGGCAGCTACAGAAATTGATAATTATGCAATCTTATTGGTCGACGCCTACGCAATCCTCATCGAATCAATTCCGTGACACTAAAAACCCTCGTACACATCTTGTGAGGTTTTCTCGATGTCTCGTCGCAAATTTTCTCCTTCTACAGCGCATAGAAATATGAATACCAGGAGGTGGCATTAGCTATCTTCAGCATCGGACGAAATGAAGTAACTGAGTTGGTCACAGTATGGCGGAACAATTAGTTTTGAGAGTTTTGATTGGAACGGATCCAAAAGAACCGCGTCTGAAGGAATCGGTCCTTCAGAGGACTGGATCCGTAAGGACCGTATCCTCAAAAGGACTGACTTTACCCACCACTAGACTGTGGATGCATTCGTAAACGCCAAACGAGTTACACTCGTGCAATGAGTTTCCATCTATGGCGTTCGTAAAGGAAACTGAGTGCATACAGTTTTTAAACTAGAGCGTTCGTATACAAAACTGAGTGCGATTAGTTTCAAACGAAATAAACTGATCTCTGCTAAGGTTTCGTCAGTTGTTTAGAAGATACACTTGCTGCAAGTTGTTGTTGTTTTCAAATGGCGTCCGTTGTTATGGAAAAGTATGTAGTTGTGAAAAGTATTTTATGTTTTGTAAAGCTGCAAATATTATTTTTACGGGGAGGAAATTCATGCGTACGTTAGAAAATGCTACGAAGGTACATAATTTTTCAAAGGTAAACATTTTCTTGTATTTTTCATTTTAGTAAATTCAAAAATGCAAGTTTTAGTGTTGAGATTGAAGTTGATTTAATCCATTATTAGCGAAATTTGAACTTCTCTTGCTAAATACTTTTGAAAAAAAGAAGTTTAAGTTGAAATTTCTAAATTTTGATTTGTGCACTTCAATTATGGCCACTCTTTCTTTTAAAAATCCTGTTGATTTTATATTGAGTATGTACTAAAAACTCTCCTCAGCAAAATTAACGTATTTGCGAATTGTAAACAAACACGTCTCCTAGGCGACGAAACTAAATAAACTGAAGTTGTTTGTAAAGTCAAAGGAAACTGATAACCACTGACAGCACTAAACACACGCATTCCAGTTTTCTTACGAAAACTCGTGCAACGAGTTTGTCGTTTACGAATGCAGCCAATACTTCCATTTACTTGGTACGAGGTAGTAAAACTTGTTAAAATTAACACAATTTCAAGAACTATTAAAATTGTTGGTACAATTGAAGGGAGACATTGGAACTATCACCAAGAAATAACAATGTTTTGGTCAAAGCAATATGGCGGCTCGGTTACAGTTTCGGCTTCACTATCAGGTAAGTAATGCCATCTCCTGGTATTCAAATTGCTATGCTACAGCGAAGCACATGTATGAGGCTCTTAGACAGTGAGGTCGTTTTCATAATATTTTTGGAAGATGTGTTGAAGTAATAAGTGTGGTTCTAAAAAAATCATATTATCTACAAAGACGCTTGAACAAAATGGGTTGTTTCATTTCATTCAATTGATGAAATTATCGATGAAAAATCTGATAAGGAACGAGTTAAAAGATTTGACGAACACTTTAACATTACTTCGAAAGTGCTTATAACACGTGCATAGAGGTTCCAGAAGTTTTTTCACTAGTTGTCACCATATGTAAACATAGGAACAACAACAGTTGAAGCATAGACAATTTCTAATCTTAACTTTTTCATTGAAATAACTTACTATTTCCACCGTATAACATGGCGTGGTTGATTTTGCAAACTGGTTGACTCTTAAACTGCCGTAATTATTGTCAATCGTATAATATCCTAAATGCTTTTGAATTCAATAGCCTAAAATTGAACAGAAGTTTACCAAGGAAGATCCCATTTGCTGAAACTGTAACATCTGGTCGTGCACCTATCCCACTATGGCAAGGCACTGAACATGGTAGACAGCTGAAATATGAAGATTTCGAGTTCAAGCCTACGTCCGGTTGTCAATCTAACCGCCTGGAGTTTTGGGAGTTTTCTCCACATGTAACGTGAATACGCGTTGGAACCCCTTAAAAATCCCCCTTCGTAGCCAGGTGACCCTCGTGTAGGCTTGCTGTAACACAAAGCGCTTGTTGTGCATCTACCTTTTTGATTACCGACTACTTAAACTTATTAACATGGTCAGCCACAAAACAATCAATACACTAGGTCAGTGTACATGTTCAATGCATTAAAATCTGTGGACTATCATATATTGTTCAAGCAACCCAAAAATATCACAAATTGGCGCCCATTTTGATGAATTTTTGCTCATAGAAATGTCACCAACTTTTGCACCAAAAACGAGTTTCCAAAACTTAACTCTTCTTGGCGACATATCCTATATTTGGCGAGAAACCGCTATACTGAATACTGAAGTTTCGTATCTATCTTTTAAATGAGATAAGTTTAATTGAAGTTCATAAACAATTTGCATAACTTAATAGTCGTTCAAGGAAGTGATGTTGTATCCACATTACGTTTAGTTTTTGGTAACAAGCTTTATCGTCTCCCACCACAGGTGCCTCCTCATCGTCTAAGAGTGCTGGGTCAAAGCAAGGCAAGGGAGGAGCTAAGAAAAAGTCCGGTAAGAAGCCCGCTTTGGACATACCGGACAGGGAAAGGTCTCCACCTTCCGACCACCTCCTGTACGGCAACATGTGCTACGCCACGACTCCCAGCTCGAGTAACGAGAACAGCGACGTTCCCTTTCTGAGCTCGGACGACGAGGAAGTGGAAGTAGAAGTGAAGCCCACCAAGGAAAAGAAGGCGGAAGCTCGCATGACTGGCAATTCCTTCAAGAAGAAAGCCGGAGACACGAATACTCCATCCGCTAGCTCGCCCACCAGCAAGCTACTCATGGAGTACGAGATGCATCTGAGGAACGCACTCGCTCGTGGTCTGGATGCTGAGAGTTACAGCTTGCATACTTTCGAAGCTCTGTTGACGCAGAGCATGGAAAATGTTGGTAAGTAATACAGAAGTACGATCATATATCACACGCTCTAAAACATTTTCGTTTAAGGTTTAACCATTTGTAAAAGCAAGCACACTAACAACTGGTTCATATGATTTTTCAAAATTTACTATAAATGGTGAAAGATCGTTCATGGTTCAGCATTTCAACATCGTATGGCAATATCTTGCAGCTAATTGCAGCAAATAAGTGTGGATTGACGAGAACGCTGGCGAAGCTTCTGAAGTATTTCTATGCGCTTCTTGGTTAGCAGCCTTTCAGTATAGCTTCTAACAATACGGAGTGTCCATGAAGTATTCGAAGGCGCTTTCCCTAGTAATGCAACATACACATTTAGTAGCTTGCAAAAGAGTTAATCAGGGGAAATTCCTGTCATTGGAAAGAGTAGCTTCTGTAGGCAATACCATTATTAACATAACCACTGTGACAATTAATAGCCTGACTAAAGATTAACTTTTTTGAAAAAATTATACAAATATCTTTTAGTCCTCTTCAACCTAATTCCCTTCCCTATAAATGCTGCGCTGCATATGAATTTTCCACTGCTCAAAGCAGAGCTGCTGGCCATTAGGTGTCACCTTCTTCAGTAAGTATGCCGTTTCTGCCTTCACCTCTTCTACAGACTGAAAATGTATTACCTTCAATGCACTTTTCAGGTGCTATGACCAAAAAGTTCATCATCTTCAAAAACCTCCCGACCTTTCGAAAATCATTTGTGCCATTCAGAAATTTGACTACCTGGCATGCAATTATGTCCAAACACCTCCTTTAACAATTTAAAACATTCAGTTGGCGATATTTTTTTAATTTCAAGAGGAATTTCAAATTTATGCGCTGCTCGGTTTTTAAGCTTATCCTGATTGCGGCAATTCGACAGTCTGTCTTAACGTCATACGTCAAACGAAGACAGACAAACAAAAAAAAAATACTAATCTAGATGCAGAGTCGGAATAACGTACCACCTGCATTAAGTCAACACCATTCCACCAACACCAAAACAAACGGCTAGGGCAAACGCAGTCCGGTTTTTTAATTGCCACAGTGGTGTATGCCATTTAAAGATTCAATACTTTACCAATGTATTATTTAATGCTTTCGATTTTATGGTTTAACTTTTTTTCGCTTTATGGTTCTACATACACAAGTTTGTGTTTCAACTTGAGCACAAAAAGTTAAAACAAGGTTTCATCATCTTAAGCAGTCAATTTTCCAAGTACCAGGTCTTAGTGAAACGATGCACAAAATTTAAAACAGAGCAGTATTTTGTACTTCAAAATGCACCTGGGTCTCTTTTGGAGGCCTGCTTCCACTGTCAGTTGAACGAAAACACCTTGTAATGGACTTTAAATGTTAACACACTTCTAAAATGAAGCAGTTCATTAAAAACCAGATCAAGTCATTCGATTGTATTCAAAAATGCCTATAGAATTTTATGATGAATCTTTTCACTGCTAAATTGAAGTTAATGAAAATGAACACAGCACTATTTATTTTTGTTTTGGAGACACTTTTTGGATCACTGAGCATCTTTGTATTTTCAATTCTTTTATTTTTTCTAATCGGCAATTACCGCTTAATCGGTGGTACTAGAAAAGCATGACATTGATGCGAAATAGTATTTTACTTGCTTGCTTATGACCTTTGCTTGAGCTTATTTTACGATTCTCAACATTAGATACTATTGTTTTAACAAATAATTTTCTAAGATAAGATATTTTATTTGCCTTTATAGCTATTTGTGCTATTCATACGTTGGATTTTATTTTAATTTCTGTTTGTTTCGTGTTATCTTACATCAGCAAACTCTGGAGTGATAATATATATGTGATGAAGATCACATATCTAATTTTAATAATCATTTAATTTGTGTATCTTAAATGTAATTTATCCAAAATCATATAGGCTAAATTACTTCTATTCTCTTTCTATCACTTCGGCTTTTGAATCTGTATATTCGATTTTCCCGTATACATTAATCTAAATTGTTTATTTTTCTCATCAGACTTTTGGAGCCGTTCTGGGTTAAAAATAGATGACATTGCGTCCGTTTGCAATAACAACGGCTTACTGCTTACCTCCTCTTTAGCATAGTGTGTGCGTTGATTTTTTTGTTTGTTTGTTGTTGTTTTTCTTGCCCTGCAACATCTTTAAAATTATTTGTTCTCGGTTTTATTACTTTAATTTTATTGGATTAACTTTTAGGATTGCTTTGTAATTGGCGTTAATTTTCTCGGCCAAGTTCTTGTTCTCGCCAATGTGTAATTTTGTGTTGGCGTAAGGATTAAGTGATTCCATCTTATTATCAGTGTCCTTGTAGGACGTATTTTTATTTCGCTGAGCCACCACCAGCTGTTGTAATAAGTTTGTGCTTTAATAGTTTCTTTTAAATAAAATAGTTTTATGTATTCTGATGTATTTTTATTATATTGCAACTAAGTGTATCGAACTGGATTAATCTACCACAACACTGCATTATAATTATGTTAAAATAACCAAACCAAATATCTTCGTTACAATCCATCAAGGGGATTCAAAATGACACTCTTAAACATGTTAAAGAAAACCATATTGCATTTGTGAAAATTACAAAAATAAAGGATGATACTGTTTAAAGAATGAAGTCTACTAAAGCTGGGCAGAGTCATAACAATGCTGCGTGACAAGTCTTGTATTATACACGGTCAATCCAAATGCTTTTACAGGATTTCTAAGAAATCCTCATGCATAGAAGGATTATAGTACTCATGAAGATGAACAAACATTGTAATGGAACATTGGATTATAAATACTGTTTAATGGGTAACTGTTCGCCATACATATGACCATTTTGTTATTGAACAAGACAGCCATTCCCAGCATCCATTCACTAACTGTTCTTTTGATCTTCGAAACTTTTCTTCTCCTTTCAGTGGCTTTGATGCGAGAAGTGCATGTGGAATTGGAAGAAGTCCGGAAAGAGGAGCAGGCTCTGCAGTCCGAACCCGAAGGAAGCAGAGCGTTCGCCAACGCAAACAGTAAGTTGCGTAAAAGTAATTTTAAAAAACTTTGTAAAATGCACACACGTAAAAAGGTACTTATCAATAAAACGATCCTTTCGGGTAGGTCAGAAAGTTCACCTTTCTTTAGCCGTATAAAAGTTCCACCAGGCACACGAGCAGAGAAGTTAAAAATGACGAAGATGTCGATGATCGTCCTATATCCACATGGATACAGGACGATCATCGACGTCTTTTAAAAGAGCTAACTAAATTTGCCTGTAAGATGGCGCTGTGAGTCGTTATCATTAAGTTTATAATCTGCGCATGCATTTTCTGAATCATGATTCATCGTAATGCGTTGCTAGACGCATACGATGAAGCGCTAATCATTGTAGGGAATTGAGTATTTTCTTTTGAGAAACTAACGCTATTTCGCCTGTCTACTGCTAGTCGATCATCGTCCTACATCCAAGTCAGTTGCCATATAGATGAAGGAGAATATAACAAACTAGAGAAAATAAAAGAAGAAAGCGAGGGAAAGGAGAAGGAAATAGCAAAAACGAGGATAGTAGTTTAAAAAATAAATATGTGAAATAAAATTGTAAAATCAACAAAAATATAGAAACATACAACAATAATTAATAATGAATAAATAAATAGCTGAAATAGAAGGATAAAAAAAAAGAAACATAAAAGCAAGAGCTGTTTTCTGTTTGTTTTTTGTAGTATGTTACGTATTTTTTCAAGTCAGAACGTTACACTAATCCTCTGAGCAGCTAAACATAAAAAATAAATTTCGTTACATACGGCTAGTTTTTCCCTGTAGTCCTGCTATCCTTTTTGTTCATTAAAATACTCACACGCATCGCGAATTAATTTCTATTTTAAAAAGTTAATGCAGCATATAAACTTATTTTATCTTACTATAATGGGAGATAGGTATTAGTACTCGAAATTTTTAGTTTCTGAATTTTATATTTTTGTTAAACACAATTAAACGGCACCTTAAAAACTATTATGATACCTTATTAAAGCTATATACCTTAAAAGCTTAGAAATTTGACTATGAAAACACAGGTATTTTGTGTTTGTAATGTGCGTAGCTTATGTTTAACTTTAGTCTGGAATGAGAGAAAAAATGATTTTTCGATAGCTACGGAGTGAGTGGCACATGCTCTATAAAAAGTTAAATGAACTCAATTAAGACATGCACTTACGAGAAATGTATTGTATTTTTACCTACAAATTTAAGAAAAAATTACCTATGTGCTCTCAATGTAAACTGTAACTTATGCAGTTATAAAAAATAACGAATGAAACATAAACTTTTAGTAGCTTTTGTCCTATTCGAAATCATAAAGAGTTGCTCTTATCTCAAACAGAAAAACGAGTGCCTTCGTAGGCCTGGCTTTATGTGCTCAATGTCTTTTCGCACAGCTAAATGACAGTCAAGAGAAAATTTAACTCTTTAAAATTATATGATTTCTCTTGTGCTGCATAAAACCAGTGATACTGTGTTTTCCATGAAAGTCTGTCTCATATATCCCAAGATGTAGTTGCAGGTCTTAGACTTTTAACTAGGCATGATTGCTTACCGACCTACGTTCATTGTTTAAATACTATACTCCTATGCCTGTATTTTATGTGACACTAGACACGTTTTCACCATTGATCACCCAGACAAGTACAATACAGTCAAGTTTTAATATTTCTTAAAAGTGCTGGAGAGCTCACGGGTTAATGGCGTAAAAGTCAAAGCTCTGCATTTGCCAACAGCACGTTGTCGATTTCTTCAACGAACGTGTCTTATTGGTTAGATTCCCCCATTAGATGACCTACCTAAGTGTTGGAACCAATAAGGGAGCATCCGTAGGCCTCTTTGGGTGACTCATCGATATACACTAGCAGGCCCTACAGACGATTCACGATGGCCCGATCCACTGTTGACATTTTAACACAAACATGAAAGGAAGTTTTTTCATTTTTGTGCTCATGAGATTGTGATTGCACTGCTATTTGACAACCGAATGTTCGTGTGTTCTCAGTTGATCAAAGGAAGTTCATCGAATTTCAATATCCATCGAACAGAGACGACCTGTGCATATGAATGCACGGCTCTCAAGTCTGTATTTACCTTTTAAACGCATTTCTTATAACGAGTCCTATTTTATTGAGGTGGCCTTCAGTGGCCTAATCGCTGAACTCCGTTCCCATCAGAACACGAAAAGTGAATCAGCACCGGATTGGCCAGTGACTGGGAGGGTGAAAACCTCTCTCGGCTGTGCTGCTGTGGAACCAGCTGCTGTGGATAATGCACAGAAATGTACGCAAATGGGAGCTGGTGCATGTAAAATCTCTTCGTGCTTGCAATGTCCTGCATGGTTAAACGAAACCTCTGGGTGTGCCGATTTCAGGTGCTATGTCTCTCATTTGGAATCGGTTCAAAATTGGGAGACAATTCATTGGGGGAAATGTTGGTTTGCCAAATAAGCGCCTCCATAATGAAATGATCAACATGTGTTGTCCTCGTAGTGGTCAAGGCTTTAGTAGGCGGCTGACCCAGCCATTAGAAGAAAAAAAAAAGTTTTATCGAGGTTTGTTTTTCTTTTCCTCCTTCAATATCAACATGTTCAAACAAATCGAAAAACAATTTTTCGAATTAACCTGCATTTCGAATTATCGAGGTTACGATCTATTTCAGTTAACCCTTTGAAGCGCAACCCTTTCCCAATGCTGAAAAAAGGCCAGCCGTTGCTATCGCTCGACTTAACTACCAACAAGATGGCGGACGATCGAAACGTTCATCGCGTGCCACAGATCTTAGAGACCCTTTTTTGACGCAGCTGGCTGTGCCAGCACAGCCAGCTGTCGAGCGATAGCAACGGCTGCCCTTTTTTCAGAAATGGGCAATCTGTCCAGCTGTTCTCGCATTCTTCCATTTTTCAGAAGATGTCAGTGCTGTTAAAAATAATCGTGACCATTTTTTTACGGGAAATGACGTGCCAAAAAGTAAAGGAATCTCGTGGAGCTATGTCACCCGCAACTACTTTTATAGAAATCAAATCTATTCTTCGTGACTGGCAACAGTCAAAACGTCAGAGTTGGATGTTCCCAGATCGGAAACACTGCGCGTTAAAGGGTTAACACCTTTCGCAGGGCCATCCTCTAAGAGCATATCAAAGATAATGCCCTGCGCATTTATTTCTACTTCCTCAGCTGACCCATTAAAGTTGAGCATGAAATTAACAGATACAGTTCTGAACGAGTTTGCCGTTTTTTTTTTTTTTTTAATAGTTCTACTAATGAATTTTCTTGCCGAAGGAACTCTTTAATTAATTCCCTTCGCTAATGGAGGCAATACGTTCAGCCGTGTCTTCACAGTGCTTAAGCCTCCAGTACTTACTTTCGGCGAAGCAATTTCAGGGAAAAACTTTCTTTCCCCAAACTGGAAACTTTGTCACTTAAAATTTCACGAGCTGGAAGAATGAAAAATGGCGACGATTGCGCTCCGAAGCTTTTGCGAAGTTTAAAAGCTGCGGTGTAATGCATTTTTAATAGAGGCGTACGAGGTCGGAAATTATCTTTGGGTGTGAGACCCCGTTAATTTTCGCAGACTGGTACAGGTACTGTGTACATGGTACGGTACAGTAGTGACATCCAGAGAGATTATATTAATGACTATGTCATTTTATCTCTCACCCTCTTTATTAAAAATTGTCCGAAAAATGCGACATAAATATGCGCATATTTCATTATAAATATTAGCACACAGCTTAATCATTGTTACAATATTCGTAGCTGTGAATAGCATCACAGTATTTTTTTACATTTATTTAAATACTATTAGTCCACAACAGCTTTAATCTATTGTTACAATATTTCGTCAGCTGTAGAATATGCATCACATGTATTTTTTTTACATATATTTAAATACTATTAGTTCACAACAGCTTTAATCTATTGTTACAATATTTCGTAAACTGTAGAATATGCATCACATGTATTTTTCTATAAATAGGTTACAATCCTAAAAATTTCAATATAGGGTTACCAGGCGAAATATACGAGAAAGATGAGAGATAAAATGACATAGTCAATTAATATCGTTTTAATATGGCAATAATGAAACTAAAAAAATAGGAGGGTTCAGCGGGGTCTAGCCCTGAGGAGGCTCGAACACTAGTTTTTTGACACTATCGGCCACTATCTTTTGATATTTAAAAATTTAAGGGCTATAGTACAATGGAATTTTATAATACAGTACTTAGCCCCAAAATGGTATCATACTTTAATGCGTTGTGTATTAGAGATAAGTGGGTAATGCAAATTCGAAAAATGTTCAAATTAAAGTGTGAACAAAGCTAGTTAAAAAAATCCTCGTAATTTCAAAAGTTACATTTTAAATTCTGACGTCTGTACAAAGATTCGATAGTGAAATGCCCATTACTACGACGATGTACATTGCAGACTTCATAAACTGTTCAGATATCTGTAGAAAATGTCAGGCTTACTGTGTAAGTTTATGCTGAGTGCAAAATTATTTCTTTATAATTCGTAGACCTGAACGCGATTACGATATTTTTTTTCCATTGAGAGCTGAAAAGCCTAGTCAGATATTTATTTCAATCTGATTTTTTAGGATGTAATTCTCAAATTTTGTTCATCACTTCAAAAGTGTATGGAATACATTTTACTGATTGTTTTTTTTTTGTGCGTGTGTGTGTGGGGGGGGGGGGGGTATGTACAAATTTAACAAGTGTAAATTTTTCAAAACTAGGATTTTTTCTTAAAAGCAAAATCTTTTGAATATATAATGTGTAATACAAGAACAAACAATGAAATCGTTAAACCGGATCATTTAAACAAATGTTAGAGATAATGTGATTGCGCTTACGCATGGCAGTGCCGATCAAGTTGAGGTTCCACATGGCCACATGGCCATTGAGCTATAGGACCAGTGGCGGCTCCTCCATTTGAGCACATGAGCACGTGAACCTCCAAAGGAAAAACTAAAGAATAAACACATTAACAAATTAAATTTGAAACAAATATTAAGCACACTTCTAGATTTATGTGAATTTAAAACGTGAGTTTTACTTTCCCCCCCCCCCCACTATTATTAAATACGATTATTATAGCTAACGCACTGTAGTGTAGGTTATTACAGCACAGTCTAATCAATCGCACGTGCGAACGGAAAAAATTTCCTCTGAACCGCTCTCTGGGGTCAGAAGCCCAGATAGCTGCGGAGAAGTACGGCACTGATGAAATCATTCCGCTCGCACACTTCCATTGTACACACAGGGCCAATTTTACGTAGCTTCCGGATTTTCCCTTGGTTTGTAACGTTCGGTTAGTTAATTAATTTTTATTTCATTTACTTATTATTTTCTTTATTTATATCATTTTTCACTACATTATTTTTTTTACAAACTAGTGTAAATTAATTAAGATAGGAGTAAAAGACGTATTTCGGAGTTAAAGCAATGGCATTTTTCAATAGTATCCTTTGAAAAAAAAATTGAAATAAAATGAATCAAGACAGCACCTTTGCTGAAGCTTATCTTGGTGACGAAATGTAAGACCCAAGATGACTTCAGTTGCGTGCATTGTTTTCCTTTCACTGCTGTAAACGCAAATATATTTTAATTTGTAAGGTTCTTCGTATCTACATATTTAATTTTCCAAATTTGTTTTGTGAACCTCCTTTTAAATAACCCACGGGCCGCCACTGTATAGGACACAATCCAGTCAGTGCGTGACGTTCTCAACAATAAATGTAATGCATCAGGAGTGATGTTTTGCACATGTTCTGTTCTGCGATCTTTTAGTTCATTGAGGTTTGCGACACCTCTGCAGTACAAGTTGAGGTTGAGTGCCGATCAAGTTTAGGTTCTGCATGGCCATTGAGCTATAGGACACAATCCAAATGGTGCGCGACGTGCTCAACTGTGGACTAAATGCATCAGGAGTAAGGTTACGCACATGTTCTGTTCTGCGATCTTTTAGCTCATTGAGGTTTTCGCCACCTCTGCAGTACAAGTTGAGGTTAGACTAAGATGACCATACGTCCTCGAAATTCGAGGACAGTCCCCAAATTTAGATATTTTTTTCATTTTGTCCCCAAATGTCCCCAAATTTAAAGATTTGTACTTTTTTCCCTGAAAGTTTCCGTTTAGTTTATTTCTTTCAGAAAAACTGAACAAATAAGAAAAATAAACCAACTAAAAACGCCATTTACTCAGAGAAACAATGAAATTCGATCTCTGAAAACGTTTGTTGTCATTGTGTGTGTAGCGTGTACAGACATTCAATAAAGTATCCGACTATGAGCCAAATTTCCCCTTTCAGTTTTGTCAATGATTAATCATTTTTCATGAAGAACCATGCTTTAAATATGAAATGGATGTACGAAAATTTTCTTGCCCTCGAATACTTTTTTGGAGGGTGTAGATGGTAATATGTTATGTCCTCGAATAAGTCCTCGAAAATATTTTCTAGTGTCCCAAAGTTTTGTTTAGATTCGAGGACAATGCTTGATTTGTCTAGAAATATGGTCGCCTTAGGTTAGACATGGCCATTGAGCTATAGGACACAATACAGGTAGTGCGCGACGTGCTCATCTGTGGAATATAATGCATCAGGAGTGACGCTACGCACATGTTCCGTTATACGATCTTTTAGTTCATTGGGATTTGGGACACACCAGATTTTAAGTACCCCCAAAGCCAAAAAAACCACATTTTGACAGATCAAGGGATTGAAAAGGCCACGCAATACCAAAATACTGGCTTATTACTCTATCATCTGTAAAATTCAGTCGTAAGAACTGTTGTGATGCTCGCCTAGTATGGGGTGGGGCTCCATCTTTCATAAAATCCGTACCAGTAAGACACTGTCTTTGCTGCAGTTGAGAAATTACGAATGTTTGCAACATGTGCAGGTACGTTGTGCAGTAACAGAACATGTTGGAGGTACTGATGGTAGCAACCACCTGAAAAAAATTAATAAGTATCACGATCGAATCTCGTACCACGTTACTGGCAGAAATGACCTTTTCTCAATTTTCCTGATGGATTTTCCTTCAATTTTCCAATGGCGTTTGACCTGGCAGCGTCAACTGTCGGTGATTGTTGAAACTTTTTTTGTTTTGTTTTTAATGTTAATTATTGTACCATTCTTCTTCCCCCTCCTCGATGAATAAGTTTACCAATTTTGGTGTCATTCGGTTTATTCCTGTAAGTTACAGGAAGCTCCACATAGATACCTATTTTAAAACCACACGGTATTTCCAACGAAGTTTAATTATTGACATTAAATTCGATTCAATTTATGTTTACCTATATCAATTAATGTTTACCTATATCAATTTATGTTTACCAATATCATTTATCAATTAACCTTAGCGATCTCATGTCGGTCTGTTTATCTTTCACATAAAAGCTACGCAACCAAAATTTCGCAGAAACGCAGAAGTTTATGTACCACTACCCATTTTTTTCGTAACCACATGCTGCATTTCATGCATTTCTTCTATACGTGATACCTTAGTACTGTCAACCTACTTCCAAATTGTTTCTTACTCACATCACATTTCACTTTGAATTATGTTGCAATATTTTCTGACTCATTTTAAAAGGTTGTTTTTTGATGTGAAAACTTAAATCTTAGCTTTATAAAAACTTAAGCTTCATTATAAATTAGTATTAATAAATTTAAATGAAACCTCGCTCAAAATGTGGAAATATAATGCTATAAACAGTGATTACGCCATTTTTTTTTAAACTTGGTATATACCGAAAAGTTTTAAGAGGTACCAAATCCTCTCCTTTTGTCACCGGTCAAAAATAATCTCCAGAAAACTGATTTCCATCTACAACCTTCATACAAAAATTGGAAAAAGAAAGCTTTTTTTTTTTCTTTTTTTTTAAATCTTTTTATGTGCGTTAATGCGTGTTAGGAAATTAAGTTCAGTTTTTCAGTTTTGCGTCTTATCAAGGCCGTTCCGACGGGGGTGGTGATTGTGTGTGATTAAGGCAAACCTGCGCGAGGGGTAACTGCCTAAGATAAGAGATGCTTTGGTAGGAGGACTTTCTAAGGGGTTCTAACGCATATTCACGTTACATCTGGAGAAAACCTACCAAAACTCCAGACCGTTAGATGGACGACCGCGCGATGGGACCCGAACCCGGGGCCTTCACACTTCGGCAGTCTACCATTTTCAATGACATAACCACTGCACCCCCCCCCCGAAACTTAAAATTTTGTTAACAGAACAATTATGATGAAGCCTTTTTCACCGCTTGGTCCCCTTCCGAAATTCTTGGACCCTCCCCGACATTTTTTTTTGGGTACGGCCTTAGTCTTATCACCAGCTGTTTTGTGTGTTTTCATAACTTTATCTTACTTTTAGTATTAAATTTTAATGCTAAAAACTTCAGGTAGTGGCATAAAAATACGGCGAGAATGAATGTGTGAACCTAATACATTTTCTTTAACAACGTTTTCGTAATGAATGTGTCTGGCATCCTTTCCGTTTCATCTTTTCAATTTCAGATTACTAACAATACTGCGATATCATTTTCATTTCGTAACAACATCCATTTTCGCTGCTATGTATCTCGAACCAGGTGCGTGTGTAATCATTTACACTATCAATTTCACACTCCTTTCTAATTATAGCAGCGCACGAATATAGTAATTTCCTTAAAAGCTCCATTTTTAATTTCGGAAAAAGAAAGAATAAAACAACGAAAAATTCAAATGATATGAGAATAGACACTTCGAATATTCTTCAAAGAAAACAGAAATGAATTACTTCAAATTATAATTTTACATAATTTGGCGAAAAATCATTATTACTTCAGAACTTTCCAAAACGAATCGTCTTGTAATGGAAGCCCGATTGATTAATGAAGACTTTCTCTCGGAAGGGCTTTTAAAGTAATTTTTCTTATTAACTTTAGTAATTATCGAACATTCACTGCAAACAAAGCGTTTTGAGCATTTAGATGTTTCTTAATTAATATATAGGAAAGTTTTCCTTTTCGTTTTTCATTTCCTTTGTTCAATTTATCGAATTGAATAATTGAAATTTATCTTTCTATCTTTTCATTAAACTTCAGAGTCATGTTAGGAAAGTGCTACGCAGGAGGCTTTTATGTCTGTTCATTCAGTCACGAATTGTTACCAAGGGTCAAAGGAGACCGGGCATCAAACTATAATGCAAAAGCTTTTCGCCTTTTACATAATACTACCAAACCACCTTCCCTGGATAAAAAGTCAGTCCGCATATTACGTCATATTTCAGAAGTTCCGTCCTTTTTATACACAGAGTGGTTAAAATTAAGCCTTTGAGACGCAACTCTTTCCCAATGCTGAAAAAGGGGCAGCCGTTGCCATCGCTCGACTTAACTACCAGCAAGATGGCGGACGATTGAAACGTTCATCGCGTGCCACAGACCTAGACACCCTTTTCTGACGACAGCTGGCTCTGCCGCACAGCCAGCTGTCGTCAAAAAAGGGCCTTTAGATCTATGGCACGTGATGAATGTTTCGATCGTCCGCCATCTTGCTGGTATTTAAGTCGAGCGATGGCAACGGCTGCCATTTTATCAGCATTGGGCAATCTGTCCAGCTGTTCGCGCGTTCTTCCATTTTTTTCAGCAGATGTCAGTGCTGTTAAAAATAATCGTGACAATTTTTTACGGGAAATGACGTGCCAAAAAGTAAAGGATTCTCGTGGAGCTATGTCACCCGCAACTATTGTTATAGAAATCCAATCTATTCTTCGTAACTGGCAGCAGTCAAAATGTCAGAGTTTGGTCTTCCCAGAGCGGGAACACGGTGCGTTAAAGGGTTAAACTTCGCCTGTAAGCAGGGGTCTACAGCTAAAACGAGTGAAGGAATTGCAACTGTTGTTGTTGTTTCTGATGCCCCCCGACAACCGCAAGCGGCGTTGCCAGATTTCCCCCGCCCCCCCCCGAAGGGAAGCGATGGGCAGAGGGGGGTGCACCTTCCTTTCTTTGGGCCCCAGTGGGAGGAAATACGATTTAGCCCGTGGTCTTTAGCCGTGGCACCTAAGTTCGAACCAATTCCAGAGGAGGGACCAACCCCCTGAAATCGGCACCCCCCAGAGGTACTGTTTGAACAACTTATAGGACATTGGAGCCACGGCAGATTTAACGTGCACCCGCTCCCATTAGCGTACACGGTCCCACAGTAGTCGAGCCGAGAGAAAGTTGACCATCCCAAGCACTGGCCAAGACGGATGCTGCTTCACTTGCCGAGTTCTAGTGGAACGGAGTTTAACTCCCAGACCACTTCGGGAGGAATTGCAACTAAATTTCGTATATAGAAGGAATTTCTAAAAAAAAAAAATTAGTTCAAAATATGTCCACTAGCCAAAATATGTGGCACTCTGCATAGAAAAATAGCAAATTTAACAGTGGAAATAGCTCATTTGAAGTGTACAAACAATTTAAACAGTTATTCAATGGTTTTTCAGCATGTATTAGCTGAATCGGGCCCTTTTTCAGCATATTTGACGTGGGAAAGCGACACCTAGTGGACATTTTTTGAACTAAACATTTTTACTTGAGAGCATTTCGTGTACAGAACCATATGCCAAATATGATGATAATCTGCTCATCCTTTTCAGCGGCAGAATGCTGTTTGTAGGGGAAGTTTAATTAAAGGTTATTCTTCAAACGCATTTAATTTTTGTTGAGCACAGCTCTCAGCTTTTTTCCTCCTCCTGTAGTTTCTTGTATAGCTTTGGATTAATTGTGCAAAATAGAGGAAGTACTCGCTCCCCCCCCCCAAAAAAAAAATGGTATTAACATTTTGAAGGAAAAATCGATTTTGATTATTTTTCTAAATTTAGTTTAGCAAGTTTTTCTTTGACACTTCACAACATTCATCGGTATTTATGCCCATACTTATGAATGTACAATCGGTTTTGCCAGACTGTGAATTTTGACTAGTTTTGTGGCGACGTCCGTTCTGTTGGTACTATGTAACTCACATAGCTCAGAAATGATTAAGAGTTGTTTTATATATATATATAAGTTTTGCATTTAGGACTACTGTAAACATCTATTGTGTACCTCTCTTTTGATTACAGCCGACTTTGAAGATTTTACGGTCTTTGGATATCTTTAATGAAAAAAGTCTATGGTCAACCATAAAAACAATTTACAAAGGCCCCACTCACGGCGGCGACTTTTCACGTTGATACAGTTGTCATATCTGGGTGTACAGCACATAAGCAAGACTTACGCATCAAGTACGGACTAAAAGGGTGCAAAAGGGGCGACCGTCCCACCCGAAAGCAAAGAAATTAATGTAAAAGATCCTAATTTACTTCAATAAAATGGATGTGTATGTGAATATTCCAACTAAGTGCCCCCACCTACGAAACTGCATTCATGCGTCAGTGTTGTGCAAATGCGCACGGTCTACTTGGGCGCGAATAGAAGCCGATGACAACTATTCCCTTTACAAATGCCCTTGAAACATAATGAGATTTTTATTTGTCGAAAGATCATCCCGGGTTGTGTAGTAGTTAGAGAAACATTTTAATATACCACGGGTCCGCGTTCGATTTCCAGCATGGGTTTCGTTGTCATTTCGTCCGTCCCTTTATAGGAGGCAACGCTGGCTCACCCATTAGGTACTTCCATACAAAAAGTGACCTACATTTCCGGCCTCAGTAGTGGCTGTTAGAGATGAGTTCGGGCTCATTTTTTGAAGCCCGAGCCCGACCAATATTATTTAAGTCGGAGCCCGAGCCCGCCCGAGCCCAAAATTTCAGATAAGATAAATAAAATTCAATAAAATTCAAAGAAGTAATTCTTTGATAGAATACAATAAATTCTGTCGTTTGTGCAAATTAAAGACAAATATAGTTGCCAATTTTTAATGCACTTTCTAAATCTTTATATCTATGTTTATGAAATATTATCCACTCTCATGACTAACTAAGCAATATAAGCCGCCGTTCTGAAATACTCAAAGAGCTTCACGCACCTTCTAGGCGGCCGTGCCGCTATTTTTATTTTTAAAGTACTTTTATTTTCCTCATGAATCACTTTTTAAAATCTGTTTCAAGGAGTATGTTCAATAAAAGAGAAATTTTTCACCCGCCCGAGCCCGAATGTAATTGTGAATTACAGAGCTCGAGCCCGGTTCGGGCTCGGGCTGAGACCGTCTCATCTCTAGAGGCTGTGCCCGTCATTAGAAAGAAAAAATTCATTTAAGATTAGTGTGACAACGTATTGCTGATAAAAGATGTAATATTCATTTCACTTAAAGTGTTACACAGTGATGTACCAAAATCGGAACTATTTAATTTCTCTTATCATCGGAATCCTGAATTATACGGCCTATTAAAATATTTTGAAGTGTAAAACATTCTATGCAATCTTTTTTTTTTCCAACTATAACCGTCTACTGCAATATTTAAAAAAATATTATTTTCTTTATATGATATTTATTGTTAATGAAGGATTTCTTTAAAAATAATCATTTTTCATTTCTCTTAGTGATTACTTTAACATTTCAAGACTCCTCATTTGGAAACATTTCTTGAACTCAAGATGATTAATTTGGATTGCATTTAACTCATTCCATGATAAATCCCTATTTCTTTTGTACATTTAAAATGGATCAACTTGTAATGGAGAGTTGAGTGATTAATAGCTTTATTTCTTTGAAATAGTTTTTAAAATGGCTTTTTCCAATTTTTCAATTGGACATAAAGAAATGCCTGAACAATAAAACTGCTTTGACTTTTAGTTATTTACTTAAATTAATCAGACTGGAAGAATTTCTTTTGATTTAGAATTTTCAAATCTAGTGGTGCCCTTAATTTCTATTATAGTTATTAAAAAAAGATAAAAATTACACAAAAATCTGTATACAGCATAGCCCTAAACACTACAATCGTTAAAACAAAAATTTTGTACAGTATAATCTTTATGAATCTACATATTAGATATTAGTTCTACAAACGCATACGTTTAATGCACTCTTAACTAAAACTTTAATTTTTCTAGCACAATTTTATGGTTACTGAAAATTTCAAAAAGCTTTTTTTTTAAAAATAGATATGTTAACAAATCGCAAAACTATATATTAGTTAAAATCACTGTATGTAATTTATCATAATAGTGAATTTTAGCGGATTAACCCTTTTTATTTCAACAACTTAAATGTTTAAAACTTTTTACTGCAGTGTAGAAACTGATTATGAACGTTACTGAAAGTTTTTATTCTCCAGTTTTGCAATTCATGTAAAAGTTATTGACCAAAACGTGCTTGTTGTACAGTTCAGTAAAAGGATAATTTTCATTTTTGTAATATTTGAAAATATATGCGTAGACCAATGGGTTACTGAAGTTCTGTGAACAGTTTAAGCTGAGAACATTTTAAAAAATTAACATTTTTGTAAGATTGACCTACGAAAAAACACTATAAGTGCTGCAATAAACAACAGTGCTTATCTGAAGGACAAAATATAGTTTCGTGTTACAATATTAATTAAATATTTCAAACTTTTTCAGATAAAAAAAATTTTTTTACTCACGTTATTCTAGAAAAAATCAATCATTTAAATAATATTTAAAACACTATCATTAACTTATACATAACTTACTTTAATTGGCACGATAATTTACTTCAATTGGCATGTTGCAGATCTGCAGCACGCTGATACAAATGCTTAATTAATACGGCGGTTATCTCCCCGCTTTTAAAATGGTTTACCCATCATTTAAGCTGCACAAACGAATTCCTATAAATTTTGCAACGGATGACAGTTGTTTGAAGAATATTCTTTAAAGTTATTTTAACGTTTATTAACTATCGAGTTTAAGGATATTTTTCTAAGAAGTATTTTTCTGAGCCTTCTTACGAGACTTATTCAAGAGAAATATCACAGGATCTACACATGCAAAACCATTTTTAATAGAACAGCACTTTGTTTAGTACAGTCTATTGTTGAGTTTTCCAGTAATGCTCAAGCAGAGCAACCACGGTCAGAAGTAGATATTTTAAATTACAAAATATTACTGAAAACCTTTATATAGTATTTTAAAAGTTTTGTTATTTTGAAATTTTTTCGTCATTTAGATTGTTTTTATTATTAAAAATTATTCCTACAAAATAGTTTGAATACCTTCATTGCAGGGGCGTAGCCACGGGGGGGGGGTTAGGGGGGTCATAACCCCCCCCCATGAGGAATTTTTTGCCATACAAAATGTATAGTCTTTACTTCTTTATCACACACATGTATACTTATATGTGAGTTGCACTAGTCGTAACCCCCCCCCCAATGAAAAATTTCTGGCTACGCCCCTGCTTCATTGTGATACTGGATAAAATGGAAAGCACATAGTTTAAGAAAAATCACACCATCTATTTTGTCAAACTCGTAACTTGACATTTTTAACAGTTTTTTTTTTTACTATCATTTTTATTAATATCGATTTGAAATGTTATTTAAATTACGTCAACGAAGAATTTGTTGTAGAAATAATTAAAGTCGTAGCATCTTCTATATGTCTATTCTCAGTTTGACTTCTGTTAACAAGTCACACATTGTATATCCACTACAAACAAATATTTTGTGTGCGCTCTTAAAATTAACACAGAGCAAGGCTATCAAACTGTTTCTGCATCCATGGTTATCTCACGGACATACAATAAGGGGGACAGTGCAGCCAATCCATATGTAATTCAATAACAAGGGGGTACCACGTGACTATTTCACTGGGGTAGCCAGCTTGAGACATTTAGCACTCATTTGGAGTCTGGGCTTTTGTCTCGATCTTAATAATTATTGAAAGAGTTTGTAATTTTTTTTAATCTTTCATATGTTAGCGGTACTTTTGTTTAAAATAAGCAATACTTTTAATGTAGTAGTTAACTTTATGAGTAACTATTCCATCTCTGAAGACCTGCCGCCAACTTTGGTGAAGAACATGTTATTAGTTAGTGTATTTTACAATTCATTAAAGCACGTCCAAGATAAAAGCTAGGAGAAATTTCATCAATTAAGTAATACTCCATTTTCCCTCTTTAATACTAAAAAAAATATGTGAAAAGTGTATAATTATCACTTACAAAAATAGAAGTTACGAGTCCTCGTTTCGCAAATTTTTCTTTACAACCATAGGCATAGCAATATTCCAGCTGCAAAACCTGTCGAACTATGCACGCACATCAGAGTCCACTATAGAAAAGGAATAGGAAATTGTGAGGGGTTTTAGCTCTGCTACCATCTTTTGGACAAGATGACTAAGGCAGATATGCCATCGTCTGCTTTAGATAACTGTAGTAGGGTGTATCCCAGCCAATGAGTTAACCCTTTGAAGCGCAACCATTTCCCAATGTAGAAAAAGTGCAGCCATTGCCATCGCACGATTTAACTACCAGCAAGATGGCGATCTATCGAAACACCCAATTCGTGCCACAGAGCTAAAAAGCATTTTTGACACAGCTGGCTGTACGTCGCTGCACAATCGACCAAATGGGCGATTCAATCGACCGCCATGTCACTAGTAGTTAAATCGGGTAATGGCAAAGGCTGCACTTTTTGGAATTTGGCAGTCTATTTATTTTTCATCTATTTCGATGTATATTTTCATCACATTCTCCAGTTCTCAGCAGATGCCGGTACTGGATGTGTGACACCGCACAGCCAGCTGTGTCAAAAATGTTCTTTAGCTCTGTGGCGAGCACTGGGCTATTCGATCGACGGCCGTCTTGCTGGTAGCTAACTCGCACGATGGCAACGGCTGCACTTTTTTGAGGTTGGACAGTTTTTCTAGCTGCGCTCCTTGAGTATTCAATTGAAATCAAAATAACTCTTCGTGAATCAAAACAGACAAAATATCACAGTTGTGTCCTCACAGCGAGGACACCGCGCGTTAAAGGGCTAAAGTCATGATTAATCTTGGGTTTTTCGACTTTCAGGATCGGGCAGCAGCGGCCCCAAATGCAGCACCCTTCCTCTACCTGGTTCTACCCGGCAACCACCTCACCTTGCCGCCAGGGGAGAAAATACCCCCCTCCTTCCCAGGGCGTCCATGGAGAGCACCGATTCACGTATCTATCTCACCTCCTCAGAGGTAAGTTCCGCAACTCTTTTCAACCAGAAGTATATGATGATAATTCGAATTCATACTTGCCCATTAAAGTGAGAGTCAAACATGCAAGATAGATTTCACAAACGAGAAGCTGCCAATCATCCAAGATAAAATGCAGTTCCTGAATCTTATAAATGCTATGGTATTTAGAAAGAGTGTGTCTATTTGCCCACGTAACGAAAACAGGAGGTTTGACTAAAATAATACTCACTTTTGAGTCTGTACCAACAAAGCATAAACACTGAGACATCCCTGTTCAGATTTCAAACAATCCGGCTAATTGGTTTCCTCAACGCAACTTATTATAAGAAATGAAACTGTCCAAAGTCGTAAGAAAGGTTTAACTAGAGAAAACTTCGTAAAGTATCCTCATGTCTGTAAATACGGAGAAGTTAGGAATAGCTATTAAATTTTCTATTTAGTATGAAGTTAAGAATTGACACCTTGATTAAGTAAGTATTGACTATTTCCAAAATAAAGTGGCTGAAATGAGTCACTTTTCAATTTCAGTGAATGAATGTATTCGCACTTGTAGCTATTGTTGTCTACTTTTCGAGTGACTATTTTTCCTCTATCATTTAAAATAGCTGGTAACGCATGCGCAAAAAATCTTAGAAATGACAACTAATTTGCATTACTTAGTGCTTGATGTAAACAATTTGAGCTGTGCATGCACGTTCTGCGCCTCACTCCACTAAAGTGGATGTTATCAGCTAAAATTCCTACAGAAAGGGCTGATGATGCATTATGTTGCTAATGCGCTGTATTTACTTCATTTGGTAAAATGACTTTTTGAGTTTTAAAGGGATTGATTTACTAATTATTGGTGCTTTTTAATTGTTTCAACCATTTTGAAAATTGATTTTGAATGGTCAAATTGCATTATAGTTCGGAAAAACATTATGATTAAAAAGTAGTTTTTCGTTACCCTGTAGTCAAGCTGCCAGATCAATCAGCCCCATTCGCGGATCCAGAGGGGGGGCACAGGAGAACGTGCCCCCTCTCTGGATCTCCCTGGAACGCTGTAGAAGATTGATTTATCTCGAAAATCCAATTGCATTTATAAGACGAAAGAACTTAAAAAAATTGTGCCGCCTTCAGAATTTTGTTTTAGATCTGTCACTGGTCAGTCCATGTGAACAGAAATCCTGTTATGTTTCAGATAGAGGAAGTAAAACTGTTATAAAGGGACGAACTCGTACGTCATTACATTACCCAATTGGTGATTGTCCTTTATGGTAAAACGTAATTTTTATTTTACGTAACTGATTTTCTAAAACTATGGGTGCTGTTCCACTAGTACTTCCAGCCATCTTAAAGATGGATTTCGAATGGCCAACTTCTTATGAATTTCAGAGGGACATGAAACGATTAAAAGCAGTTTTCATTACAGTGTTGTCAAAAATCGCGAAGAAATCGGGCTGTATCAATAGGAAGTCTTTGGGGATTTCAGCCTAATCTTGGCGAACACCCTCCGTAAGAATAATCAACGTAACTCTAGCGACGCTAGAGCTTTCTGATGCATGCGCGGTCTGAGACAAAGGAATTTTACTCTACTGAGAACATCAGAGAAATGTTAAATATTTCTGACGAAGTATGCTCCCTAGTAGCAATAACCCATCGTTGATGAGAGACGGATGAGTTTAATCCGAGGAGAAGGAGCAATGGCCGATTACGGCTTTTCATCCAAAAATTGGGAAATTTCATCGGCAACTGGTACGAAATGTCCGCTTGGGGAGCCATAAAGCCGATCATTGTTTCCCGATGACTCCGGTGAAATAACGATAAGAAACCGATGAGAAACCGATAAACTGTTTAAAATATATTTGTTAATAAAAAATAAACGACTGGCAGCAAAATTTTCAAAAAATGTCCGTTCTGTTTATTATGCTTTCGTTTTTTGGATGCTAATTTTCCGTTTTTCTGGGAAAAAAAAGGAACAAAAATTCTTCCTCCACCGGGCCCGAACCCTGAGCGTTCGGAGTCAGACTAGCGCTCTACCACAAGGACATCCAGACTTATAAAGCATCTGCCAAATATTGAAGTACCGGTTATTTTAATCTCAGATTGCGACTTGGGTTGAAAATTTGACAAAGTACTGTTCAGCTATTTTTAATAATAGTCAAATCATTCGATTGGTAAGAACTTAATTTCTCTTTTTACTAATAAATGTAAGTAGCAACAACATTCAAAATTAATAATTAAAAAACAATATTGCAAATTGTATAGGAATTTTAGTGTGATTTCAACTTCCATATTTCTTGAATAACTTTTAAAAATCAACTTATTTCTCTTCTTGCTGTTTACATTAAGGAGGTTTCAAAAGAGTTGCTCATTTTAATGACATTTTCGTTATTCTTATAATGCAGCTGACGCTCACATAGATTTTCTTTTCTTTTTTTTAAACACTTTTTTTTAATTATTTAAATATTACAAACGATTTTATATAATAAATACTTACGTTTTTTGTAATTTTTTCTTTTCAAATTTAAATTTTGTAGGATGGGGCAAGGGGGGGGGATACCACCCCCTGCCCCGTCCCAACTCCAATGTGAGAAATCGGAAGCAAATTATGCGATTAATTCAAGAATTGTTTCAAATTCCCCTTAGATTATGCAAAGGCACATCTAAATTATAGGAATTTTTTTTTTATCTATTTATAGGAATTTAGGTAAAATGTAAAAAATTGAGTACACCTGCAAGGCCTGATGACTATAGAGCTGTAGTTTCGGATAAAAAATTGTTTGTCGGTTTCCCATCGGCAAAATTGCTCCTCTAGATCACCTCTATGCACGAATAAAAATTCATCTATTGCAGAAAATCAGAAGTGCTCTTGCCGATGTCTTAATTCAATAAGTCGGTGAGTTAACTATGAGTGGATGAACGCCCATGCAGAAAACGAGCAGTCATTGCTACTAGGGGCTAAGGATATTTTTCTCTTCTGAGAGATATCCAGGACTTTTCCTGTGCTCTACTGAATGCGTTAAGGACCAACTACCCGTAACAGCTTAAAGGAGTCTTTCATTTTTACAAATTAAGTGAATGCCAGATGGTATAACAAAGATAATAATTTTAAAGTTTCAACGATCATTTATGTACGAAAGTTTCCAATATGATACGACGCTTTTTCTTCCTCCCCTCCCCCCTTCTGTTTTTGAAATATTGAGAAACACGAAAGTGCGAATATCTATGAAGTCTGAACGGTCCCTCCTGAAATGACGTACTACGTGAGCCGAGTGATCGGGCACAAAGGCGAACGTATCGATTCTGCTTGGAGAAAAACCGCTGCTCGCAAGTGGCTCGAAAAAGTGAGAAGGGAATGATGCGGTGCTATCAGACATGCCTTGATTCCCTGACCCTGATCTCCCCCCGCCCCTCTTCTTCATCCTCCATCGTATCCTATGTAATGAGCGTGTAACAGCTTAAAAGAGGCGGTTGACCCAGCGACCTTTCACCGGTCGTTTTGCGCAGGATGCATCGTTTTCCCAGATCGATGACATACGAGGGCGCTTTCGAAAATGAGACGGATTGAGAGGAGGATGGAGAGGGGCGCACACTTGGAGAGAGGGCGCGATGAAGGGTCTTTTTTCTTTGTTTCTTTTTTTTCCTCGGGATATCAAATATACTTCTTAAAAACCACGGCGGAGTTTCTTTTTTTTTTTTTTTTTTTTTTCTTTTTTGTAGTGTCGACAAGGATTAAGGATTTGTTTTTGATGACAGCATCTGCTTATTCAAGCTTATCTTTTAGAAAATTATGCAATGTACCATAGAACATATAGAAACTTAGAACGGAAAAAGGTATGGGAATTGGTACTCCGTACATAGTTCATGTGATTTTTGTGTTCACCCGCGCAAGGGCGGATTAAAGGAGGGGGAAGGAGGGGGCGACCGCCCCCCCCCTCCGAGAAAAAAGAAATTAATGTAAAAGATCCTATTTTACTTCCATAAAATGAATGTATATGTCAATCTTCTAACTAACAGCCCCCACCGACAAACTAAACTCCCCCCCCGACAAACTTTCATTAACCCTTTGAGGCGCAACCCTTTCCCAATGCTGAAAAAAGGGCAGCCGTTGCCATCGCTCGACTTAACTACCAGCAAGATGGCGGACGATCGAAGCGTCCATCGCGTGCCACAGATCGAGAGACCCTTTTTTGACGCAGCTGGCTGTGGCGCACAGGCAGCTGCGTCAAAAAGGGTCTCTCGATCTGTGGCACGCGATGAACGTTTCGATCGTCCGCCATCTTGCTGGTAGTTAAGTCGAATGATTACAACGGCTGCCCTTTTTTCAGCATTGGGCAATCTGTCCAGCTGTTCTCGCATTCTTCCATTTTTCAGCAGATGTCAGTGCTGTTAAAAATAATCGTGACAATTTTTTTACGGGAAAGACGTGCTGAAAAGTAAAGGATTCTCGTTGAGCTATGTCACCCGCAACTGTTTTTATAGAAATCAAATCTATTCTTTGTGACTGGCAACAGTCAAAACCACAGAGTTTGGTGGTCCCAGAGCGGGAACACTGCGCGTTAAAGGGTTAATCCGCCACTGTTCCCGCGGGAGGTTCCAGAGTAGGCATGTCAAGAGCTATTAATAGTCATTTATGACTGGCAGATTCGGTAAACCCGCTCTTTGCTTCGCTAACCTTAACTAGACATAACAAAAGAATAATTAATTTTTTCTCCTAAAGGGATAAGATTCTGCGTGGCTTCCAGTACTGTCAGCCAAACAACGCAAAGACCAATAAGCACAATCATATTTTCCGAGTTAACTCCACCAAGCAACATCTAACCTCTGTATGTGTGAAATCAAAGCAACTGCCTGTCTACTGTATAGAAATATGTGCAGTTTAAAACCATATACCATATCACTACAGGAAAAGGATAAAATATTGAGTTCTTTCCTAACTGTGGAGTTACAATCAGTAATGGATATAAAATTAACTGAAATTACATTTTTGAAACTACATGGGTTTTTACTTCATCAAAATAATAAAAATTCATTGTATTTGAATGGAGCTGGTATCGAACAGAAGACTTCGAGAGAGGTCGCTCGAATAGCTTTCCAAATGCAGAAGTGTAGATTGTCACGGTGGCAAATACGCCAGATTACTCTCTCCCTCCGAAGAGAGGAGAGTTGCTGGAGGCTAATGACCGATGCGCCACACGTTGCGGACTTTGTTATCACGCGTTGTGGATTTTGAGGAGGAAGGAGTACTTCTGGTGGCATCTGTCGTAAAAAGTTGAAAGCCCGATTGTCCGTTACATTAATGAAGGGAGTCTATTAAAGGCAGTAACAGGATTCAAAGTTAACAGAAATTAACTACATTAGGTTGGACGTTATCAAACTAATTAAACTATTTATATTTGATTGGAGATGGTATTGAAATCAGAACCTCAAAAAAGTGTTGTTTCGTTTTTAAGTTTTAAAATTGGAGGATGCAAAATGGAGAGCTATGGTGGAATTTAAGCTCTTCTTAACTTTCAGGTTTCTTCATCACATTCTAAAACAAATATTAAAAAAGTCCATTTAGTAAAATTATAATAGCGCCATTTTCATAAATACTATTCGATAAAGTGTCTTTAGAATACTTTGCCCACATTTGATCACGCTAGCATTTAAATTTAGGATTGTCAGATCTGATTTAATTATAATTATTTAACTATATATCGATAGTATCAACATTCAATAATGAACAATTTCAAGCGCTTTTCATCATTCGTTTGAATTAATGAATTTCGATTGAAATAACCAAATAACACAAACTTCATTTTCAGAGCTCTCAATTTCTCGTATCCTGATTAATATCACCAGAACTCAAGTTTAAGAATTAACGTTTACATTTCAAAAACTTATCTAACTTTAAGACGTCGTAAATTTTGAAGCCTCCTAACAGGTGGTTTTCAGTTAGTACTTAAATGAAAATACAAAAGAAAATAAAATCTTGTAGAGGTATGTTTTCATACAACTGTCAAAAAATAGAAGAGTTGTTTTTCAATAACGTTTCTAATATATTGCTATTCAACTGCAGCATGTCAGTTGACTGTGATAACCTTTGCAGAAATTTTTTCTGTCAAGTATTACTCAGTATATACAATTTCGGTATTTGTAAAGTAAAAACAGATTAGTGAAAAAGAACACGATTAGAGAAAAAAAATTTCTGACCTTATCTTACTTGCACATGTGGCACTTTTATACCTCAACAATTTATTTATTTGTTTTTTTTTTTTTTATTGCAATGTGCAGAAACAGATGATAAACATACTGAAAGTTTTTATTTTCCAATTTTGTTAGTTCATGTAAAATTTATTGACCAAAATTTTTTGTTGTAGAGTTCAATAAAACGATTATTTTTATATTTGTATTGCTCGAAAATATATTTGTAGTATACTGAAGTGTTACTGAAATGTTTGTGAACAGTTTAAGCTGAGAACTTTTTTTTTAAATCTTTTACATTCTTGCACGGTTGACCTACTAAAAAACACTAAGTGCTGCAATAACTAATAGTGCGACTGCTGAAGGACAAAGTACAGTTTCGTGTCACAATATTAATTAAATGTCATAAACTTTTCAGAATAAACAAAAAAGAGCGTGTGTACAGAGTACGCGTGTCAGAAGTGAAACTTCTTTGGCGAGATTGATTAAAATCAGTAGCATTTTTGCGAGCCTTTTTTCGAGCTCTGTAATCACGACTACATTGTTCTGGTGTCTTAGGTTTTTTTGGTAAATGTGATGGAGAATTTGCTTGATCAACCTCTGCCTGAACAAGGATGGACATAGAGCTTATTGAACCTTGATCAGTAGCATTTTTGAGAGCCTTTTTTCGAGCTCTGTATTCACGAATACGTTCTGTTGAAATTTTAGACGGAATTTTTACCGTAACTTTTTGGTTCAGTGTAGCGCTTTCTAGTATTCTTATTTTCGGCATCTTCAAATCTAAAAGGAAAATATAATTAGAATTTTTTTTTTTTTGACAGACAATTTTAAAATTTAAAATTACGGTAAAATTTTTCATAATGCAGTAATTAATAAATAAATATTAATAAGAAAATTCACTCTCAACGCGCCTAAAGAAGTTTCTTTCGGACCTCCACCCACACACTCTCCAGAGAAAAGAATTATTCCCTCACTGGTTTTTCATTTTGATGTCACGTGAAGCTAGTCGAAAAATCCCTTCTGTCTTCGGAAGTTTCAAATTATTTTCGTACGGTTTTTACTAATTAATTTTTTAGCTGATCAAAAATTTATCCTAGACACTTGGTTTTTTTTTAAAACGAAAGCTGAGCAGTTTGTCCGTAACAGTATAATTTTTTTTTAGTCGAAATATTCCACAGCTTTTTAGATGCGAGCTGAGATAGGCTCCTCGTTCTAAAAACCATCCGAATTTGCCGGAGAAAAGGGTTGTCGATTTTTATTTATCAAAAATCGGGAAATGCAGCTAATTCAAAAATGAAGGTCTCTTTATAAAGAAAACTCTTTCCTCTTTACGATCGTGTAATTATTTTTTTCTTTTGGACGATCGGAAGCCTTCTTTTTCGGAGGGCAAAGAGAGAAAACGGTCGAAAATAACGTAAAATATAAAATAATTCAAAAATTAAAAATCTACGCCCGAGGTGCAAACTCCGGGATGCTTGGGACCACCGCCCCCCTGCAGAGTTTGGTGCAATTCGGTCATATAGTTAGTCCGCTACGCGAACGACAAACACACAGACATCCAAAATCGTCCCACCTCATCATGACGCTATTGCCCGTGACGCGACTTTGAAATTTCACTCACAGCGTCTAAAGAAGTTTCACTTCAAAACAATATTTTTTTTATGCTCACGTTATTCTAAAAAAAAACAGTCATTTAAATCTTGTTAACGCACTATGATTAATTTATACAGCTTTAATTGGTGCGTTGTTCTTTCTGATCGTCACACAGATGATGTGAATGAGGCGATGGCGATTAACCTTTATAACCCTTTGAGGCGCAATCCATTCCCAATGCTGAAAAAAGGGCCGCCGTTGCCATCGCTCGACTTAACTACCAGCAAGATGGCGGACGATCGAAACGTTCATCGCGTGCCACAGATCTAGAGACCCTTTTTTGACGCAGCTGGCTGTGCCAGCACACTGTGCTGGATCTGTGGCACGCGATGAACGTTTCGATCGCCCGCCATCTTGCTGGTAGTTAAGTCGAGCGATGGCAACGGCTGCCCTTTTTTCAGCATTGGGCAATCTATCCAGCTGTTCTCGCGTTCTTCCATTTTTCGGCAGATGTCAGTGCTGTTAAAAATAATCGTGACAATTCTTTTACGGAAATGACGTGCTAAAAAGTAAAGGATTCTCGTGGAGCTATGTCACCCGCAACTATTTTTATAGAAATCAAATCTATTCTTCGTGACTGGCAGCAGTCAAAACGTCAGAGTTTGGCGTTGCCAGAGTGGCAACACTGCGCGTTAAAGGGTTAAAGATGCATGCTTCCCAGCTCGCATTTTTACGTCTATTGTGAGCGCAAATATACATCGATTTTATTCGGATTATTTTTGTTTTATATGGATGCATAACTCTTTTCAGTAACATGCATGAGTATAAATATAAAAAAAACTACTGGACAGACGAAGATTGAAACAAGATTTTAAAAGAAATATTACCATCGCACGAACTTTAAAAGTACAATGAAATCTCATTTGGGAGTTTTATTTACACGCTTTAAACATTAACACGCAGTCACGCATGTGATCGATTTTCTAAAGTATAGATCGGAAATATTAATTCAACTCAGATGTCTGCAGTTGTTTCCAAAATGTGTAAACGACATTTATTTTTTATCATTCTGTTTAATTTTTGAATAAAAAGAATGCTTTGCGTGCGTCATTTTCTTTCCTTTTTCTTTCTTTCTTTCTTTCAAGGTTATTAATTACAGTCGTACTACACGTTTAAACAGAACGAGCGAAATTCGATTTTTGGCGATTTTTGGCGCAGTTTTCAAAAGTGCGCTTCTCCTTTAGGAGCGTTTTTCGATCACAAGAGCGGAGCGAAATGTGCACGAATCGAACGTTATCAGTATTTTTTAGAACAGGAAGCGAAAAGAGGAATTCTCAGAAAAAGGACTACATAAAGAGCACTTTTGCGGAAATACCGGTTTTGTAGGTTTCCATGCAAAAGGAATGGATCCATGAATTTTCTTTTTCGCTCCCCAATGCATCGTATTTTTCGCTCTTTGGGTTTAAGCGTGTACTATGATAAAAATATAGTAAAAATTTTTTGTAACACTTAAAATCCTTACAATGCAACAATAAGTCATTAATTTTTTTTTCCAACCTCGTATGAGTTATATTCTGCTGAAGTCATGAGTGTAGCGTGACTGCATATTTTCAGAGGGAGGCGCAACCTGTATTCAAGAGTAAGGCTTAGTACATACTATGCGACAAAGTCACACGGCATGAAATAAAGTCGTACACACTATGAAATATAGTCGCGCTATCGGGACAGTCGTGCAACAAAATGTACACTGCACACACACACACACACTTATATTTTGCTGCACTACAGACATCAGAACGCAATGTCACAACAGGTTACCCTTTGTACTTTAAATATAAACTTAAATAATTTAATGTTACCAGTTAAAATCATAAATCTAAACGGTTCTGGAAGGACACACTGTTATCGGATGGAATAACAATTGTGTTGAATCTTCTCTGGAAATAAAAATTAGAAAATACGTAGATTTTTTTAGATTTTTTTTGCGGGGGGAGGGGGTTGAGTTTGAGCCTCCTGCCCTGCTCATTGAAGAAGTGTTTACTTTCGATAGACGACAGATTTTTAGATAAATCTCTAATTCGGGGCTTGAAAGTATAATTTGTCTTTAAGTTGTCCTTCGTTTGCGCCCAAGCTGCATAAATTTGTGCATGATATGGCCATACCATTTTTGCCGCCATTGACAAAACCACAAAAATGCTGTTTAACCATTTAAAATAAATAAATAACCTCCGGTTCTGGCGATTTTGCCTTTGACTACCTCGTGTACTGGAGCCGAGCCTGATTGGATACATCGAAAGACAAATTTAAGAGTACACTACAAATATTTAAGTCATGTCGCGCAACATTGTTGCACATTTCCCGCTCCGATGGGAAATTTGACTTGCAACAGTTGCATCACAGCACTCGAAAAACTCGTGGAAGTGTTATGGAGCCACCTAGCAACTTGTTGCGAGATATGCGTTCCGCGAATTTATTGTTGGGCATGTACGGTGAATAAGTATCGCAACTGTCCCACACAACGTCGCACAATTTAGCCTCATTGTATGTATATCCTCATACAATGTCGTGCGACTGTGTACTAGGCCTAAGAATAACAATTTCTTCAGGTTTAAAAAAAATAAAAGAAAAGAACTTTATAAGAAAAGTTGGCGCATTCCCCTGTGTCCCTGACACTAAACCTATGATTAAATTTCTGTATATGTAGAAAAGTAGGTAGATATGAAGATATATATAGTAGATCCCCTCCATAATACGGGTCCATACAACACGGATTCATAGAACACTGCGAAAAATTTGCGATCGTTTTTGCATACGTTAAAAGAGACTAGTACCACTGTAAAATGAGAGAGATGTTGTGATTTTATGACGCTTTAGCTCCTGTAATTAATAAGTTGTGAATGGCAACACTAAACATCATTGTGTTTCTAAGGTGTTCAATTAAGTTTTGCAGCGATTATACCGCGCACTTCACACTCCAGGTGGAGTATAGTGCAGGACCCATACAACATGGATTCCTACAACACGGGAAGTACCTACCGTGTTATAGGGGGATCTACTGTATAATGCACAGTTATTTAATCATAAAAATAAACTTTCTGTAAGATTTTATTTCTATATTTTATTTGTTTTCCTTCTTGCATACAATCATTGTGTTATAAAAAATATATATAAGACGTCAGCGTTCAGTTTTGTTCAATGCAATTAGGTACTGCCATCTAGCAGGGCCGGCCCAAGGGGGGTGCGAATGTAGGCGATCGCCTAAGGCCCCGCGCTTATAGAGGCCCCGCTCCTGGGCTATTTTATTGCTATCTCATAAGACACGATAGAGAAGAGGCCCTGCTCTTGCGCTTCGCCTGGGGCCCCCGCACGCCCCTCGGGCCGTCTCTGCATCTAGCGACGATTACCGCAACTTACTGTAATGTTTTGTAAAAGCCTTGTATGAGATTCAGGGTGTCGAGATGGATAAACGTCATTTATTTCATTATTTCGATTCGAACTACCCTTAAACATGACATCTCTTGGGAAAAACCACATCTCCCTGATAACTAAATACTATCTAATCCTTCTTATTCACTTCTTCCTGGTATAATACCGGGCATTTGGCCAAAACTTCCGAAGTCTAGGCGGCACCAGGGAGAGATTCCAAGAAAAGATTCGGACATCCTTCCCCCCCGCAAAATCAAATTAGTCACCTCCCGTATAGACAACGAGGATGCCACCAACAAGATAATAAATCCTTTAGTTTTTTCGGGAGTAGATGCGGAAATGTTTTTGTCGATCGCTTCTTTTTATATCACTGATTTAATCCAGATGTACAATTTACAAGTTTTGAAAGATAATTAACATGGAGTGTTTTAACCCTTCTGAGCCTGAATCTTTTGCAGATCTGATTTAAGAAAACAATTATAAGTTGTTAAATGTATAAGAATTGCCGAAATAAAAAGTGTGCAAGTTGAATAACCATATTGAAAATCAAAAGAAAGCACCATGGGCGTTATAGCACAGGTCACAAGGCTTCGGCAACAGGTTTTTGCCTTTGCTGTTATGTTAAAGGTAATGGTTGATTCTTGAAGAAGTCCTGCACAGATTCCTTCATTTTATCGTCCGAATGGTAATGTGTCTCCTGTAATGCTCTATTAAGTGGCTCAAAGATGTGGAAGTCACAGACAGACAAATCTGGATTGTACAGCGGATATTTCAAAATACTTTCCAAAGTAGTTTGTTTCAAATCACCTCAGTTTCGTGTGTGTGTGTATCGTCATAGACAAAAATCACTGGTGGGAAAAAGTCTGGCCGTTACTTTTTTATTGCTTTCTGTTACTTTGTTAGAATACTGCAATATTGTGTTGAATTCATTGTTCTCCTTTAAGGTAGGAAATCAATCAAGAATGGTCCACGGAATGAAATGTTCCGATCTGCACGCATCATGTATAGCAAGACTTCCATTGTTGAATGCCGTAAGCTGTACACATATTCTACCGCCCTATATATCCCCGTTCGGTGGCGCTGCTGTGGCTGCAGTCATTCTGGCGCAAGCGCACGCTTCCACTTTTCATTTGGGCAGCTCTTATACTTTACTTCTCGTAAGTACTTCAAGTACATGAAATACAGCATCCGCCGCTTAATAAATCATACTGTTATAATCACGAAAACGTAGCTTGGTACAGAAGGCAAATAAGCATAGACAACAACGAATAAGATCACCAATAAGATAATTAAAATAGCAGACCGGTTTCCGCATGTATGACATGACGTCGTCAGCGCTAGAATCAGAATGGAAAAAATTTGCTCTCTTTACAAAGCGGGAATTCAGGTTAGTATTTACGAGGGTCAACAGGACAGCAAGGATTTGAAAGAGGGTTTTATGAGGGCCAATAGGAAAGCAGAAAATTAAAGTAACAGTCGGATTTCCGACATTCAGAAAAGGGAGGAGCAGCGAAATCAACATTAGCAAGACTATTCGTGTATTTTGAATGTGGAAAGCTTCAAGAAAATCTAATTCACTTGGAGAACAGAGCTTACAAATGAGTTTAGCTGCACTGAAGTCGAAAGTACGGTTGGCATCCCAGTGATGTTTAGAAATTGCACACCTGTTGGTTTCATGTTTTTTAACAAGAGCCTTGTTCTCTTCAAAATTTACGGGTGCTTTTAGTTTGCCTGTTATAAGACTAACCGGATTGACTATTCATATTGTAAATACCCCATGAATTCAAGTTTCACTGGGGTCTTGGAGACACGAGAAAGTTAATTTGTTCGTAGCGTGAAAATTACTTTAAAATTGAATTTATTCAGAATTTGAGCAATGCTAGTACTAATTTTAGGAAAGTAAAGGAGAACAATAATGTCTTTAATGGAGGTATATTGGACTGATACATCTCCCGCTATTAAGGACACTGTTGTTCTCAGCTCTTGCTTTTTTACGTTGTGTTTTATGCTTTTTTAAAATCATTTGTTCTGATCTAAATTGATTTTAATAAAATTCTCTTTTTTATGTTCGGCGAACATTATTCGAACAGATAAAAGGTGTGTCACCTGTTGCCATCTCTAAAATCTGGAGAGAAATTATAAAATAAGTCAATTAATGTAATTAACAAACACAATTAATAAATTTCTAATTTATTATTAGTTAATTATTAACTTAAAAGGGTCTTGCAGGCTTCCATTAGAAAACTGCTCTGCCATCAAAACCTTTTTCATGTTGCTAGCTGTTGGAATATTTTTGGGTCAAATATCAAACATCCAAGCTTTTTAAAAAACAAACGTTACCCAAAACCAAACGTTGCCAAACCCAAATTCAAAATTGCTTTCCTACGAAGCTATCATGGATGTTTGGTTGAAAATAAAAACACAGGAAAGCTGCTAGTTAGGATTACATTAAATAATATGTAATGTAATTCTAATTTGTATTTTTCGTTTTAGTTAAATATTTATCATAGTTTTGTAGAAAAAGGATTTTGAAGTTGCAACCCAATTTTTCAAAAACGCTTTAAATTGATTAAGGATAATTAAATTTTATGCTTTGAACAACCATTTTATTGGTTTAATATAATAGGAATACAAAAACAGAATCTGCGCATTCTGATGACGTACGTGAAAAGTTTTATGCGTACGTGATTCCAGAATCGGCTTTGTTCATGACCATTTCGTTCACGTGATGCGGATCATGTGTTTTTTCGACAATCTCGCTGCATCTGAATCACGTTCCCCCCCCCTTGAAATTTCGAAACATGCAGTTTAATGAGTGGTGTACACTTAAGTTGGGGTTTTACATAATACTACAAGTGTATAATAATAATAATAATCTAATACCCAGTTAAACTCAATGATGTCTGGGGCATTATACTATAGGAAATACGTAAAATGTAATTGTGTAAATACCAAATCGATATTGCTAATAAATGTTCAGAAATAGATTACCGGTGATCGGATGCATATTAAATTAAAATATTAAATGACCATAAAAAAAAGAATTGTTTTTTAAATACCAACCCTAATAACTGAATGTCAGATACTTTTTTTTTAGGTTTTGCAAAATTTTCATTATATTGAGAAGAAAAATGTATTTAATATAAAAGCATTACGACATGTTAGTAAACTTTAAAATTAACTGAAGAAAGCTTCTAGGAAGCACAAAAAGAAATAAAAAGAGAATGTAACATTAGCGAATAAGTATCATAAAATCAAAATAAGCATTACTTTACGTTGTTACATTTTTAGACTTTAAAGTATCATAATTTGGGCCATTACTGCTTGTAAGCACTATCACCATGGCAACGACATTATGAACAAAAAGGTCCCGCATTTGATATTCAATTGAGTTGTTCTTCCTGCCCCAAATATTTTTAGAGGTAATATTTTAGTCTGAGATTTTCTCCAGGAATGCTTAGCAGAATATGTAGCAATGCCATTATTTTTTACCACTCCGTAATAGTTCACATTTTGCTGTAGAATATTGAAGGGGGTATATTGACTAAATCCTGCCCTGAGAACTTGAAGTAATTAGTTGTTGGAAGTGTCTAGAAAATTTAGTCGGATTCTAATTAAACTTTAGTCAACTAATCATGCACCTTATTTACGTATATTCGACATTATGGACCCTTAGGGAGAAAATGTTTGGTGACACAACGAATACAGAATTAAATAAAAGTAACTCCATGTAAATATTTTAATATTGTGAAATATCGTAAAATATGCGTGTTGTTTATGCAGCTTCGTTGATGGTATAAGCAATGTTAATATTAGTAAATTAAAACATTGTCACTATGTATCACGAAGCAGTTGCTTTGGTGTCTCTAGGTTTCTCTCTATTCTAAAAAAAAAGTAAAGGCCGCTGTCGGCGCTGTCAAAGCTTGTTGACCTATCTCCTCCTAAACCGTGGGGATTTAAGTTTCGACTAAGGTGCCCACAGATTCGAAAAATTCCGAGGAACCTTATAAGCTGACTTAAATTTCGAAAATCGAATTATTTTAGAAGATATTAATTAAAAACTGAAAAAATAAACATAATGGTTGCCAGATTTGGCATAAAATCATTCATTCTTTTGCAACAAAGCGTTTCCAATGTAGAACCATGTAGAATCGCGTGAAATTCACAAACATGAGTTAGAATTACGCCCAATTTTACGCCAAATTAAAAAGTATATGAAATAAATAACTCAAAGTGTGTTACACAAATTTGAGAATTTTCAAATAGTAAGTTTGCTTAGACAACAGGAGTTTAGAATTAGCGACTATTCGTTTTTCCAAAACAGAATAACTAATTGTAACTGATTTTAAAAGCGCCATCTTGGCATTAGGAATGATCGGCAAAATAGTATCTTTCCAAGCAGGGTGAATCTAAGCTTCGAGTTCCAGAATGCTGGAACCCAGTATCTTGAAAATGAAAAACAATTAAAGTCCAGATTATTTTAAAGGCGGTTCGGTCCAGCTGGAGTATTTCCTACCAGTAGACATATTTAGTGGCATTAATTATGCCTATTTGCCAGGCGGCGTGGTGCCATATTCGTGGTGCTAAATATGCCAATCTGCAAAGGATTATGTATATGAAAATATGGATAACGGTTTTCCGGGAACCTTGCATGAGCAGTAATTATAGGTCGTGAGCATGTGTAAATCCCAAATAATGAAAAGTCGCTATGGGTGGTGTTCAATAGGTTTTACATAATTAAAAATACAGCTGAAACAGATGTTCTGATTTTATTACGCTTTAACTCCTAATTAATATAACTTTTGAATGGCAACATTAAATATCATTGTGTTTCTGAGGAGTGCAAATAATTTTTCAAGCGATTATAAGCGGAGTCCGCATTCCAGGTGGAGTATAGCTGAGGATCCGTAGAACACGGATTCCTATAACAAAATATCTACCGTGATATGGGGGAGTGGTCTACTGTAGTGAAGTTTAAATTTTTATGTACCAATGAACATGCAAGAACCAGGCAATGTGTAGCTCAGTAACATTCTATCTGATCCAATTTTTGGGATTTGTCTTTTGAAATTCTGTCTTTTTTACGAATAAGCCTTATTAGAGGCCGAATGCCTAATACGAAAAGCGAGCGTAGCGAGTCAGGGGCTTTCGCCCCTAGTGTGTGTAAAAAAAAAAAAAAAAAAAAAAAAAATTAAAGCAAATAATTACTTTTGGGGCATTTTTTTTCTAATAACTATTTAGTCTTGTCTTCAGCTTCAGTAAGTTATTTGCTCGTGTATTTTTTCTATTAATTAAGTTTTTAATACGTTTGCTTCTGAAATTCGAATGTAATGTGAATTAAATTAGATTTATGTATACATATTTCATATGTATAAATATTTCATTAAATACAAAACCGTCATCGTAATATGCTAATTTTTATCTTACTTCCGCTCTTTTTCTCTTAAAAGTTAATTATTGAACAATTTTTGAGCTACATAATAAATATATAACGCATTACATATATTTGATGTATTTGTTATTTTATATACCGATATTAGTATTTCATGCTTAAACGCATGCATTTCTGTAAGTGCGAGGGACTACATCGCATAGCTTGAAAAATATTTTAAATGAAGTTTTATAATGTGCAGTACGATTAATTACGCAATATGATCATTAATATTATTTATGCTATTATTTGTGAACTATAGAATACATTATTAAAGTCTACAAATTTTTCTTATTATAAAAGAAATAAAACATATTCCATTGTTAATAATTTTAATTTTTAAAGCTACATTTTAGTAAATTTTACGCGATAGAGATAAAACAAAATCAAGCTTATGCAGAGAGAGATTAATATAGTTTTGTGGATGGGTGCGGCTAGTTGAAATTTTCCATTTTATGGAAACAAAATAGGAACTCTTCCATTTTTTTAGGTAATTTATGTTTTCTAGGCGTTCGCTATAGCCCCCCCCTTTCATTTGTCAGTGAGCTAGTCACATAACCAAAAAATGTTTGTTTAAACAAGATAAATGCTAGTCTAAACTTTGCTTAAAATAAAGCTACTATTTAGGAGAATTTCAGTGGGAATGTATATATATATATATATATATATCATTCAGATTTCTAATTTTTCAAATATATATCAACTACATGTAAGAGAAATACGCTTAGAATTGAAGTAGAGAAAACAAATAATCTATAGCATTTATTTTATTTGTAAATGCTTGAGTTGTCGTTCCGTATGATAACGCCATTGGAATAAATTTAAACGTAATGAAGAAACGCAGACAGTCCATCGGCACATTACCCCTGAATTTCCAGGACATTTTGGAACTATTGATAATGCAAGACTTCCCTCCCTCACCCCTCCGTTACGGAAAACTAAAATTAAATCATTGATTTCCGGAAGGAATAAAAAAAAAAACTAACATCATTAAGGAAACTTTTGCATCTGAAAAGTTCCAAAGCATTCCCTGGATAAAGGGGAAAAAGAAATCTTTCGAAGAAATATTTTTATCATACCAGAAACGACCGTTAAACCAGGGAGGAAAGAGGGGGAAATGAAAGATGATGAGCACATTTTCCATTGCGTGCAACCATAGAAATTTTTAAATGGAAATACTATAAATCATGGTGTCTTCTGTGCGAAGAACTGTTTTGCTCTTATTTTTCAATCATATTCTCCAAGATGCGTTTTGGACACAGGTGCTTATGCGCGATAACTACGTAAACGAAAAAGGTCATCGATTCGGTTTCTTTGCCTTGCGCTTGCGCGGGACGACTACCGTTACGTCACCACCAACGTCATTGCGTTTCTCGATGACGTCACGGAACCTTGAGGTCGGGAATTCTTCCAGTGAGAGCACTGCCATAGATGAGGGAAGCAGGGAGCTAGTGGCTGGTGAGCGAGGGACTTATCCACAGTCTCTTCCACTCTCCGAATGGGGTGACGTCATGATGTTGAACAAGCCACCAGATGCGGATCTGTATTTACTTTTTGGTTGACGCAAGGATGCGAATCAGGAGGTATTTCTAGCCAGGGGATCAAAGCTTGTCGATGTGGATTTTTTTAAAAAGAATACACAGTGCTGCGGATGTTTCATGGGAAAATAACAAGGGAAACTCAGATAACTGCCCAAGGGAAAACAATAACAGAGAAAATCCCTAACCCTTTTTGTATATGATTTTCATTTCGATATCAGTTAATATGTGTTGCTGTTTTTCGCTTCGTTTTAAGATATGAAAAGTCATGCTTCTTTTTCCATAAATGATGTTTCAAAATCTATTTTTTTATTCCAAAATAATCACCAGTAAAAGCGATTTTGATGTATTCCATGCATATATGTATTCATTAAGCAGCGGTTTAACATACTGTGTACTCATTAATCATAGCAGGACCTATGAAAAATAAAGTGTGAATTCATTCTACTGCATTTAAAAATCAAAAGAACAAATTAACAGAAATATAATCGTATCTATAACATGAATTCAAATCGTTTTCAAAACCTCACACTTGATGAACTTATATGTAATATATTGTTGAGAAATTGTTGAATGTTATTTGAATTTTTAAATGTTCCAAATATATGTATTTTCTCATACACATAGACTATTAGAGCTTCTATTTGTTTTTATATGAGATGTATTTTGGATATAATAATATTTATATAAACAAATATAAATATAATTCATAAACTACCCTTTAAACTCGTTAGTTGATGTGAAATATTTTAGGTATGTGTACGTGCATTTAAAAAGTGTTCTAGCTATAATTAGGTTTTCGAGAATTTGAAGTGCCGTGGGGATCAGATTGATGCTCACATCGTCATCGTGTAGTAATGCTTATAGGGCTAAATTTTTGAAACCGCGTTACATTTACGGTGTTTTGCTTGTAAATAGCAGCAACTTATATTATCTATTCTTTATCTGCAATATTTCAAGAACTTGCTTGGTAATAGATATTAAAAGATTAGCATAAACAAGGACTTACATACATTTATGAATATTTTTGTTCATGACTAAAATAAAAATAAAAACGCTTGAACATTATCTATTCTCATACGGATATATTTTACGGAAAGGGCTAATAACTGCTATAAACTTTGCTATACTTTATTAAAGAATGGTTGTTTCAAAGAATAAATGAATTTGAAGATCACACATTTCTGAAAGATAACGACTGTCATCAGTTATGTATGCATTTTTCCTTATTAACTAGATTTATTTTATTAAATCATGACCATTAGTTTACATAAATAGAAATAATATAAAGTCGGTAATAGTCAAAATATTTACTAGGAAAAAATCATATATACTTCGTATTTTATTATCATCGTGCAGTGACTAGTTGCAGAAATTGCATTTAGATATATTAAAACTATTTACTTTTGAATTCACTATTTTGTCAGAAAAGTAAATTCGATTGAAAGAAGAATGCAGCTGAATTCTTATTGAGAAAAAAATCACGATAGTTTCAATTAAAATCACACTTTAAAAAGCATATATTTTAATGATCACAATAAATTTTTTATGAATTTAAGTATTGCATTACAAATATTTGCAAAAAGTTTTTTTAAATGTCTCTAAAAAACTTTGCGCATTTGTAAGCATGAAGAATGGTGTAAAATGCACAAAAACAAATAAATCCATGTTACGATTTTTGAGCTAAAGAAGAAATAATATATTATCCCCAAGGCTACCTAAACTACGGACTGCATGGAGCAAATTTATGTCACCAATTTACAAGAAATTAAGAAACATGACAGAGAAGTTCTCTATATATGACTCACATATTCATAACTATAGTAAAATATTACAAATTATGCTGGATGATAGTCTAGTCTTTACTAGATAATGAATTGAATTTTTTAAGAGTTACTTAAAAATCGAAGTTATATTTAATAACTGCATATGATGTAGATAGTAGTTTCTTCAATGCTTCTGTTGTATCAATGCATTTCCTTTATCACTGTTTTTGAAATGAGCAGATTACTGCCATGAATTAAGCAGATTTTTGTGACTTGCACAATTTACTAGCTTACACATAATGCACTAGAAGCGACTATAAATGCTCAATCAACGCCTCATCTACAAAACATACCGATAGAATCATGGAAGCAATTGAACATAATTAGATTTTAGTCGACTTTAAACTCTGGCTGTGAAATTCTGCTGCAAATTGTTTAACGGATAACACAATTTAGAAAATTTAACTTACAATATACCACTGAAAAAACGTTTTCCTTGCTATTACGTCATCATTACACGCCGGACCGGTAGTTCCTGTCTCCAGTGTGTAGCTATTTCGAAAACAGCCAATCAGGGCGGATTTCCACCATGGTTATGGCCTTGGATGGCCTGACGCGGCTTTGCCCGTTGATCCTATTCGACTGGAGACTGTACGCTGAGAGAGGATGTCCGCGATTTTTTCACACACACCACGATGCAAAGAGAACAGATGACTGCGAATTGGGATTCCTTAAACAGGTAAATTGTTTCCGCATTCACCTCAATTATTTACGATCGCAATGCTCTAGTGCATTAACTGATAATTAAGAGATTTTACCATATGTTGGCTGTTTTAAATAGGGGAATCTATGTTCACAGATTCTGCATTAAGAGTAATATTATGATTATCATTATTATGTATGTTATTTATACATTTAAAACTACATGTGCTGAATGTAATGTCCAAACTCTTTTTTTTACACGATCTTTCTTTTTAAGCGATTGGTTAAATTTTGGAATTTAAAAGTCATTTATCATCCCCGGGATACATATTTTTCTGTACGTGTACTTTTCTTGCTTATTCGTGAAAAAAGAGTAAATAAGAGAATTTAACTCTGCTGAAGATTTAAAATTAAATACGGTTTTGTAAAACGCTTTTATAATATACTTATTTATTTTAGTTATATCACAGTTTCGTTATGCTTTTTAATTCTAGCAGATTGAACGCAAAACAAAGATGATTGTTTATTTTCAAAACATAATTAAACTAGATCAGGAATTTTTTAATTTTTTTTTTTTTACTTTTCAAAAAAATATTTTATCTTTACGGTAAAGAAAAATACCTTGACAATTTTCACAGATAAATATGCTAGATTTTTTTTTTTTTCATGATTATGACTCTGTGTATGTGTGTTTATAATTGCAAATATTTATAGTACTATAGTATGAGCACCCTATAAATTAAATAATCTTTTAAATCAAGGAAAGAAAAAATTAGTAATTTTTCCTTTTTTCCTTACAACAACTGAACAAAAAGAGTTACTGAGGCTAGCAACTCATCCTTTATTGAAGAATTTCATTAAAACATTTTTTGGATAATGCATTAAATGTAAAATAAAACTTTTCACAAAAAATAAAGATTAAAAGAGTGAAGATAAACACTTTTCCATAAATCTAGGCATTACCGCTTTTTTAAAAATTATTATTCTATCAAATGTATACAATTTTTTCTCCAATGCCTGCACATTATCTTATGTTAAACTGATCCATTTTTCTAACAAATTAGAAGTAAAAAAAGTTTTCCTTCAATTTCTATTGTTAATTTTTTTTAAATCACATTGAACATTATTTTATGTACATGTATATGTATCAATATTTCAATGACTAAATAATAGAGATCTATTCAAGGACAAAAATGGAATAAAAGTGCTTAAATAAAATTGTATAGTGTTTCATAGTTTAAATTACTAAGCACTTTTTGCTAAAATCCTTCGATATCTACTTTTAATGTAATTTTTAACAAAGCAAATTTTAGTTGATACTGTAATTACTTTTTCATTTTTCCCAACTTAATAAAAACTTTAAATGAAAATAGTTCTAAAAAACTTTTATTTCATAACCCGGTAATGGAACTTTATGTATGAATCTGGCCACCAGGACCACAAACCAAAATGTATCTGTGACCTTTAATCCCTGAATAACTTTCTGCTAAATAAATCTGCAAGATATAAAATAGAGAAAATCGGGATTAGTAGGCGCAGTTTTAACTTATTGATTTTAATAACTTTTTTCAAGTTTTTCGACAAAATTGAACAGAACTTTTAAAGCACGCGTAGTTGGCTATAAATTCAAGGAAGTTCTGTGTTTAAAATGTGTGTAGTTTATGCTCAATGAAGGCCTGAAGTAAGAAAAAAAGTTTATGACAACACGTTGCAGGGCGAGTTATGTAAGTTGGCATACACATAAGCGTGACTTACAAGGGTTGGAGGAGCAATCCTATCCACCAAAAAATTCAAAATTCGGATAACATTTATTTGAAAATATTTTCTACAATAGAAAGCATTTGTCCCCCCTCCAATGTTGCATGCCAATTTACGCCAATGTTGGCACGCGCTTTATAAAAAATTTCATAAAACTTAAATAAGATACATATGACAAATAATTTTTATTTTAACCAGTAGTTTAAACAAATAAATTATCTTTTCCCGCACAATATAAACTTTAAAATTATAAACAAAATTCATTGACACAACAACCCACATGAGACCAAGGCGTGCTACTAACCACCCCTTTGTGACCATAGGGGCTCGTGGAGGTAGATTTTACTTACTCAAAAAATAATGTCGATTTCTCAATTTCTTGTCGGATGTTGGACTCTTACTGTGACATCGATATCGGTCGCAACGGATCACATTCAATGCCAGTAGTATGCGAAATGTGTGCAAGAACCAGTTGCTTTGTGTCTGAAACCTTTGAAGATGAAAATCGTGACGTTACTTTTTGATTATTCGGTGTTCATAAAACATTTTATGTAAAAATCTCTGCTGTGGGTTACAGGCCTGGTTGCCCTCCTCTAAATCTGGCTTTGTGTGTAAAAATTTATATACAGTGGGGCATTGTCCCACCGTACCCTCCACGAAGTCTTTTTAAATACACTAGGGGCTTTGGCCCCTAGACTCGCTACGCTCGCATTTCGTATGAGGCATTCGGGCCCTAAAAAGACTTCGAAAAAAAGACGTAATTCCAACAAACAAAACCCAAAGGTTGGATAAGGTAGAATGTTACCGAGCTACACATTGCTTGGTTCTTGCATGTTTCTTGGAACATAAAAATTTAAACCTTGCACTATTTGTAATAATGTGAAACAAATGGACGCCTTCCGTATTAGCCAATTATGGAGAATTTTCATAATTTGGCGACTTGCGTATATCTATAGTTAATAATTAGCTCTAAGAAAACAGTAATTCATATATTTTCTTTGATAAAAACTACGGAACAGGTAGGATAGCTTGCCACCAATGGCGACTTTTCATTATTTGGTGATTTACACATGCTCACAACCTATAATTACTGTTCATTTAAGGTTACCGGAAAACCGTTATCCATGTTTTCATTAACATAATCCTTTGCAGATTGGCGTACTTAGCACCACGAATTATACCATCTCGTCGCGCTGGCAAATATCCAAAGTGTACTATAACTGCTATAATGGCATAGTTAACGCCGCCAAATATTTCTACTGGTAGAAAATAATCCAGCTGGACCGAACCGGCTTTAAAATAATCTGCATTTTAATTATTTTTCATTTTCAAGATATTAGTTATTCTGTTTTGGAAAAACGAATAATCGGTAATTCTAAACTCCTGTTGTCTAAGCGAACTTACAATTTGAAAATTGTCAATTTTGTGTAACACATTTTGAGTTACTTATTTCATATATTTTTTATTTTGGCGTAAAATGGGTGTAATTCTACTTCATGTTTGACAATTTCACGTGATACTACATACTTGGAAATGCTTTGTTGCAAAGGAATGAAGGATTTTATGCCAAATCTGGCAACAATTATGTTTTATATTTCAGTTATTTATTAATATCTTCTAAAATAATTAGATTTTCGAAAGTTAAGTCACCTTATCAAGTTCCTCGGAATTTTCCGCATTCGGGGACATGTTTCTCGAAATTCAAATCCCCACGGTTTAGGAGAAGATAGCCCAACAAGCTCTGATAGCGGCGACAGTGTCGACAGCGGCCCTTACTTTTTTTTAGAATAGAGAGAAACTCAAAAGTTGTACAAAATTAATCTACAGAATAAAGATCATTAAATGCATGAAATTAAGAAAGTTTAAGCTTAAATTAAAGCAAAAATATTGATTATTTGATAATAATTTACTGTTAAAATCGAAAAAAGTAAAACTTGTCTGATTTTTCAACAGTGATAGTAAAAACAAAAATGCCAGCAACTTCCTTACAAAATGAATTGTGACAGTGACCAGTTTCAACAGTGTTGCAATTGTGGATAGCTAAATTATGGAGTTTTTTTTCTAATTTTTGAGCTTTTGGATCATAGAAAAAGATCTATTGTTCCACTGTGACCCCTCTTCCAAACAATTTCCTGGTTAATGCATAAAACAAAATAAAACAGCAGAAAATGTTCGAAACAATGCAACGGAGTTACTGATTGCACCGAGTCAACTTGCCCCGTATTCTATAGCCCCATAATATATTTTTTTACTAAACGGGAAACATAATCTTTTAAGAGTAAACTTCTAAACTAAAGAATCGAAATAGACTGCGTATGAGGTTATTAGAGTTAGTCATGCACTATGTAACACTACACAAGTTAATTCATAATTACTACGATAAGTATTACAAATTCGAGGAAGAATGGGTCAGCAAAAATTACTTGCGAATGAAAAAAAAAAATAAATAAATAACAATCGTTGTACATATTTATTGCACGTGGGTAACGCTGCAAAACTACAGTCACGTTAAGAGAAAAAAATGGGAAAGTTACTCCTAGTTGCGCAATTTATTCACAAATCGGCGAATTATGAGAATTGCAACCGTGACTGTACAAGAAAATGACAATAAAATCAAAATCATAAAATACAAAGAAGAAATAGATTCTCTTTTGTATAATCCATGTAAGCATTTTAGTTCGGGGTAGAGAAGATTAATGCCCTTTTATTGTACAAACCGTCACTTTCAGCAATAAATGGGATAAAGAGACACAAAAGCTAAAATAAAATAAAATAAATCTATCCAAAACTAATGGAATGGTTGAAATCATCCGTACGACGATGATTATGTTCCCAAAGTCGAAATTCGCAATCAGGAAAGGAAATAAAAATAAGACTTAGCTAAATCTGAGAATCTAACAAATTAGCAAAAAACTAAATCTACAAGAGCAACGTTAAATAGGCATATACCTTATATGTTAGTGATTTTATTACACAGTGGCTACAACATTGAAATTATTGCATGGGGCGTATTTTGTTATTGGGATTTTTTTGGACGTGGTCGTATAAAATATTTATTTAGGTTCAATTTCCGGAAAAATTCTGTTAGATACCATTAAGTTCTCTACCATTTCTGTACAGCTTTGTAAATTATTGTATATGTCTATGATCAATATTCAAGGAATAAGAGCTTCCAAGGAATAAGAGCTAGATCAATATTTTTAGAACACTGTATATATATATATTTATATACAAGAAAATAGAAAAACATACATAATCGAGACTATCTTTTGCATGTGGATATAAAAATTCTTCGTGTTTTTATGGGGTTACATTAACTGATGCCCGTTTATTGCATGACCTGTTTATTTTGACTACTACCTACCGATAAAACAATCATAGTAGATAAACGGCGGAAGCAACGTTGAACACCTAATAGTTTTGTTATAATAATTATATTGCTATCATTTTCTTACGATTTTAAACTTTGTATAATACACATGGCAAAACATACACGTATTTATGCATGTTCTGTTTCTCCTTCACTCAAAATATTAGGTGTATCGGAAAATAATGACATTTTTTCGCATGTCAATATTTTGTCTTGTCAAAACTACTAAAGCATTAGCTTTAGTAGTTTAACAAGATTCAATTTAATTCGAAATATAGCATGTATGTGAGATTTTATACGTCAGTGCTGGATTGGAACTAATTTTCCAAAATCCATAACCTACAGAGGATGGGAGTCCGAAATGCTTTTTTAACGTATTCCTCGTGATCTCAAAGAAAAGAAGGTATGCATTCAAGAAAACGGTTATAAAAGTACCTATTTTTTATTGAAGAAAATTGTTTAAAAGTAAGTGCATGTACAGTATATGTTTCCATTTTAAGGTTTTGGACATTTTTTAGCACGGAAAAAATAAATAAATTTCTAGGAAAAGCCAATATTTAGGGTTATTGTGACTGAATGCGTGTTTCCTTGTAAGCAGGTAAAAACTAGAAATACATGTTCTAAGCACTAAACTAGAATTTTATTGAACTTACTTCATAACATAAATAAATATTTGTAAAATTTCTTTTGAAAATAAATAAAAAAACTGAGCTAGGATTGCAAACTGCATATCACAAATACACATATTTGAGTAGCGCTACCATCTATTTAAAAATAAACTATCTCAAATTAAGTTTTAAAAAAAATCTGCTAATGTCATATGCTGTGTAAAATGAGATATAAAAATCAGGGCATAAGAACTGAAATGCTCTAATCTTTCTGCCACATAACTTTTGAATGCTCTTGCCTAGAAATATCACGGGCACGAGAAATAGTGGGAGAAAGCTCAGCCCCGTGACATTGAGGGGGAGAAGGAAGGGGTTAAAATAGAGATTTCACAAATACCTAAAAATTTATTTGGAACATGTCGAATATTTGTCCTCTAAGGAGGGTAGACGTGAAAAAAGGGAGAGAGTAGCCATTTTTCATGAAAGAAAAAAAAAGAATATTTTTATAAAATTATCGCTTTAAAATTAAAAAAAATATGAATCTTAAAGATTGTTTGCAATTAAATACTTGCTGAAAATATAACTTCTTTGAATTTTGTGTAAAAAAAAGGGGGACATTACTTTCCGGAACGCCTAATATCTTTTCAAATACGTTACACATTATGCGAAGAAAATTATAAAATTATATTTAAATTAAACTCTATGTTACTTGCACTACCAGATTAGTTTTAGGAAAATGAATTTTCTACAAAATTAGTTGCTATTTTCTTTTCAGATATTGCCTTTTTTCCTATCAGATTACCAAACAAAGTGTTTTAGGATATGCTCTTTGAAAAATATTTTTCTCTATAAAAGGTCTTTGTAAATCATTTTCTATTACACATAATACGCTTTTATTTAGATACCGTGTATCCGATACACAAACAAAGGATTAAAAAACAATTATTTCTTCCAAAGAAGCGAAGCGTTTCTCTTTATGTAACATATTAAAATATTTTTTCATATTACTTTCAAGGGGAAAAGTGCACTTTTTTTATTCATACGCTAGAGTGTCTTAAACACAAAACATAATTAAAATCTTTCACAGCATATTTGTTTTTCTTGGAAGGATGGGCTATTTTCGCAATGTTTATTCTTATAAGTAGCTATTGTTTGAATAAGAATTATACATTTCCGCGAGGCATCAAATAACTTTTAAAATGGTCCTTAGTGTTGCTTTGAAGTGTTTTTATCTGGCTTTTAAAATAAAACCTGTATCATAAGTACCAAGATGTTTCTAATAATAACTCAAGTTATTTTAACACTTTTCAACAAAATTGGAGAATGTTTATTTCAGTTTCTTTGTCTGTCCATTTGTCCGCGCGTTCGTATGTGTAAATATGCAATGATTACTACGAAACTTGCATATGTTATTTCATTACAAAAAGTTTTTTGTTAAATTTATAATAAAATAGTATATTAAAATAAATTCTTTAAATGCTATTTTTTTCTTAGTATTCATCCACGTTTTTAGAAAACTACTTAAAATCGCGTGCATTCTGGGAAGAACATGAGGTCCTTAAGGTACTTTAGATAAAAAAAAAACATTAAAAAAATTCAACTATATTTGTCGATGTTTTCAAAACTACTCTTCTACATGGAACCAGAAAGTACTTATAGAAGTTTTGAAGCGTAATGATTCCGATGGAAACATAATTTTCTCGTCTCTTACATTTTCTTAAAATATGACTTAATAATTGTAAATAATACTTAAAAAATAGAGCTGAAAAAATTAGATACCTTTGTTTTCCGGATTCCATAAATTGTAAATTGAAATAAAATTTATTGAAGCAAGCCCATTTATTTCAGGAATAATACGAAAAGGTCTCTTTTACGTTTATTTTCCAGTGATTTGTAATTGCCGTTAGTGTACTGCCATATGGTGTAGTAGCTAAAGAATGATTCTATCACATTTTGGGTTCAGGTCGGATTCCCAGACAGGTCTTTCCCCTGTCAATTAGGTGTCAATTTTCCCCTGCCTTCATAGTGCGTAAATTGCTTACCTATTGAGTGCCCCCATAATAAAATCGCTGATACTGTTGTTGATGCTGTATTCGGAATATTTTATGTTCGGATTTACGTGCTTGGTTAAGAAACCGCTTATAAATTCTCGTCTAATAAAGTGGATAACACAGAGACAGGTTTAACTATAGCGCAGAGAAAGGAAATATAAACAGTGGGGATCGAATCCAGAATCGTGTGCTTAGGCAATTATTGCGGATGAAGACAGGTCCTTAGCGTCCAATCCACCGGTCCCGCGGCCAATACTTTAGGCTTAATAAGGGTGAGTGCCTCATGGACAAGTGACTGCCCTTGGAAAAAAAAAGTATTTCCTAATTGATTGACAATTTCTTGAAACTCGTGGATTGAATCAAATCCACCAATACATTTCTGCATTTCTCAAAGACGTTTAGAGGGTTAAGTCTGTACAAAGATTACTGTACTGTACTGTACTGTTTGAATGCTACGCGGACGCTTAAATGATGTTGCTTCATTATTTTTAATCATTCTCTAGACAGTCGAAATTCTAATACTAATACACATTTTTGTTAGAAATTGCTTTATATAAATTGCGTTTGACACAATATATAGAGTACTCCAAAAATATACCGAAAAAATTTTAAGGGGATAAGTCACATACAAAGTATTCATAAAGCATAGCAACGTAGGGTCAAAAACGTTTTATTCATTAATCGGCAATAACAAAAGTACAAAATGGTTAACTACAGTATTGGTTACTACAGTATAAACAAAAAACTACAGTATTGGTTAACATACTTTATCAAGATTTATAACAAAGGATTTATTCTTCAACGATTACAAAATGACACTTCGACAAAATGAAAGAATGAAATATTAATGAGTGTATGACAGCAGTGTTTTTGATCAAACCTTCTTGTGTGATTCTGAATCCTTTTCATGTATCCAATCTCGCCTCAAAATTAGTTTTTTATAATTCTGAGCCACGCTGCACATAGTATCTTATTCTTACCTGAAGTAAAACGCTTTTGCGCGATGAGATCATAAATTGATCCGGATCAGAGTCTGCTGTACTTTTTTTTCTTTTCTTTCTTCAAACAAGAAACGCATACAAAAACAAAACTAAATCTTCCAATATTTCAAATAATAATTTTGTGATTAGAAAAGCTAAAAAGAAACTATCACAATTTAATTTTCTCAATTGCCGTTTCTTTTTTAAAGGATTTTACTTTTTATTCTTAAGAAATACCATCTCGCTAACAAATTTGTTTACTTGGGAAAAAAAATGAAATTTGATAAAATTTAAAACAGTGCAATTAATTAAAAATTTAAAGGAGCGAACCCTCCTCTCTGAGCATGGTAATTTTCTTGTTTTGCTTTTTCAAAACCTTCTTAAGCATATTTCATCTAAAAAAAGAACTTGGTATCATAAAAAAATCCTAAATTAATGAGCTTTTGAGCTTACTTGAAGAGCCTGAAACTTCATACATCCAATTTTATTAATTTCTAAAGGTTTCTGGATAATTAACATTCATCTCATGTAAAGATTGAAGAAAAAAAACCTATTATATTTAAAAAGAGGGAGCTTCGAAAGTTTTTTCTTTCCTTTTTTAATTTCTTGTCAAAATATTTAACTATTCTTCGATAGAAAAAAATATAGGTTCGTCTTTTGATTTTATTTTGAGTAGCAGTGGCCTTTTTTTCGAATGCAAAAGTAATTAGAATTTGTGGAATTTTTTTTCTCTTAAGATCATAGTTACAAGTGAGTTCTGTTAGATTTTTTTATCTTAAATTATAGCTATTTTTACAGCATCAAATAGACATTTTCCCCAAAAAACTGTAGACATCATTAAAATATGTTTTACTTTTAATATTTAAATCAGGAATATTTAACATTTAAAATATTTTTTGTAGTATTTAAAAAGTAAGAATAAGATATTTTTCTCGGAAAATCACGTACAATGCACAAAATACATTCGGAATGTTTGTTATTTGTCGATTCCTTATTATCGCAGAAGCAAATGTTTATGTGTTACATTATTTTGCTGCATTATTTTTAATTTTTTCTTTTATACACATATATTTCAATTCTTGAGACTCATTTCAATATTAGTTTTACTTACTTTTAAATTTAAATATACAAATAATTTTTATATCTATACAACACTGCTTCGAATTTGAAATTTTTATTTTGGCTATCCGGTTCGTGTATAAAGTAGTAGTAAAATAACTTTTCTGTAGGTGATGCTTTTTTTTTTTGTTGTTGTTCGCGCATCATGCTGAAACAACTCAAGGTAATAAAATGAAATTTCCTTCATGGTCAGTGTTCCCTTGATTTAAGATATGCTTTAGTTCTTTTAAAAATTAAAATATTTCTTTCTCATAAATGATTAAGCTCTGAAAATTGTAAAAACACATGCTTGCGTTCTTTGTACAGTTTCGAAAATCTAGAAGCTTGTTTATGTGACGCAAACGTAGTTGCTGTTCATCGGTGAGCCAGCTATAATCGTACTTGTAATTTAAAATGGAGCTTCTGAAAAATGATATCCTCGATGTATGCCCATGGTTCATGACTTATGAAAAACCAGTGAAGTATTTTACATGTATTTATTAGCCTCGTGAAAAAGGCTAATCATCAAACTTAGTTACCTCAAAGAGCTATTGCAAGTCACGGACTACTAACAAAGGACATGCAACTTTCTGCGCTATCTGGGAGGAAAATCACCTGTTTCTAATTTCACAAATACTCGGAGGTTGGCAGAGGTACTCTCGTCGCGGTATCTGGTGGTGGTAAAAATGAAGCTTTCAAGAGTTTGGTAAATTAAACAAGATTTGTATATACAACAGTTGCAACTAATACTTGAATAACGTTTTAAGTTATTTCTTGAACACAGGTCCTGGTAATCTTGAAATATTTTATCAGGTTGTAACGAAAGTTTTCCGCCAGATTTGCTTGAGTCAGCTCACGCGGTACCCAGCTATTGACCTTATATGTCAAGTTTATGCGATGCTTAGCGCGACTAATGGACATGGCACTAAAGTCTAACTCTTTTAGCTAGCTCTCGTGGATGAATATTTTATCTTCTTCCACACATTCTCGTAGGCAGGCCTCATAAGCATCAGTAGTCTGGTCTGAGCGCTCTGCTTCTTTAATATCCTAGTCCTCGTTTTTGAACTTTCGGTACCAAATCTTCACAATGTCATATGATACAACAGTAGTACCTTAAGTTGTACACATGATTCAGTGTCATTCTGTAGCTGACTTTTTGCGACAGAACTGAGAGTAAATGATGGATCAATCTGGTAGCGTGGTAGTTGCATTTCAGACACCTTATACTTAATCATAACGATATTGTTTTACGGATTTCACAACACAGAGCTCTAAAACAAGTCTTTTCTTTCAAATAACAAAAATCGTTTTACAAAATATTGGCAAAGACACCAACGCGAACTGCTTGTGCAGGCAATACTTGGAGTGGCGGAAAACTTTCGTTAAAACCTAATATTTTACTCACAACCAAAACAAATTTTTGCATTGCAAACTGGCGAAACTCAAAGAGATTCCTTTGTCACCACCAGGTAGCGCGGCTGTTCCCCTTACTGCAAGAGTATTCGTGGTTCGAATTTCGGATGTTTCCCTAAAGCATCGTTCCAGTCCTTGGTATTTAGTGTGTGTTACAATTAATTGACACCATTGGCATTTTTTACGTCAGATATTATTAATTTATAATTATATTTAATTTAATGAGATGTATTAAACCCGTGAAAAATACCACTCTAGCTGATTGTTTTATTTTACACATTAAAAGAGTTCTTTAATATGTTTACAGGCTTTATAACTATACTACTATATTTTGTAACTAAGCTACTATCACAGTTCTAAATTCAAATACTAAATGATGCCATCCTCTAAACTTTGATTTCTCAGTCAACGTCTTAACAGTTTGAATTTGAACACTTCGAATATTGCTTAAGTTTTTCCTTTTTCTTTTTGTAAGATTTTTTTATGGGTAACAGTACTATACATTATTTTCAGCAGAGGACATGACAAAGTACAATTCTATACATTTTAAGAAGGTGCATATTTAACATACGTACAGAAAAACCAAAATGATAAACACCTTTGAACTTCGTTAAAATGTGTTATAAAAAGGAGCCCTATAATTTCATAATTCTTTTAACCCTTTAATGTGCAGTGTTCCCACTCTGGGAACACCAAACTATGACGTTTTGACTGTTGCCAGTCACGAAGAATAGATTTGATTTCTATAAAAATAGTTGCGGGTGACATAGGTCCACCGAGAATCCTTTACTTTTTAGCACGTCATTTCCCGTAAAAAAATGGTCACGATTATTTTTTAACAGCACTGACATCTGCTGAAAAATGGAAGAATGCCCTTTTTTGAGCAGAGCAAGCTGTCGTCAAAAAAGGGTCTCTAGATCTGTGGCACGCGATGAACGTTTCGATCTTCCGCCATCTTGCTGGTAGTTAGGTCGAGCGATGGCAACGGCTGCCTTTTTTCCAGCATTGTGATAGGGTTGCACCTCAAAAGGTTAAACGTGAGGCTGGAGGTAAACTGTTGATAATATTGTAACTAAATGTTCTCAATTTTCATATCTTTATTAGTTTCAAATTCAACCTTTGATGTAACAACTTGATTTTCATTAGCATTCTCCCACGTATACCTTTCATAAGAGTTCAATATATATATAAATTTAAGAGTAATATCATTAATTTAAAAGCACTAATAACAAACTCTTTTTCTCAGAGCATCCCAATTTAGTGTTTTGCTTCTTTCAAACATTTCTTTTAACAATTTCATAAAAAAGAGGACCTAATATCATAAAGAAAAAAATTAATGAGCTTTCGAGCTTGCTTGAAGAGCATGAAACTTCATACATCCAATTTTATTAATTTCGAAAGGTTTTTGGATAATTAACATTCATCTCATGCAAAGATGGAGGGAAAAAACCCTATTATTTTCCAAAAAACAAGGGGAACTTCGGAAGTTCTTTCATAGCTTGTCAAAATATTTAACTATTCTTAGATACCAGAAAAAAATAATGATCTTTTTATTTCCTTTTCTTTGAGCACTGCGGGTCTTCAAATGCAAAAGTAATTAAAATGTGTGTTTTTTTAAGCTTGAGATAGCAGCTACAAATTTATTTCGTTGGGCTCTTTTTAATTTGAATTAAAAATACCTGATTTTTCTGAATCAGATATTTTTTTTAATACTTTTGTCGAGTTTGCAGACATCATTAAAATTACGATTTATCTAATAAAAAAATAAAAACTACTATTTTTTCTTATAAATTTTTTTCGAAACCTCTAGATGTCTGTGTTGTAAAATTTTCGTAACTTAAAATTTAATGTAATGTATTCAAATTATTTTAATTTTGCAAATTTTGTAAAGATCATTAAAATGTTTTTTATGTAATTTATTTTAAATCTAATTTTTCTTTTTTTATAAACATTTTTTCTAACTAAATGAGTGTCACGTAATGTAAAAATCCATTTCCTTAAATTTCAAATTTTTCTTCAATGCATGTAATTTTTCGTAAAGTAAAGTACCCCCACATCACATTTAATTGAGTTCTAAAACTTGAGAATATTATTTAGAGTCAGATTTCTTTAATGACAATGGATTTTATCTAAATTATTATTATTATTATTATTATTATTATTATTATTACTATTTATTATTATTATTATATTTTATTTTATTTTTGCATTGTTAAAGTTGCTTAAACGTTGTAGTGTCCACATGAGTTTTAAAGGAAGGGGTGGTAGTATTTTTATTTCATTTTTAAAATTGAAGATGTGTTTCTTCTTTTCTACTGTTTAATTAAAATGTCAAACGGGTAAGATTATCTGTACCCTGAACCGTTTTCTTGCATTGACCTTTGAATTCTCTTCTGGCGCTCTACGCCGTTTTATTTTGCTGTTAAAGTTAGATATTACGTCATTATCGTATTGAAAACTACCTGTAGATACTCTCACTCAGTTAAAGAAGATATTGATGGGAGCCTGAACTATTTAGCTGTGTATAAAAGTCGTGGTTTAGTTATGTGGTAACTTTAACTGAGCTGGTAACCGCTCATCTATACGCCGCTTTCTCTCTATTTAAGAATTACCGATTACTTTTTTAACTCCAAGGAAATGAATATCCTATTTGTGCATTTGCTATGGAAATGTAATATTCCCAAAGAACACAACGTTGTGTACTGTAACTAAGAAATCTGTAAGTTAATCCTAATTGTTTACATATACACTGAAGGCAACTGAATTAGGAATACCTGTCTGGTAGTTCGTAGCACCACCTTTCACCTTGATGATGCTACGAACAGCGCCACCCTACAGATCGAACGAACAGGCGAACAGAAGTACGTACGAACGTAGTTCTGTTCCAACGAACGAACAGGCTACAGTTCTTCTTGGCACGGACTGTAGCCTTCGTGATTCTACCGGGCCTGCTTGTGCTCTCCAATGAGTCATCCAAAGAGGTCTACGGATGCTCACTTATTGGTTCCAGCACTTAGATACGTCATCTAACGGCCAAATCTAACCTATGAGGAAACGACCGTAGGCCTCTTTCGGAGTGCACAAGCAGGCCCGGTAGAATTACGATGGTTCCCGCACAGATTCTACAAGACTCTGAAAGCGATGGAAAGCCATACTTATCCACGATCCTGAATAACCTCTTAGAATTCACTAAATTTAGATGGAGGGTGGACGAAGCGTCAAACATTTTTCTTAATTGCATGCCAGATGTGTTCTAGGGGATTGAGGTCAACTGATCTTGATGACCAGGAAAGCACGTATAGGTCTGCAGAATGTTCATCAGACCATCTCATTAAATTGCAATGCATGCACATGATTCTCTTATCTTTTACTTAAGTCTATATCTCTTGGAGGATAATATATTAGAAAACACACATGAATGATCCTCAGTAGCAAGATCTATCCACTTTCTGCACAACAACTTCATAGATATTTTCTTCAGAGATACATTTTCTGCACAGATGTTGGGTGAACATTTAAAATATTAACACTTCTATTTTGGTGCTAAAATAGGTGAGTTGATATTTTAAATGTTTAGATGTCAGATTAAATATATTTCCATTGCAAAGCCTATATTTGAAACATATATTGAAAGTAAAGTACCTCAATATTCGTGCGTACTTTCTTGTTTCAAAATAATAACATAATTTAAATATTGAGAAATAATACTCATCAAAGGTACTTGTCAATCTGATAATTAAAACTTTGTAAAATAACACGCATAAAAGGGATTTATCAAATATGTACACGTGTTTCGATCGAAAAAAAATATAGTTTAAAATAACTAAAAAACACACTTTAGTGATAAATTGAACTAACTAAAAAGTGAAAAATAATTCTTAATATAGAAATAAATTAATGATCGAAAAATAGTATTTTTGTGAAAAAAGCGTGGGGTGCTCCGTATATCAGTTCCTAAGAATATTCGATCGGTACGATTAGTACAAAAATGATACAAAAAATATAGCACAAAACGCCCCCCACACAGTTTTCACAATAATACTACTTTTCGCTCATTAATTTATTTCTATATTAAGAATTATTTTCCATTTTTAATTACTTTAATTTATCACTAAAGCGTGTTTTTTAGTTTTCTTTAAACTGTGTTTTTATTTTTCACTTTTTAGATCGATTTGATATAAAAGCGTGTTTTATAGTTTTTTGAAACTGTATTTATTTAAAATTTATTTTTAGTTTTCCATATCTCTCATAAGACACTAATGAACACAAGTTGGGAAGTACAAATTGTGAGATAATTTATTTTCACTGTGCACGAGTGGGCTGGGTATCAAATTTAAAGCTGAAGTTCAATTGTAAGTTAAATATCAAATCGTAAGTAAAGGGTCCCATTTCGGGGGGGGGGCAGCAGCCCCCTCAGCCCCCCCTCTGACTACGTCCATGCTGTGCACCAAAGTATTAACTACCTGCAGTTAAATGCTACCTTCCTTACTAAAAAGGAAAAATAGGTCTCTAATAACAAACAAGTTTCATAACGACTACAACAAACACAAACATCCATGTAATAATATACAATATTGAGGTAAAATTTTTAGATTTGCCATCTGGATTTCAAAAACGTAACTACCCAAACATACCACTGAATACAGTTACCAATAGCGAGAGAGGTTCTCCATTGTGCCGAAATGGTACGCATGCGCAGACTGCGCGCTTGCTCCGTCTCTCTCGCTCTCACGCAACCGATCTCTAAGAAAATTACTAATCCTGACGATCCTAATCAGGATAATGGGATAAACTTATCAAAATATTGTATTGTCATCGGCCCTTGATAAGTCTACCAAGTTTAAATTAAATCCGACCGTTTAAAGTGGGGCAAAATCCGGTTCAAAGGAGTCGATTGCAAACAAACAAACATACAAGTGAAAATAATAAAAGCCTGTTAAAAATGTCGATCTCCAACAGCAGCAGCAGAAGTCCATACGCAGACTGGGACTGGGGACTGAAAAAAAGTAAACAGAGGACAAAAGCAAAGAGCGAGATGCTCATTCGGAGGAAGGAAAAAGCAAGAAACCAGGAAGAGTGAGAGAGGTGGTTTAGGAAAGAGAGTAGATAAAAATAAAATATGGAATAAAAAGTCAACTAAAATGTAGAGAAAATAAAGAAAGAAAAGAGACATGAAAATTGCACAAAATAGAAACGTGCAAAAAACAACAGAAAACATAAGTAAAAAACACATTTTTTGTTAACTTTATTTTGCTTTAGTGGTAGTGATTTCAGTGGGATGAGCAATAGGGCATTAAATATATATATATGGGAATTTTTGCATTTTTCAGACATTCTAATTGCAAATCATATGACTCATAGGTATTAAACTCATAGGTATTTCAACTTATTAAAATATTAGTCGGCGAGGTGTTAAAATTATTAAGGAAATAGTTATTTAAGCCGTCAGACCTATGCACTAGACAAGTACGTTTCAAAAGTTTTTTTTTTTTTTTTTAAGAAATATTAAATTTTTAGAAAATTTTCAATCTTCATATGATCAAATTGATCCACAAAAAAGAAAACATTAGTTCTCAAGTGCATTTTTCTTTATCTACCATTTTTTAATTTTACAAATAAACTCAAAATTACTAAAATGCATACTTGAATTGGAAATGAAGTCTAGTAATATAAATTGTCCTTCTGTAATAAAGAGCTATTCGCACTTGTTTAAAAGCGTAGAATTTTACTCGTCTAATTTTATTAATTTATAATTTTTTTTTTTTCTTTCACGCAAAATATTGCTCTCCGAAATATAAAAGAAAAAGTTATCTTCCACCTCTTTTTAAAAAGAAATGCTTTATTGAAAAAAGAAAATCCAGAATATCAAAAGCTTCTTTTTATAATCTTAAAATTCCATTTTTCTTCACGTTTGAGAGTAAAAAGAAATTTTCAGATCAACGTGTTTTAAGAACTAAAACATCGCTCTTCTATTTTTCTTGTAGTAGTTGATTTTTTTTTATTTTTTTTTTTGACGTTACAGTGTTATGCTATGCTAACCCTTTGTCTACGGACAGTACTTAGAAGTACCAGAAACATATATATTTTATTATTCATTCACTGTAACCATTTCTCTAAAAAAAAAAGAAGGGAAAAAAAAAACAGTGTGCAATTACTCCATTTAATCAGTTAACATCGCAACTGCGTGTTACATTAATGTAAAATTGCTTTAAATGAAAATTGTTCTACTTACTTTCTAATCATGTCGATCCAGGGTGGAGGGGGGGGGGAGGAATGAGCATAAGTGAATTTTCAGATGTCGGTTTTATGATTGAATGATTAGATTTCCCAAAAGTGTGTCAATCAAAACGTGCCTTCTTCAGTGTTGCTTGCTGTACTGTTTGGCGGATTTTGCCGAATAAAATGTTTTAAATTCTCAAAGTAAAAATAAAAGAATAATAATGATTTTTTTTTTGTTAGTTTATATTCGTAAGGTTATTTTTTTTAAATTATAATATCGTGTGAATGGGAAATCAGAGCAGGAATGTAATGCTTTACACGCAAAACAATAAGAATTGAAAATTTCCGAGGCTAATGTGTAAATTTTTTTAGTTTGGCGAAAAAATAAAATGGCTGAAATATGGATTTTGAGTAAGTGAGTTCTAGCGGTTTGCACAGTTTTCGGCTTTGCGCAATTTATTGAGAGCTTAAGGAAATAGATTTTTGAAAACAAGTGCAAAGGTTATTAGAATACAGCGCTAAATTTTAATGATCCGTGAAGAAATAATGCAGTTATTAAGGGATTTCAAGCGATCTAACTTCAGAATTCTCGCCAATTGAGTACATTGATTTAAGTTGGGGGAATTCCGCCAAATTTCAGAAAATTGAAATCTTCTCATTTAGTACATCGGAGTAACGATGAATAAAACACATTATAGTTGATAATTTAAAAAAAAATCGGCTGTATTAAGGGATTCCACTTTTCAAATAAATGTGTGCTTTACTTTTTGGCGGCCGAACCATTTCCCATATTGATTGCTGCTAAGTCAATGCTTCGAATGATTCCCTGAAAAAACTCTTGCAAAATGGCGTATGTTGGCACTTTGGCGAGGCTTAGATTTGAAACTGGATTTTATTTGAGACTGGTATATATAATAACACTGGTTATAGATAAAAATGAATGTTGGTATGTGTTTATGAGGTTGAAAAACTCCAGCACCGTTGAGCACCGTTGCACGATGAAATTTGGTTCACCTAAGTCTTTTATGATGGAGAAGGTTTATGTATCGTTTCTATGCGGTGGCAGAACGGCCGTTTAGCTTTGCTATGCGAATATCGTCCAACCGATTTCGATGAAATTTGGTACACGCGAATATTAGAACACGGAGAATATTTTTCACTATCCATTTTGCTGTAACTTGCCGCTAAATGGCGCTGAAAAGCATCAACTTCTATACCGTTCGACCGATCGGCATAAAATTTTTTATACTTACACATGTGAGCACGAAGAATATATTCTAACTGCGTTCCTTTTGATGTTACTCACACTAGATGACACTGCAATGCATTATTATTTTAACTCGCCACTGATGACGCTGCAGCGGCCAAATTCTTGACCATTCAAACGGTCGCTGATCGTATACATAGATGACAATGAATATGGGTTATCATTTTAACTCGCCACTGAGGCGCTGTAGCAAATCTCTTTAATACAAGATGGCGCATATCACTCTTACTGTGCAGATCTTAACAATTGAACATATATTCGGTCGCTATGAAATCAGTATACATAGCTATTTGACAATGAGAATATTTTGGCGTTATCCATTTTGCTATAACTCGCCACTTGACGGCGCTGTTGCAAATCATTACTTTATTGAACCACTAGATGGCCCTGCAGTGTATCACTTCTTGACTGTGCAAATAATCGCTATGAAAATAGGTATACATAATTTTTGAACACGGGGAAGAGTTTTGGCGCTATCCATTTTCCTATAACTTGCCACTAGATGTCGCGTCAACACATGAACTTCAGGACTGTCCAGCCGATAGTCAGGAAAATTCGTATACATCGATATCTGAATGCGAAAAATATTTTCGACGTATCCGTTTCGCTAAAACTCGCCACTAGATTGCGCTACGCCGCATGGCCTTCTGCACCGTACAAACGATTGCCTTGCAATTCGGTATGCATGATTATTGGACACAATATAACGCGATATCCACTTTGCTATATCTGTTTATTACAATGAATAGTAATCACCACAAATCGTAATATCAAAAAGTCCATTCATTCCCGTGCGAAGAACGGGTACTTCAGCTAGTTGCTTATAAAACAGTCATCGTATAGCTAGCGTTTATTATTATTAAAAATTTTTTAATTACATTAATCAGTATTTATTGTTTATTGTCTAAATAAACAAAACAAAAGAAAGAGTATCAGGCTGATATTCTTAGCGATTCTTTAAAAGTTAAACCGCATGTTGTATAATTCAAAGAAATGTGTCTTAACATACAGTCAATTGACTATATTTTTCTCAGTTTCAGGCGTAATCTGCCTTTTCTTTCATGTTTTTAGCTGTCGCCTTGATGAAATGAAATGTGGAATTGCGGTCAATTATCTAGGTCAAAGGTGCCTAGAGGGATCTAGGCCAAAGGGGTGGGGTTGCTTTCCGTGGGGGACGTTTTAAGAGGTCCTAACCAGTATTTACTCGAAGTTTCGGAGAAAACCACGGAAAACTCCGAACGGCTAGTTCTACGGACGGGGCCTGGGTTTAAACACTAAAAAATTTGCATAAAAGTCATTATATATAAATTATTAAGAAGGACTATTAAAAAATAACTCAAAATTTAAATCATCTTTCACGCATCTGTTTTAAAAGGGTTATTCTTAAAATATTTTTACGAATGCAGTAAAATGTTTGCAAAAAGCCATGTAATGACAGTTTGTTTTTTTTATTTCTGGAAACCGATCATAGATGGCAGCATATGTAGTTAACGGCAAAACAATCGGTATATAGCGTGCCACATTTACTATGACAAATATCTGCGTGACGTCTGAACGCATGAATGTATTTTTTTATACTTATGTATGCAAGTGTGATCCAATTTGACCGACCATAAATCGCTTTTGAATTTTTTGTGGGATGATTTAATTTTTTGGTGGAATCGGTACGTACTTATGCCATCCATTTACGTGTTTCCCATAACTCAAAAGCAACTAACCCAGAATCTTCAAATTTTGTGTTTCGGACTATAATAATACCAAGTTGTGCACCTTCCTTTTCGATTCCAAACGACTGGGCAGTTTATTCACTGAATCACTCGAAAATCTTTCATACATTTAAGTCTATGGGTATTATTAGTGTATTCAAAGTTTGTTGTCAGTCATGTACTAGGCCATGCCCAAACTTTCGCGGCTTTTGGCAGAATATCACCAAATTCGGAGTAAAATATAAATTTTTAAAAGGAATCCAGCTTTGTGAAATATCACTTATATTTGTCGGGTAGTTACCAAATTTTAGTGTTATTGAAATATCGTATTTTAATTACCATTTGAAAAAGTGTAAATGAAGTATAGGAAAAATGGTATCATTTTTAATAGACTCACAAGGAAGTCATGTGGCCCATGTGATTATATTTTACATAGAGGTAGAAATTTCTGTTTTATTCGTAATATAGAAGGTGTTCCAAAAGCACTGAACTAGTTTTTTTTTCCCTTTAACCCTTTGAGGCGCCACCCTTTCCCAATGCTGAAAAAAAGGGCATCCGTTGCCATCGCTCGACTTAACTGCCAGCAAGATGGCGGACGATCGAAACGTTCACCGCATGCCACAGATCTAGAGACCCTTTTTTTGACGACAGCTGGCTGTGCGGTAGTTAAGTCGAGTGATGGCAACGGCTGCCCTTTTTTCAGCATTGGGCAATGTATCCAGCTGTTCTCGCATTCTTCTATTTTCCAGCAGATGTCAGTGCTGTTAAAAATAATCGCCAACTACCAGCAAGATAGCGGACGATCGAAACGTTCACCGCTTGCCACAGATCTAGAGACACTTTTTTGACGCAGCTGGCTGTGCCGCACAGCCAGCAGACAATTATTTTAATGCAAAAAAATTAAGCTGTGATATCTGGAAAATGTATTTTAAACGAACTGACTTTCCTTCAAATCCTGATGACCTTTAACCCTTTGAGGCGCAACCCTTTCCCAATGCTGAAAAAAAGGGCAGCCGATGGCAACGGCAGCCCTTTTTTCAGCATTGGGCAATCTATCCGGCTGTTCTCGCATTCTTCGATTTTTTCAGCAGATGTCAGTGATGTTAAAAATAATCGTAAGAATTTTTTTACGGGAAAAGACGCACTAAAAAGTAAAGGATTCTCGTGGAGTTATGTCACCCGCAACTACACTGCTGGCCATCGTAAATGCAACACCCTGAAGGAAGCATGCAAATAATATGAAATTTACAACATGCATTAGCTGAGGTGAGATATGCAAATGATTAGAATTTCAGCGCAGACGCACATCAAGCGCGCCTGTGGCGCCACCTCAAAGCGCTATTTAAGGCTTGGAGATTTCGACGGTTTCAAGTACAGCAATTGTGTTTTTCTTGCTTTTTTTTCAAAAAAACGATAAATTATGCCTCGTAGGAAACAACGATCATCTTTTGATCAAGTATCCGAGTTTGACAGAGGAAGGATAGTGGCATACCGAGATTGTGGGTTATCTTTCAGGGAAATCGGTCGTCGTATTGGACGAAACCAAACAACTGTGATGCGGATATGTGATCGTTGGGTGCAGGAGGGTACGACGGACAGACGTGATCGACCGCATCGACCTCAGTGCACCACGTCACGTGATGACAGGCAGATTGTACGCATGGCAGTGACGGACCGCTCAGTCACATCACGAACCATATCACAGCAGATTCAGTCTGTAACGCATCATCCAGTGTCTGCGCGTACCATTCGACGTCGTTTACAGCAGAATGGTCTGTCCGCAAGACGTCCGTTGCTTTGTCTACCTCTGACGCGGAACCACAGACGTCTCCGCCGCCAATGGTGCGATGAAAGAAGGATGTGGACGACAGAATGGAATGAAATTCTCTTTACTGACGAGTCACGCTTCTGTATGCAACACCACGACGGTCGGATTCGAGTCTGGAGACACCGTGGAGAGAGGATGCTGAACAGCTGCATTATGCACCGTCACACTGGTCCTGCACCGGGTATTATGGTATGGGGCGGTATCGGATATCTCTCTCGCACTCCTCTAGTACGCATTGCCGGTACTTTAACCAGCCAGCGCTACATCTCCGAGGTGTTGGAGCCAGTTGTCCTTTCTTACCTTCAGGGCTTGCCAACAGCCATATTTCAGCAGGATAATGCACGGCCACACGTGGCACGCATTGTCCAAGGGTTCTTCGTCAATCACCAGATTGAATTGCTTCCCTGGCCGGCGCGCTCTCCGGATCTTTCGCCGATAGAAAACATGTGGTCCATGGTTGCTCAACGACTGACCCAGAGTTCATCCCCAGCTGTACACCAGATCAACTTTGGCAACGTGTGGAAGCTGCTTGGTCTGCTGTACCCCAAGAACACATTCAAAGTCTCTTTGAATCAATGCCGAGGCGTGTGGCAGCTGTGATCTCCAACAACGGCGGCTACTCTGGGTACTGATTTTGGCAGGAACCACGCTTCATAGAATGCTGTAAATTTAATCATTTGTTACTTGGTCAACATGTTATCTACACAATAAATTTTGTTGTGATATCTCTTGTTTTTCTTGGTGTTGCAATTTGGGTGGCCAGCAGTGTATTTTTATAGAAATCAAATCAATTCTTCGTGACTGGCAACAGTCAAAACGTCAGAGTTGGGTGTTCCCAGAGCGGGAACACTGTGTGTTAAAGGGTTAAGTAAGGATCACAGATACATGCAATAAAATACCAAGTTACGCTAAAAAAGATACAGAATGTTATTGTATCGATGAAAATTTTCCAGAGATTAAATGTAAATAAATACAAAATTAAAATTTTTATACGGCTCTTGTTAAAAAAAATTCCGAATTACTAAAACGTGTGCCATACATTCATTGTGATGTCCGAAATTTCAGCCTTTCATCATAAAAACCCATAGATATGAAAATAAGTAAATATTGACTTAAACCACTTTTCAGTGGCTCTCGAAGGAAAAAATATCACGTCACACGATTGCGTTTCAGGAACTCTACACAAATTGATAAAGAAAAAAATGATTGCCTAAATAGATAATACTTTTGCTATTATTGATATTTTATAGCTCCTTACCAAATTTGTTTAAACATACCTCTGAGGACTTTTCTCATGAAACGTTGAAGTTTTGTACATGGCCTAATTAATGTACGGGGCACATTTTACTAATTCGAGATATTTGCCTACGGGGTCTGTAAAAAACATAAATTTTGTATTTATTTAGAATTAACCCTTCCCCCGAAAATCTTAATCGATACCATAAAATTCTCTACCGTTTTCTACATAACATTGTGATTTATTGTATATATCTATGATCGATATTTAAGGAGTGAAAGCCCAAGTAAGTGTTTTTTCGACACCCTGTATTTTATGTGAAGTAAATCCAAACCCTTGAGCTAATTATTATACACCGTGTAGACGGAATATTTATAAAAATGTAAATATAAAAAAGTAATTTTTCGCTTAAGTCCACAATGTACTGTAATACAATAACTACATTTCATTACTTACAAACATTGCACATCATTTTAGTGCAGCCACAAATTTGGTTTACATTTTTTAATGCATTTTATTCATAACTAACGAAATTTATTAATATGATAACATTTTATACCTATTTAAATGTTCCTGCTACCTTCAAATTATAAAATTCCTTTTACGCTTTTAATCTATGTAGTTTTTATCCCATAAAATAAAATAACTATATATTACGAATGAAACATTTACTGGTATGTTATAACTGGAGTATTTTCCGTGAAAATCTACAACCGCTAAAAACTTTTAATTCGAGAACTTAAATGAATCTTAATGATACAAGTATTTTTAATAAGTATCAAAGTAAATCGCCAAGAAATGTTTTATTTCAGATAATTAAGGATGAGAAATTTTGTATTTTTATACTCAGATTTTAATTGCTTTCATGTATATAACTATATTCCTAGTGACACATCAATTTTCAAGGAAACCTCCTTGAAACTAATTATATTAGTTTTAAAAATACATTTTCCATTTAAAAGTAACTTTTATTAAGCTCTAAAATGCGTTGGTGTTACTAAAGTTGTTTTGATACTTCTTGTAGGGAGTTACTTGATACTTCTTGTAGGGAGAGAATCAACTGTAATCTGAAATTAACCTTCTCTTAGAAACACAAGGGCGTAATCAAGTCATGTTAAGCCCGGTGTTTATTTTTACAGATTTATGAAACTTTTACTTTTTCATTTAACTTAATAGTTAGTAACTTTATATTAAAGCATAAAAATTCATGACTTTCATTTGGTATTTTGAAAGTATTTTGTATTGTTTTAATCGCGTTATTCATTCGAGAATAGAAAATTTAAATGCAGGACTTTTACACAGGTTTATCGAAAAGCAAACACATAATCATTGCAAAAAATAGAACACATTACTCACAGTGATTCCGTATTCAGAGTACTTTAAAATAAAATTTACATTTCATTCACATTTTAGCAACTGATACTGCGTATATGGTAAATGGTAACTCTAGTTTTATGTGCCGGACCTTGAAGGCCCAAAATCTTGTTTTATATAATAAAGGGAAAAACGTAAGGCCATGCCTAGGTTGGACCAGGGGTCCGGACACCCCCCTCCCTGAAATTTAGAATTTTGTTAACAAAATAATAATGATGAAATTTTTTGTGAAAATTTCTCCTTTTTCACTGTTTGGACCCCCTCCGAAATTTTTGGATCCCCCAGAATTTTTTTTCTGGTTACAGCCCTAACCATTTCGTTGATATATTTGCATCGGATCGCCTGGGATTTGCTATTGATTGAGATGCATAAATTAATTACATTTGTCAAAATAATGATCAATTAAGGACTAATTCGTCAATAAAATCGACTTTTAATTCCATACTCCACTTGTGCGTCGCATAATTTCATCACTTCGAGCCAAGCGTCGAACAGTAGTCGATGACGTAGCTGGAAGAAATAGTCTGATTGGCCGAAATTACGGACGACTCTGATTTTTTTTTTTTTCCTTTCGGAAAGCAAAAAGTTAGAGATTGCCGTCGTCAAGGCTCTGGTGTAGAAAATAGAGATGAGTTCGGGCTCATTTTTTGAAGCCCGAGCCCGAGGACTTTTAATCCGAGCCCACCCGAGCCCGAGCAATATTATTAAATTTGGAGCCCGAGCCCGAAATTTCAGCTAAAGACAAATAAATTTAACTACTTCATTAATAGGATACAATAAATTTTGGAGCTTCACACACCTTCTAGTACCCCGTGCCGCTAATTTTTAAAATAAGTACGTCTATTTATCCCATGAATCACTTTTTAAAATCTGTTTCAAGGAGTATGTTCAACAAAGGAGAAATTTTTCACGAGCCCGAGCCCGCCCGAGCCCGAACTCAATCGTGAATTACAGAGCCCGAGCCCGAGTCGGGCCCGGGCTCGGGCTCGGGCTTTCGGGCTCGGACTGAGCCCGTCTCATCTCTAGTAGAAAATCGGTCTAAAAGTTGTTCGGTAAGAAAGTTGCTCGGATTTCAAGCTAGTTGATAACCCTGTTAAGTTTGGATTTTTGGTCGTTTTCCTCCAGATGTAACTTGGATACGCGTTAGCATCCTTTTAAAAGTCCACCGACCAAGGTACCCCCTTTTCCGTAGACAGGGGCGTCTTGTGTATTATAGGCTTGTAATAAGACAAAACTCATTTTACCATACCAAAGGTCCAGGTTTGATACCCTGCATGGGATTGCTTGTGATTTCGTGAGTTCCCTTAATGAGAGGTAACTCTGGTCCATCTATTAGGTGTCTCTGTATAGTGACCAGTACTTGAGGCATTGTAGTGGCTAATGTTTGTAAATGGATAGCGACCGCACGAAGAAAAATATTTAAATGTTACTATTTTTCTTTTTCTTATTAAGTTAATAATTTTCATTTTACCTTTCATGCAATAAATGCTTCAAATATTTCTGCACAGTTAAAATTAAAAGAGGTTTGAGAAAAAAATAGACTCTTTATAACTAATGACTATTTTAACAACCATGAAAATCTTTAAGCATTAAATGCCTAATTTTATTAATTTCAAAAATCTTTATTTCCTTCTCTATAATTAAAATGCATATCACGAACAGTAAAAAAGAAAAAGAAAGAAATCTATGTTTTCCAAAACAAGGCTAAAAGCGTGGAAAGAATTCATTTTTTAATCTGAAACATTTGTTATTTTCTTTTTTGGTTCTTTTACCTCTTTCAAGTAACACAATTCATCTTTTTTTCCTTAAAAAAATAAATAAGCTCTTGGAAAGAAAGTTTAATAAGAATTAGCATTTTTCTACGCAAAGGCGAGGCATCTTTTTCCATTGCGTCTTCCTTTTAAATAATCAGGAAGTAAGAAAGCTTCAAAGTTTTTAACGTCCTATCACGTTAACTTTATTTTTCTCTAAATGAGGGATGATTTTATGTTTTCATCATCTCATGAAATATTTGGAATTTTTGGAAACAATTTTTTAAGTAGCTGTCATTATTTTGTAAAAAGACGCAGTCGTTTTGGAAATTATAACAAGCTAGTCGAAAGTTTTGCATATTGTAAATAATTTTTTTTTGTATTAATATTTTTAAAAAAATATACGGACAGATGAATGATAAAGTTTGAAGTTTAAGTAAAGTTCGCGTTTAACAAGATAGCCGTTAAACTAGGATAATGGCCCCACCATGGCAGAGTGCATAAGACCATGAACATGGTAGATGGTTGAAAGTGTGAAGGCCCAAGGTTCGTGCCTATCGTGTGTCTGGGTTGTTGATCTAATCGTCTGGAATGTTGGGTTGTTTGTTTGTTTTCTTTTTAGATGTAACGCGAATACGCCTTAGAACCCTTAACCCTTTAACGTGCAGTATTCCTGCTCTGGGAACACCAAACTCTGACATTTTGACTGTTGCCAGTCACGAAGAATAGATTTGATTTCTATAAAAATAGTTGCGGGTGTAATAGCTCCACGAGAATCCTTTACTTTTTAGCACGCCATTTCCCGTAAAAAAAAATTGTCACGATTCTTTTTAACAGCACTGATATCTGCTGAAAATTGGAAGAATCCGAGAACAGCTGGACGGATTGCCCAATGCTGAAAAAAGGGCAGCCGTTGCCATCGCTCGACTTAACTACCAGCAAGATGGTGGACGATCGAAACGTTCATCGCGTGCCACAGATCTAGAGACCCCTTTTTTGACGACAGCTGGCTGTGCTAACACAGCCAGCTGTCGTCTAATCTAAAATTGTCTAATCTAAAATGTCGATAATCTAAAAAAGGCTTAAGATTTATAAACTTCTGCGTAGTGCTCTTTTTGGCTTTACGTTAATAAAATTGTCATCTGCATTTAACAGTCCCTTTTCTTCACCTGCGTATCAATGGCTGATGATAAATCAAGAAATGTAGGAGGTAGAGGCACAACTAAATCTGGACCGTGCGGTTCAGGTCTAATAGTTGAAATCATTTCTGGGTACGCAAAATTTGCTTTGTTTTCGGTATTGTAGCCTTTTAATTTTGTTAAACAAAAATAGCAATCCTCATGACTAGCTGGCTCTCGCAGTACTATTTGAATAACAAAAGGAAGAGATTTTATTTTAACTTGAGTCCACTTCCGTAGATATTCAACACATGTCTGACAAACTATATGTGATGCCCACTTCTTTTCCTCCTCACCAAGTTTCATACCAAAGTAAGCATAACATGTCTTTATAACGAAATCGGTTATGTTCCAGTCCCCTTTTTGAAGACGTATTCACCACAGATGCAACAAAACTAGTTCGGTTTATTTATACAACCTCTTGATGCCATACTGCTATAAGAAACTGACGAAGCAAACGTAAGATATCAATAAATGAACAACGTTGCGTTCTCACTACAAATGCGCGGTGAAAAATTGCACCTTTTCGGGCAAATATCAATACATAAAGAGGCGTCATCTCTATTTCATATCCTTTAGTCCAGTATTGTATTTTACATCTATTAATGTCATTTTACCAAGAAATTAATTTTTGTTTTTATTAAGAATTTATTTTTTATTGAATAGATATTACACATTAATTTTATTAAGAGCATCTCTTCCTTTGTTTCTTTTGGGAAAAAAAAGCTGTAGGTGAGAGACAAAAAATTAGTGTCATATTTATGATCAGCGTGACTGATTTACTAAGAAAAAAGTGCTATTCTACTAAGTCCAGATTTGTGTTGACCTGTGTATTTTCTTTGCTGTGTAAATATCAATTTTCCGATTGAGTATACAAAGGGAGTAACTTCAATATCTTTAGGTCAGAGGCAACTATTATAGTATTAATCAGATGTCCAGAGGACCAGTGACTCCATGACTTGTCTGGTTCGTAAAATTTATCACTGGTCCGTGTACATGATTGAAAAAAAAAGTGCTAAAACAAAAGAAATTATATGAGCAATATATTTTGCTGTCCGTTAGGAGCTGAAATAAAAATAACTATTCGAAATGTAAATGCCTATTCTAAAAATATTAAATAGATAAAATTATATGACATGTATTGGTAAAATTAGATGACATATATTGTGGAACTTGGAACTAAATGAGGAGCGTTTGTAAGAGAAAAATGTAAATAAAACGTTACTGGTCCGACGGGCCAACACATTTGTAGACTGGTCCATTGTATACATTTAGTGGTCTCGGACTAGCGGACCACTGTTAATTTCGAGAACTGCATTAGATTATAAAACAGGTTTAATGCATTTACATATTTGCAATAACGTCGGTATGAATGGCAGCAAATGCCAATGCTTAAAAATGGGGCAGATTTAGTTAGGACAAAAATAAAAGCTCGAAACAGTTTTCGTTGTTAACTCGAAACAAAGGTTGATGGATTTATTCCCTTTTCCTTGTCACCGGTTGAACCCAGACAGCACAGCAAACTTGCAGCAAGCTTGATTTATCAAGTCAATAAGCTTGAATTAAGCTTGAAAATTCCAGGCGTGTAAGCTTGATGCAAGCTTGAATCAAGTGTTCTAGTTTACACTTGCCCAGCTTGCATTAAGCTTGACATTTCAAGCTTGAATCAAGCTTGACATTTCAAGCTTAATTTCAAGCTTAAAAAATTTTCCAAAAAAAAAAAAAATTTCTAAATACACGGGGCGCCCGCGCCACACATACTTTATTTTTCCGCGCATTTCCCCCCCTCTATGCTGTAATTTTAAGTTATATTTATCTGTTTCCATCGAGTGTTCGTGGCTAGAATAGAACCCGGGACCTTTCGTTTCGTAGCCGAGCGCGTTATCCATTCAGCCACCGGAGCCTTGTGCAGCTATGACTAAAGTTTGAAGTGAATGATTAAGCGGTTTTCTGGCCAGATTGATAAGTGGGCGATATGTTATTTGTTTTTTGTTATATTTACATGGGATGCATCAAAATTAAAATAATTTTATGTGTGATTTAGAGACTCTACTAATGGGGAAATAAACATAATATAAACTTAATAGCAACACATGTTTTAAAACTTTCGCAACACTCATGAGCAATACTGCCGCTGGCCAAAATCGAGACAAACGCCTGATTTTGAAATCAATTTCGTAGTATAATTGTATTTTATTTTGAAGAATTTCCATATTTGGAAATATAGAATGGGTTTACTTACTTAACACATATTTTGTGTTAAGTAATCTGAAATCAAAGAAACAGATAGTTAAACGTTACTTCGAAATGCTATATCACAGTTGCTAACATAACATGTATGGAATACAAACACTTTAGTCATTTTTGTAAATATTTCTTATAATAACAAATAACTGAAAAATTTTGCTATTTTTTAACGCTAAAAATTCTCTTTACAAATGTGGTTAGTTATTTTCCTACATATATTGGTATGCTGTATCGATATAGAGCATTTCGAAGAATTAAAAATAAGTTTAAATTAATTTATACAAATGTAAATTTGAATTATTTTCATTGTTCATACTTTATAATTAAAAAAATTATTTAACTTCTGAATTTTTTTTTTATCCTTTGTAATTTTATTTTAAAACTACAAAAGTGTAAGATGTAAGATTTTTGGGCCCTAAAATCTGTAGGCCCTGGGCAGTTGCCCCGTTTGCCTTGCCGGTAATATGGCACTGGTAATAGAATAAACACATCTTTTACGAACTTTCAGCAAATTTGAGGACGCTAGACAATTAATGTCCATTCTCTTTCACAGATGGCGCCATCAACGCTCCTTTAAAAAGGAAAAATCAAGAGAGTAGCAATTGCCAAGCTTAAATCAATCTGTATTTAAGCTTGACAATTCAACTTGACTCCTGCAAGCTTGCTGCCAGCTTAGAATGAGTTGAACTGTCAAGCTTGCATTAATGCGTCAAATTCAAAGAAATGTCAAGCTTGATTCAAGTTTATGTGCTGTCTGGGAACAATAGGTTTATATATTACTGTAGTTTTATATAATTTAATATAGGTATATATAAATACTTTTTTTTAAGAACACAACTTTAAAATCTTAAATTACAGCGCGTGTGTCAGGGAGCGTCTTCATTATTCTGCAGCATTATTGGCACAAATCTCTGCTTTATATCTGTTTAATTTAATTTGACAGCTTAATACAAATATTTAACCTATAAAAGTAATGGTCAGAATGCAAATTATTTAAAATGTGCTCATCCAAGGAAAAATATTATAGAATACAATCACCCAGTATGAAAACATTTCATGTTCAGGCTTTCTCTACCGTTGCAAAATAAAAAAATCTGGAGTGACTCCACTCGACTTTCCGAACACTTACGATTAAGATCATTACCAAGCATTTAAATAAATTGTAATCGATGAATATTTCAAACACATATACCAAATTGAAGCTCAATCGAACGTACCGTTTAAACGGTAGCGCACTTTCAAGAATCCTTCCCCATAGGCCATAATGTAAAAGAAATCTTTGTCGTGGCCCTGTAGAAAAACTACAAGTCCTATGCACATCAAAATCAATATCAATCCGGTCTTATAATTGTGGTTTTTAACATGTATACCGAATTTGAGCTCAATCGAATATATCGTTTAAACCCTAGCGTACTTTCAAGAATTTCTCCCCATAGACCATAATGTAAAAGAAATCTTTGTCGTAGCCCTGTAGGAAAACTATAAGTCCTATACACACCAAAATCAATACCGGTCTTGCGACGGTGGTTTATAACATATATACCCAATTTGAGCTTAATCGAATGCCCCGTTCAGGAGCTATCGTGTTCACTCACATACACAGAAACACACACACACACACACACACACACATCTCGTAAAAATAGCATAAATGAATTCAGAAGACCTCAAAACGTGTAAATACACGAAAATCTCGAAGTCGAATTTTTTCATGATTACAATATTTTCCTTACATGGTACATGTTCGGAAAGTAATAAAACACACAAACGAGTAAACAAAGTTATGACAAGATCATTATGATCCTAATATCGTCCATGAAATGACTCCACCCTTCGTATCACAGAAGATAGTTCCGGTTACACCCTGTAATACGATGCTAAAATCTAATGATGTCTTATGTATAGATATCACGTTACCATTAGAAGATTTCACCGTGATATGACGAGTAATTAAATAGTAATAGAATGCAAAATACGCTTTGAATGATTTCTTCAATGATCGGAAAATTGCATCCAGAGTTCGCTTTTACTTTTTTTTTTGTTTGCTTGTTTGTTTAGTTCTTTCACATCTCAAAATATTTTACATATGTCATATTAACGGTACTAATTATAATAAAAAGCATGAGCATTTTATCATGCAAACTTAATTTAGACCATTTTTGGTTGATTTTCACGCATTAGTTTTAAAAGATACTTTTATCTGCTTTAGATAAATAGTAAATCTTATTAATAGTGCTTTTCCTCGATATCTCTCTATTCTAAAAAAAAGTAAAGGCCGCTGTCGCCGCCGCTGGCGCTGTCAAAGCTTCTGGACCTATCTCCTCCTAAACCGTAGGGATTTGAGTTTCGACTAAGGTACCCACAGATTCGAAAAAATCCGAGGAAACTGCTAAGCTGATTTAAATTTCAAAAATCGAATTATTTTAGAAGATATTAATAAAAAACTGAAAAAATAAACCGAATGGTTGCCAGATTTGGCATAAAATCATTCATTCCTTTGCAACAAAGCGTTTCCAAGTATCTAGAATCGCGTGAAATTTACAAAGTTAACACAAAAAGCCTAATAACTTCTTCACCGTTTGCACGATCCGCTTGAAAATTTTCATGATCATGTATAAAAATATAGAAAAGAATCTGCGCTTCTTTAAAAATCTGAAAATCTACCCGTTCCCTCCTTTTAAAGCGATTTTTCGCTATTTTCAGCACCATTTTATTTCCGAGAGTCAAAAAAGTAAATCATTTGCGTGACAAAATTACCCTTTTCAAGTGAATATGACGTCATACAATTGGGAGCCATACAGTTTGAAGCCGAAATACATTTTCAAGAACCTGGAAATTTTCTTTGATGGAAATTCTGTGATATATTTTTTTGTATTCTCGTTTCACACATAATTTATACTATCATACATTTTCTTAAGTTAGAATTTTACTGAACGATTCATTTTTTGAAGATTGTAATTTTTTTTAGAACGCTATCAACTAAATCCATTATTGCTTTCTTAATTCACGTCATTTTAGAAATTAATAAAATTTCTACGACGAAAAGATTTATTAGACTAATTTTTCTTCAAAGTATGTAACACGTTTGTTTTATTTAAACATCAAAAATCTGATGTGGACCCCACAGGACTTCTTTGTACGACTATTAAGTCATAAATGTTTTCGGAGCACTTCATCTAAACTTATTTCAATTGAATGATATCAATAATACTAAAATTTTAGGATTTCTGGCGAAATATTTAAGATATCGCCAAGCTGGATTTAGTTTGAAAGATCTATTTTTGCACTTAATCTGGCGATGTTTCGCTAAAAGTCGCCAAACTAGCGAGATTTTGGACAAAGTCGAAATAGTGATTGACCACAGGCTTTTAATGAATTGAAGGTATGAGACCTTAATGGATTTAAATTCTATTTGGTTCCCCTGCAAAAAACAAAATGACGGGGTGCACAACTAGGTGTTACAACAGTCCTGAATATAAAATTTCAACATTATACTGCCAATAATTTTTAAGATATGCGAGCTACGTTCATGCATACTCACGTACGTACAGACATCAGGAAAAAACTAGACAAAACGGACTTGCTATTGGTCAAGATAGGATCTCCATGCATTTACATGAGCATACATACATGCGTATGTTGAGACATCTCTCAAGCACTCTTCAAAGTAAATTTAGAAATAGTCAAAATCGATTTTTTCATCAAAATCTGCATACCGAAAATTTTCGCCATCGCTATGCTTCCTTTTGCTTCGCACCAGTAAGTGAAAATGTAGTTTAAAAATGTATTTCGCTGAATTTAGAAACTTCACTTGTGTCGTTAATGAAATTACAAATTCAATTGAAATTTTAATTGTACATTGGAAATTTCCAATTTTTACACAAATTTTGGATAAGTTTTTGAAGAATGGATTCTGGCCGTAATATTTCAATACATTCTACATAAGTTGGAATTTTTTTATGGGAACCACAATTCTCCAACTTTCGGAGATTTTACTGTATATTAATCCATTTTAAAAATTGGTACTTTCAAATGACACTGAAAGTTATTTTTCTTAAATCTATAGGTATTGAAGCAAATTTAAACAAAGTAAAATACTTTAACTGTAACGGCATACCTTTTCACTGTTAAATTTGAATAAATTTATCACTCTAAAGAAATGAATATTAAAATGAATTCAATCGATTACGGTTTCATTCTAAAAAAAAATCGGTTTTCAATAAATTGCAGTTCTCATTTGCAGTTAAAAAACAAACAATAATAAAAAACCTGAAATACTTTCATATTTTAAAATGCTGTAAATTAAGAGCGTATCATAATCCATGCGCCGTCCACAATTTTTTTCCTCATTCCATTAAGTTGGAAAGTGGATCAAATTCCATCTTATGGGAAATGAGCTTATTGACTAGGTCACTGGGGGAATTTATAGTGTTTTATTTTACTAACTTTAACCTATCTTCCGTCATTGCAAGGACAGAAAGATAAGTATCAGGTTGTAACGAAAGTTCTCCGCCAAATGTGCTTGAATCAGCTCATGCGGCACCCAGCGATTGAACTTGTGCATGAAGTTTATGTGATGCATAGCATGGCTAATGGGCATGGCATTAATGTCTAACTATTTAGCTAGCTCTCAAGTGATTAAATACTGATCTTCTTCCACAAGTTCTCGCAGGTGGCCTTCATCAACATCAGTAGGCCGGCCAGAGAGCTCTGCTCCTTGAATTTCATAGACCCTGTTTTTTACCTTTCAGTACCAAACCTTCACAGTGCCATATGATACAACATTAGAATCTAAATTACACACATAATTCTTTGACATTCTGTAGCACTTTTTGAAACAGAACTGGAAGCAAATGATGGTTCCAATCCAGTAACATGATAGTTCCATTTCAGACACCTTGCACTTAATGATAACGATATTTTTTAACAACACAGTGTTCTAAAGTATCAGGTTGTAACGAAAGTTTTCCGCCATATCTGCTTGAAAAACTAACTTCTGACTCCTTAGAAAACTGTTTTTGAACTTTCGGTACCAAACCTGCACAGTGTCACATGATACAACAATAGTACTTAAAGCTGTACTCATAATTCGTTGATATTATGTAGCTGACTTTTTGCAACACAACTGGAAGTCAATGATGGTTCTAATCCTCTAGAGTGATAGTTCCATTTGAGACACCTTATACTTAATGATAACTGTATTTTCTACAGATTTCACAACGCAGTGTTATAAAGTAAACCTCTTTCTTTCAAATGCCAAAAATCGTTTGACAAAATATGAGCAAATACGCCAACGAGAACTGTGTGCTGACGAAGTTTGCGGTGGCGGGAAACTTTCGTTACAGCCTAATAAGTATCTTTCTTTCAAATGACAAATATCGTTTCACAAAATATGAGCAAACACACCAACGTGAACTGTTTGCAGGCGATATTTGTGGTGGCGGGAAACTTTCGTTACAACCTAATATTTCATTTTGAATCTATAGCTTTATTATAATTTTGCCTCTTTGAATACCCGCTGTGCAGGCGACGGTAAACAAAGCGTTCAAATGTGTCCGAGGTATAGTTTGAAATACATGGATTATTTCATATAGAGACCATCGTATCCTAATCGATATTTTCGGAAACTCTTTGTAGAGGTATCTTTATATCTATCAGTCACTTTAACCTTTTAACCCACGGTCAGGACACAAAACTCTGACGCTCTGACTGTTTTCAGCACGAAGAATAAATTTGATTTCAGTAAAAATACTGACATGACACATTTACACGGGAATCCTCTTTACTTCTAGCTCAGCATCTCCCGTAGAAATTGTCGGGATTGTTTTTAACAGTACTGGCGTCTGATGAAAACTGGAAGAATACGATAGAAATACGTTGATATAGAAGAACAAATCGATAAACTACCCAATGCTGGAAAAAGGGGCAGCTGTTGCCACCGCCCGATTTAACAACCAGCAGCTCACAGTCAGCTGTGTTAAAAAATGATCGCTGGATCTGTGGCACGCGATGAACGATTCGATCGACCGCCATCTTGCTGGTAGTTAAATCGAGCTGTGGTGACGACTGCCCTTTTTTCCAGCATTGGGAAATGGTTGCGCTTCAAAATGTTAAAAATTCATTACAAACTAATCTCTATGTTTTAGGCTTCAGTGTTACAGGCGTATGACATCACTCCGGTAAAATATATTTTTCACTCGTGGTTTTTCACTCCACAAGATCGCTGCTTTATATCTCTGTATGGCTTTACACTTTCGAGTAAAATCCAGGCAGTAAATTCAAAACTTTGACGGAAGAAATGATTTCCCCCCCTCTTTTTTTCCGAGTTTACCGTAAACAAACCAAATTCTTTGAGGGAATCCTCAATCCTCTTAGGGAAAAAAGAAGAAATAGGCTTTTGTGTTTTTCGACTCGGAGCTTTCTTCTGCACCATCTAAAAACTGATAAGATTGAAAAGAGAAATAGTTTTGAAGAAAAAGCAGTAAACTTTCTCTTAGGTTGAAGCAATTTGTTATATGGAACTTATTTTTATTATCTTTGAAGCTTTTATCAACTAAAAAAAGTACGCCTGTATAAAACTTGTGTTCTTTTCTCTAAGATTCTATTTATGTTCCATTACAATAATTCGATTTACATTTGCTTGCTTCTGATTGATTCGCTCATAAGACTGAGTTGAGCAGTTTAAATCCTGCTGAAAAAGTCAAGGAAATTCCTGAATGCTAGCAGCCCTCGGAAATTGCTAATGACTGCTTAAGTGATTTTATATTTTTAATGATTTATCGGACAGCTGTCGGGTTGTGCAGCGGGTAAAGAGCCAGTCTTCCACACGACGGGTCCGGGTTCGTTTCCGGCATGGGCTTGGGTTCATTTCGCCCGCCCCATCGCGGGGGCAAGGGTGGTCTACAATTTACGCGCCTCTATAATAAATTGACCGGAAATAGTTGAGGCCAATGCATATAAGAGTCAGGTGGTCGCAGTTAAAAAAAATCATTTGTTTTGCAAGATTTTGTATAATGCATTGATTAAATAATGCTGTATTCAAAGGTTTTTTTTTTTCTGAATGATCGTAAATTTTTATTGTAGAAAACATATCTGTCTTGATTTTGAAACATTAGATGATTCTTACAGAAGTTTAAAAACGAATAGATATTGGTGTAGAAAATATGGGTTTAACCAAGAAGACTAAAAATATGTAAATATATTTATTTATTTTCCGTCAAAAACATAGTACACAGTATTCGCCCGTTACTGAATATTTTTGTGTTCTGTCTGCGGTGGTTTTCCACCTTGTAATATAAATCTTAATGAGAAATAAAAATTATCCATGAAATTGCCTCACCTTGACGAGCTCTTATAAGAATAAATGCTGTTAAAATTCAAAATGAGGAGAAGAATGTGAAGATATAGTATTAAAAAATATGGTTGTAACAAATACATATAATTCTGCGAGGTGCATATGTACTAAGATTAAAGCTTAACTCAGCAAACTCTACATAATACTAAGTGAGAATGCAGATGCAACACCTAACAAGAACTAGTCATACGTTACTGTGAAATAAAAACGAGTCTCAGAAATGAGAAAAACAACAAGATCCTTTCGGTTTACCATGTATTTAATTGTCACGATTACATAACATATGAATATAATTTCAAGTAAAGAAAAACTAAGAATATGTGTATATAGTAATGAAAAGTTTTGTTTTGAACACCATCAGAGGGCGCTTAATAGGAATTTTTCAGCGTCGCTATGCACACTTTTTGCACGGACACAAAACAAGAACCAACCTATTTATTCCATCGAGTGCAAGTGTTTCAAAATCCTCGGTTATGCACATGCGCACTGAGCACATGTCCCCAACTTATCGCAACGACGTCTGATTATAACAGCCAAACAAGAAACGCTCTATGAGTGGTACCCTCAAATTAGTTTACAGCCTTAGCTTTTAATCCAAAGTTCCAAATCATAAAAAATATTGTCGGGATGTCCAAGGAAATTTGTAATGCTCAAATTTCTGTATGTGTTAAGAGCAAAAGAAAGTGATTTGGAGTTAAAATTATATTGAAAAATTAGTTTTTTATATCAGTTTTCAGGATTCCACAAAATGTGTGGCAAAATGAAAAACCTGCAGATATAGAGCTATATCAAACAACAGATTTGCACAAATAAGTACATAGTTCTCAGCAAATTTAATGTCCTTTTAAGCATCTCCAGTTTTCAATAATAACAATCTCTGTGGAAGTTGCGGAACACCATTGTGTCACTAAAAGGCACAATCATTAAAATACTGTCATCTTTCCAATAAACATTATCAGTCTTCCACAAAATACATAATACCAGTAACAATAAATTAACAAAACATGTTTTCTCTAGAAGCGTCTCTCTTAAATACACACGAGCAAAAGAATTTGCAGGTAAAAGTTTAGTCGAACTAACGTTAGCAAATAAGAACTAATGTTCTTAATCTTCAAAACAAACATTTTACTGCATAATTATCAGATGGAAAGCTGGGTTACTTTACTTAAAAATGCAGAAGCACTCTTATTCTTCTTCAGCAAATGTAGAAGCTCTCTTTTCTTTCTTCTTCAGCTTGGGTTACATTAACGGTACAAAAGTACCAGTCTCAAACTTCTGCAACATAAATCTGGATATTCACCAACATAAATTTCGACCACTGTTTGAACTACAAGAACATTGTCAGGCAAATAAACCCGCTACCGCTAGGAAATTATTACGAGAGAGTTTAGCTGTTTCAAACTGACGGATCTGTCCTACCTGGGTGCTCATTACGAATGCGAGTAGTTCAGGAGTATTTTATTGGACATTATCTCTCTATTCTAAAAAAAAGTAAAGGCCGCTGTCGCCGTCGCTGTCAAAAGCTTGTCAGCGTATCTCCTCCTAAACCGTGGGGATTTGAGTTTCGACTAAGGTGCCCACAGATTCGAAAAATTCCGAGGAACCTGCTAAGCTGATTTAAATTTCGAAAATCGAATTATTTTAAAAGATATTAATAAAAAACTGAAAAATAAACCGAATGGTTGCCAGATTTGGCATAAAATCATTCATTCCTTTGCAACAAAGCGTTTCCAAGTATCTAGAATCGCGTGAAATTTACAAACATGAGTTAGAATTGCGCCCATTTTACGCCAAACTAAAAACTATATGAAATAAGTTACTCAAAATCTGTTACACAAAGTTGACAATTTTCAAATAGTAAGTTCGCTTAGACAACAGGAGTTTAGAATTAGCGATTATTCCTTTTTCCAAAACAGAATAACTAATATCTTGAAAATGAAAAATAATTGAAATGCAGATTATTTTAAAGCCGGTTCTCGTCCAGCTGGATTATTTGCTACCAGTAGAAATATTTGGCGGCGTTAACTATGCCATTATAGCAGTTATAGTACACTTTGGATATTTGCTAGCGCGACGAGATGGTATAATTCGTTGTGTTAAGTACGCCAATCTGCAAACGATTATGTAAATGAAAATATGGATAACGGTTTTCTGGTAACCTTAAATGAACAGTTAATATAGGTTATGAGCATGTGTAAATCGCCAAATAATGAAAATTCGCCATGGGTGGCAGGCTATTCTATCTGTTCCGTAGCTTTTATTAACTTTACATGTACGCAAGTCTCCAAATAATGAAAAATCGCCATGGGTGGCAGGCTATTCTATCTGTTCCGTAGCTTTTATTAACTTTACATGTACGCAAGTCGCCAAATAATGAAAAATCGCCATGGGTGGCAAATTCGCAAGGTGTCCAATAGATTTTACATTATTAAAAATACAGCTGAAACATATGTTCTGATTTTATTACGCTTTAGCTCCTAATTAATATAACTTTTGAATGGCAACATTAAATATCATTGTGTTTCTGAGGAGTGCAAATAATTTTTCCAGCGATTATAAGCGGAGTCCGCAATCCAGGTGGAGTAGAGCTCAGGACCCGTACAACACGGATTCCCATAACAAAATATCTTCCGTGTTATGAGGGGTAGGGGTCTACTGTAGTGTGAAGTTTATATTTTTATGTACCAATGGAGATGCAAGAACCAAGCAATGTGTAGCTTAGCTCAGTAACATTCTATCTGATCCAATCTTCGGGTTTTGTCTGTTGAAATTATGTCTTTTTTACGAATAAGCCTGATTAGGGGCCGAATCCCTCATACGAAAAGCGAGCGTAGCGAGTCTGGGGGCCTTGGCCCCTAGTATCATAAATTTTAATAAATTTTGTTTTGTACTCGATTTATTGGACATTACATCATAAGTTTTAATACATTTTGTTTTGTACTGGATGTACACACGCAAATAAAAAATCTCCTCCTGATGTTTTTTATAAATAATATATGTTTGAGACAGCTGCGATGTAGTTCCAAGAAAAAAAAAGTGGGGGGGAGGGCGATCCTTTTTTGAGGAATTTAACTTAAATGTACCAGTTAGTTAATTGTAAATACTGTTAAAATGTAAATAAAACTAACTAAATCATAAATTTTAATTAGTTATTATTACTTTGTAGTAATTAATTTTTTATTGCAAAGCAATGTAATTTTGATCAACAATGCTTTAAAAAAAACAATTTTCTTAACCGACAACATGGCATGCGTATTCAATTTCTCCAGATATGTTTGCATTATTTATCATTTACAAGAAGATTAAGTCTCTAAAATCTACTTAGGTGGTCCAAAAAGTTCCTTTTGGCAGCCTTTCTGCCGCAGACAGATTGAAATTTTAATACGTTAAAAGATATTTGAGCGTCCCACTTGAAAGTAAGAAGTCGGGAGGGTGGGGGTTGCATAAACTCAAATTAAAAAGTAAGGGGACGCCGTTCCCCCTCGTCCCCTCACGACTACACCACTGATTTGAGCGAAGTCCAAAAGCTTTGTATGCTCGGGAGATTTGTGATAAACGAAAAGTTTTCCCCAAAACAAAACCATTAAATTAGTATATAACTTACGAATCATTCCTTCATCTACTGAATTAAGAATTGCCAAGAATATCACCTTTAATCTGTTTGTTTTTTCCTGTTATAGCTAGGCAATGAATATAAATAGTGATTAATGCAATAAAAAAGAAAATTACGAAAGAATCAATAAGCATAAGCTATACGTTTGATGACTGATTTTATAAACAGTTAACGAGTCTTTTCAAAAGAGTATGGGATAAACAAATCGGAAGGAGTCAAGAAATACTTTGATTGACACACTTTTAGAAAATCTAATCCTTTAATCATAAAATAGACGTCAGAAAATTGACTATTTCTTTTTTTTTTGGGGGGGGGGGGGGAGAAGAGGGCACGACATGATTAGAAAGTGAGCATAAAGCTGTCTGTTTAAAACAATCTACTCTGATAGAGCATGAAATCGTGATGTAAGCAGAAGTATTTGGTAGTAATTTTTCAAAAGAATGGTTAAATTAATAGATTTTTCCTTTTTTTTACAATCTGAATTTAACGGTTCTTCTAAGTACCGTCAGTAGATAAAGGGTTAAATGAATTTCCAGAATGTAGAGAATAATTTCTTGTTAAAATCGTCTATAGAGGAATTTCTTAATAGATTTTCGTATATTCTTTTGCAGGGATGTAGACAGGGGGCCCGTGCACCCTCCGTAATTTTTGATTTTTATTAATTGGATGTCAATAGATCAAGCATTTTTGCGGGAAATTCTACCTTTTTCGTACCATCTGGGCAACCCCCCCCCCCACACACGAAATTTTCGCGTTAAGTACCTGCTTTTTTGGATACTTCCAATGTCTCCCATGCAGTATTTTCGTGAAGTCATTCTGCTCATAAACGTGACTGCAAAATACGTAGCTTGGAAACTAAAATCAGTTGTTACAACGGTCAGAGACAAAAGCGGCTCCTTAATAGGCTAATTAGGGCTTTTAGTAGAGATCGTTACATCATCAAGGAAACGCTGGAAAGAGAAATCTTTTACTACACTGCTAAAATCCATGAAAATCTCTCCACATTCTCAGTTCTATTTTCAAGTTTATTGTTGTTTTCGTAGTATACTTTATTTTTTGTATAAAAATGCTGCATGTGTTTAACTTATATTCATGTATACACGTTGCATGTATGTGACCGAGCATATTTATAGCGATGTAGCAATTAAAGTAGACCTTGCATGTAATCGTAATATGAAATGGTAAGGCAAGTTTTGAGAATATTAAATCTACTTTGCTTTTGAATGTTAAATTCTCGCCTGTTCAATGAGACTAAGTAAACTTATGAAACAAAAGTACAAAGTTTTTTCTTATAGAAAACAGTAGTCAGAAATATATTAAGTTACTGGGTGTCACGTAACTTTACTCCACCCAACTGGAAACAATAAATGAAAGCACAAAATATAAGTGTATTAGAAAACCCCTTTTTTCAAATTGGATTCGTCGAGTCTCGTACTTGTGCTATAAATATCTTCGTATCGTACGGTTTGAGAGTGTAATTTTGAAAATTTATCGTAAAAGAAGAACCAGAGAAATTTTATATCGCTTAGCGATATTCAGTGATTTGCCGCTTCATGTGATTCGTACGCCATGCTAGAAATATGTTTTCGAACTTCCAAATCCTTTCTTTAACCCTTTGAGGCGCAACCCTTTCCTAATGCTGAAAAAAAGGGCAGCCGTTGCCATCGCTCGACTTAACTACCACCAAGATGGCGGACGATCGAAACGTTCATCGCGTGCCACAGATCTAGAGACCCTTTTTTCGTCGACAGCTGGCTTTGCGCATATTAATTAATGTTTCCGCATATTAATTAATAGATCAATATTTCATTAATACATTAATTATCAATCATAATGAATTAATAATAACACCATACCTCCCCCAATACCCTAAAAGTTATAACACATCCTATTATTTATCGGTTGCACAATAACTCGCCCCCCCCCTCTCTTGAGACGGGCGGGCCCCTACCCTCCCAGTCCGGGCCTGGCAATGGCTGCCCTTTTTTCAGCATTGGGCAATCTATCCAGCTCTTCTCGCATTCTTCCATTTTTCAGCAGATGTCAGTGATGTTAATAATAATCGTGACCATTTTTTTACGGGAAATGACGTGCTAAAAAGTAAAGGATTCTCGTGGAGCTATGTCACCCGCAACTATTTTTATAGAAATCAAATCTATTCTTCGTGACTGGCAACAGTCAAAACGTCAGAGTTTTGTGATCCCAGAGTGGGAACCCTGCGCGTTAAAGTGTTAAAAAGTATTTGGATTATATTGTTTTGAATTTTGGGGCTGACCTTCTCTTCTGGGGATTAAATTAGGATAAAATTCATATTCTACGCGTCAAATAATTAAAATCTGCATTTCGTTGCATGCAAATGGATTAACTAGAACACGAAATAGGGAGATTTGTGTGTTCCCACTCTGTTTAACATAGGATTTTCACGATTTTTGGCGAAATATTGGCGATATCGCTTTGCGAATTTCAGTTTTGGGGAACCATTCTTGGCGCTGGATTTGACGATATTTCTCCAAAAAGTCGTCAAGCGTGGCAGCACTTGGCCCAGTTTTGTTAATGGTGCGAGTATTGTTTGCTTTCCTGCATTGGTAATATGCAACCGCGTTACTCATTGCATTTCTATTACGCAATAAATAACTGGAAACCTCAGGAAAGTACCCCGAAGATCACTACTTCAGTATCTTAACTACTGGACTACTACACCTGTTCCAAGAAAATTTATAACAGGATTTTTTTCCCCCTGGTATAATATTTTTAAAAGAGATGCACGTAGATCTTTTCCGTTTATGTTCCTTTAGTAAGCACCCGTGAGTTGTGGTTTTATATACTCCCAGACAACTCATTAATGTCAAGGGTTGCTATTTCAGTTTTGAGGCTACTTGAATGTATTTGAATACCAGATATGAAGACTGCTTTATACCTCAAATGGTGTTAATATTTTTGAGTTAACTCTGCAGGGCAGTTATCTTGAACGATTGCGTGTACGTACGTGCTCACACGCTTCCAGTGGCCAAGTTTTCACTGCAAGACATTGATTGCTACTTTAATAATGCAAAAAATTACACTTATGGATTTTTTAACGTAATTTTGCTTAATAATAATTTACTTCTTGCCTCATGGACAATTTTTTCTGAAATTTTTAATGGAATGAATATTTTTTAAGCGATTCGATAAAAGAAAATCAGACATGCAAGTTTCTTTCTTATTTTTTGTGAGCTTTATATAATGCATTTAATACGGTCTATTTTCTACGGTATACATTTGATTAATGATCTGCACAATTTCTTAGATCATTATTTTTTATTTACGTAGATCAAGAAATTGTAGGTGTACGTATTTTAATGCATTTTAAATTAAAGGTACAAGACCAAATATGAAAATTATGTTTAGAGCTTTAATGTACCTCTACATTCTTCATATTCTTACAACCCATATAAACTTGATTATTTTTATGCTTGTTATTTCGAATAGGTATGAAAAATAATCGTGACAATTTTTTTACGGGAAATGACGTGCTAAAAAGTAAAGGATTCTCGTGGAGCTATGTCACCCGAAACTATTTTTATAGAAATCCAATCTATTCTTCGTGACTGGCAACAGTCAAAACGTCAGAGTTTGGTGTTCCCAGAGCGGGAACACTGCGTGTTAAAGGGTTAAAATTCTTAGAGGGAAATTGAAAATCGTTTACATGTTGTACGAGCCACCAAAGAATCTCATATTAAAATTTATTAATTTTATCATGCGTGCAATTAATTAGCAATTGCATTTTAACACTACTGTGTTTAGAATTTCTTTTTAATTTAATTATATAAAGTGTCTAAGAGTTCTCGATCTCCCTGTATATCTTCAACAATTCAACAAATGCTGACTTTTTCAAAAGGGCAGATCTGACGTCCTACTGCTCCCGTTGGTTGTATTTTGGGTAGCTGCCCAGTCTTTCTGATATAAAACCCGTTATAAATAATAACGAAGGATTTGAGTTTTATTCTTTTAGAGATGGAGGATGTGTTCGAAAGTAAAAAGACAAAAGTGAAAGATTTATCAATGGAAAAATCTGATAATACTGTAACATATATACTAAAAATATTTTATATATTTCATTACAACATAATTCAAAACATAATTATTGGTCGATCCATTTATTTCTAGTATCGATATATTACAATATTTTTGTGATTGAGATTGATTTTTTTAAATACTATCATTTAACTTATTAGTTAAAAATAGTTTACTTTTTATCACAATTTTTGCGGTGGCAAATATACTCATTCGGGCTATTGAAAACTATGAAACAATGCTTTATATGTTTTTCATATGCTTTTACGTTAATAACGCGTCTAATATATATCTTAATTCATCATTAGTAATTAGTGGGAAGGTGGGATATAGAAAAATAAATATATTTTATACAGGAAAAAGTGGGCAAAATGGCAGCATGAGCCATGCAAAGAATAAACCAAGAAAGTGATAAGACGCCCCCCCACACACACACATACACCCACTTTTCTGTACATTGCTTTAACCATCTGAGGCAAAACCCTTTCCCAATGCTGAAAAAAGGGCAGCCCTTTCCATCGATCGACTTAACTACCAGCAAGATGTCGGACGATCAAAACATTCATCGCGGGCCACAGATCTAGAGACCATTTTTGACGCAGCTGGCTGTGAGCATTCATCGCGTGCCACAGATCTACCCAGACAGCACAGCAAACTTGCATCAAACTTGCAGCAAGCTTCAAGTCAATAAGCTTGAATTAAGCTTGAAAATTCCAGGCGTGTAAGCTTGATGCAAGCTTGAATCAAGTGTTCTAGTTTACACTTGCCCAGCTTGCATTAAGCTTGACATTTCAAGCTTAATTTCAAGCTTAATTTTTTTTTCTTCTAAATACACGGGGTGCCCGCTGGCGAACGCGCCCCACATACTTTATTTTTCCGCGCATTTTCCCCCTCTATGCTGTAATTTCGAGCTGTTTCCATCGAGTGTCCGCGGCTAGAATAGAACCCGGGACCTTGCGGTTCGTAGCCGAGCGCGTTATCCATTCAGCCACCGGAGCCTTGTGCAGCTATGACTAAAGTTTGAAGTGAATTATTAAGCGGTTTTCTGGACAGATTGATAAGAGGGCGATATGTTATTATATTTTTTTTTCCATGGGATGCATCAAAATTAAAATAATTTTATGTGTGATTTAGAGACTCTACTAATAGGGAAATAAACATAATATAAACTTAAGAGCAACACATGTTTTAAAACTTTCGCAACACTCATGAGCAATACTGCCGCTGGCCAAAATCGAGACAAACGACTGATTTTGAAATCAATTTCGTAGTATAATTGTATTTTATTTTGAAGAATTTCCATATTTGGAAATATAGAATGGGTTTACTTACTGAACACAAATTTTGTGTTAAGTAATCTGAAATCAAAGAAACAGATAGTTAAACGTTACTTCGAAATGCTATATCACAATTGCTAACATAACATGTATGGAATACAAACACTTTAGTCATTTTTGTAAATATTTCTTATAATAACAAATAATTGAAAAATTTTGCTATTTTTTAACGCTAAAAATTCTCTTTACAAATGTGGTTAGTTATTTTCCTACATATTGGTATGCTATATCGATATAGAGCATTTCGAAGAATTAAAAATAAGTTTAAATTAATTTATACAAATGTAAATTTGAATTATTTTCATTGTTCATACTTTATAATTAAAAAAATTATTTAACTTCTGAATTTTTTTTTTATCCTTTGTAATTTTATTTTAAAACTACAAAAGTGTAAGATGTAAGATTTTTGGGCCCTAAAATCTGTAGGCCGTGGGCAGTTGCCCCGTTTGCCTTGCCGGTAATATGGCACTGGTAATAGAATAAACACATCTTTTACGAACTTTCAGCAAATTTAAGGACGCTAGACAATTAATGTCCATTCTCTTTCACAGATGGCGCCATCAACGCTCCTTTAAAAAGGAAAAATCAAGCGAGTAGCAATTGCCAAGCTTAAATCAATCTGTATTTAAGCTTGACAATTCAACTTGACTCCTGCAAGCTTGCTGCCAGCTTAGAATGAGTTGAACTGTCAAGCTTGCATTAATGCGTCAAATTCAAAGAAATGTCAAGCTTGATTTAAGCTTATGTGCTGTCTGGGTAGAGACCCTTTTTTGACGCAGCTGGCTGTGCCGGCACGCCAGCTGCGTCAAAAAAGGGTCTCTAGATCTGTGGCACGCGATGAACGTTTCGATCGTCCGCCATCTTGCTGGTAGTTAAGTCGAGCGATGGCAACGGCTGCTTATTGGGCAGTATATACAGCTGTTCTCGCATTCTTCAATTTTTCAGCAGATGTCAGTGCTGTTAAAAATAATCATGACAGTTTTCTTACGGGAAATGACGTGCTAAAATGTAAAGGATTCTCGTGGAACTATGTTACCCGCAACTATTTTTATAGAAGTCAAATCTATTCTTCGTGACTGGAAACAGTCAAAACGTCAGAGTTTGGTGTTCCCAGAGCGGGAACACTGCGCGTTAAAGGGTTAATGACATAACAAGTATCGAAATGCTGACCGTTTGCTGGAGCATACGCCTCACAACGACCTTGCATAACAACCTGACTTAGTTCCTTAAAATTTATTGAAAAAATATATTCAAGTACTATTTTCGTATAAGTTATATAACTCAAAGCTGGGTAAGATTTTAGGATAATTTGTTTTAAAATTTTTATCTCTTATTGTGAAAAACATTTTGTTGATTAATCACTATAATCGATATCAAGATTTTAACCCGGAAAATATCCAATACATTCAATGACTATGCATATCATAAAATTTTGAAAATGATATATTTCAATTATTTTATTGGCATCATTCCATAAGATTTATATCGGTTAAGAGAGCACTTTTACATTAATTTAATTATTTAATCGTGCATACCATATCTTTTTCAATAATTAAGTTCAAATTCCCAGATACTAATTCGGATTAATTTACTATCATTTCTGATATAGCGTGGCTTTTTACGACTTATAATACCAAGCAAAAAAATTGCTCAGTTTTCCATGAAGAAATGAAAAAATTAACTCTCTTCGAAATTATTTCAATGACAGAGCTGAGAAATGATTTTGGCGCAATAAGAAAGCTTTTTGACATAAACTATTCTTTTGAATGGATTTTTTCTATGGGTTTTTATTAATGGAAAGACGATAATACGCACAGAATATATAAAGTGTATGTGAAATATTTCATGCAAAGAATATTATGATATTTGTTCATACCGTTAGTTAATACACCGAAGAGCTATTAAATTATGACACCTACTCAATAACACGTTGCGCAATCTTTGACCTTCAAGACAGCTGCAAGTCTCCTGGGCCGTGTTCTTGGTAGATACGGGAAGCAGGCTGTACCAAATATTTCAGCAGCTGACACAGAAAGTCGAGATATTGGAACATAGTGGTGTTTGAGCTCTGAGTTGCCGAGGAGAGGGGAGCAGCTGTTCTCCTGGAAAAAAGACGGGGTATCTTCACACGACCATCAACGTGATAAAGGAGAAACCGAGATTCATCCTACAAGACAACTCTCTTCTACATATCCGTGGTCCAATCTCGATGTTCCCGTGGCCACTGTAGGCGTAGTTAACAGTGACGCTTGTTAAGCAAGCAGAGACACACGAGGGGGACGTCTACTCCTCAGTCCCATATTCAACAGTATCCGCTGAATTCTGTATTCTCAAACACTTGTACTTGGACCTGCATTGTATTGGGCTTTCAGCTGAGCCGCTCTCTGCCGTCGATGTTGCTGTACCAGGCGCGACAGTGTCCGGCGTCCTCTTTCTTTGATGATGCGTGGACGCCCAACATCTTGACTGCTATTGCTGGTTTCACCGTCATTAATCCACATTTTATAAATAATAACAACGGCACGTTGTGAACAACCGACCAGTCGTGCAGTTTCGGAGATACTCGTTCAGAGTCTTTGGACATTACAATCTGCCCACTATCCAATTCGCTTAGATCAACAGCCTTTCCCATCACTCACAAACGGAAGTGCAAGAATGATTCCTTGCCTTCTCCAGCAACAGTTAAATACCATTATCACTTAATTAAGTGCTCTCTATGTCATTCAGACGAGTTCATCGAAAAAAAAATGTGTGGGTGGTCATAATGAAATGGCTTTTCGGTTGTATATTATATATACATACGCAGGGTGTCTCAAAAAGGTTGTAACGGGTTTTAATTCTTTATATATTAGAGATAAGTGGGCAGTATAAATTAAAAAAATGTTCAAAATAAGGTCGGAAATAAGACTACGTTAAAAAAAAATTCCTCACGTTAATGTTCAAAAGCACTTAACTAAAAAGCACTTAACTAAAACTGATAGTTTGCAAATTGTGTTTCGCTTCATTGATGAAAGTCTCGCCGAAAAGCCCATTGTCTATGAAACTTGATTAACAATTTAGTCCATCAGCTCTTCCAAAGTGATTATTAACAGGTACATGAAGGCAACATTTCCGATCCCGCATTGCTATGTAATTCTGAACCGCCTTGGTCCCCTCTGCCTGCCTTTACATTTCTGACATATAGTTTAGGACCGCCCTGTATATATGTATGTAATAATCATCACGGCTAATGGAAGGGTGTTATCGTGACTTGCCCGGGGGGTGGAACGAGACTTCTCGGCCCGTGGCTGCTGGGCAGGAGCGGCGTAGTATCATCGTCGGGTTCAGGAGGAGGCGATACTGTGGAGCAGGAGTGTGTCAGCATCGGGATCTCGCGGTCCTAGGATCGTTGCTGGAGCCCGCAGGTTGCAGGGCAGCCCTCATTCCTTGGGCATGCTACGGCTGTCGAGACAATGACTAAAACGATGCTCGGTTACAATATTTTATTGTCCCATTTGTTAATGATTGTTTTAGCTAGAGGGGCCACACAATTATCCTTTCTCCCCAGATGCGTCAAGCTTTTTATCACTCTGCAGAGATCTTGTCACGTGACCTTGCAAACTGCAATGATTGGGCAAACCCATATCAGCAAGACATCTGGGCAGGAAGAGGTTTATGTTCGCAAATGCCAGTCCAACTAAACAGCGGGGACTGACCACAAATTTAGAACGAAACTTCTAGGGACTGTGTAGTAGTTGCGGTTTTCGAAAGCGCATTTCCTTTGTTCTCAACAACGAAGTTTAGCAGTTTGGGATTTTAGCGGGCTTTTGATTTAGTATGTTTTATATATATATATATATAAATGTATCCATCTTCCTGCCTCAGTTATTAGTATTTTTTATAGACTTTTAAGTAACATTTTGTGTATCTAATAATAATATGCGTCATGTAGACTTCGTTTAATTATACAATACGGATTATTAAAAAAAAAATACCAAGAATGAATTAGCTGACGATCATTTAATGTTATTATGTTAAGTGAATCGAGTATACATAGGTGTGACGTTAATTTCAGAGCGAATGGTTGAGCTATGTGTAATATGCAAATTTAATGATGATATATTGGTTGATATATTAGGGTGAAGTGAATGCAATGACTACGCGAATTACTGCCATTTAATTGGATTGTGAGGTATGCATGATGCCTTGGCTTAGATGGAGTGTTCATTTATCGGACATTGAGAGAGCACGTTTAACGGGGAACCTCAAAATCATTTTGAGGAACAAATTGAAAGAGGGGTATATGTGGTACTAATCTGCATATCGCACTAAACTGTACAGAAAAAGCTTAATCAGGCATTACATTTACGCGTACTCCATCTAATTAGCATTTTCGAATTTCATGATCTTTCGAGAATTCCTTCTTGGTGCTCTTTTTTAATCATTGAGTTTGGCATAAGTTGTCTTTCTAATTTAAATTCCGAGTATGATGCCCGCAGTGGGCCTGTTAGTTGAATCTCGGTTCCCACCAGAAGAGAAAGTTAAGCAGCCCCGACCAAAGTCACTGCTTGAGAGGGTGACAATTTCTCTCTCCTGGACTGCCGTGATACCTTGTTGGCTAAAGGGAGCTGATACACGTAAAATCTGTCGTGTATCCAATATTCTGCACCAGAAGTGTCCAAACTTTTGCATTCCATGTGCCATTTTTTTTTTCACACTCGAGTTCAGATAGGCCAAACAACTCCAGCACATTTTTTACTTCCTTACGTTCACGTTTAGAAATGTATAATATGAATATGGGTAAGCTTTAGTTTAGGGACAAAAAATAATTTATGTGAACATGAGATTGAAACTGCTATTTTGGAATTCTTGAGGAATAGAATTACGGAACCACACACATTTCTTTTGGAGTATGTAGGTTCAATTTTGGATGATATTGTATTTTGGAATGTACAAATATTTCCTTTTGAAGTGACATCATAAATTATAGTGAATAAAACATTTCCATGATTTATGTCACGTCAATTTTTTTAAGAAAACTTGCGGGGTACCCCTGCTAGCAAGCTGGGCCATGCAACCAGTGTTATCATATATACCAGTCTCAAATAATATCCAGTTTCAAAGCTAAGCCTCGCCAAAGTGCCAACGTACACCATTTTGCAAGATTTTTTTACCAGGGAATCATTCGAAGCATTGTCTTAACAGAAATCCAAATGGGAAATATCTGTCACTTACATGGTTCGATCGCCAAAAAGTAAAGCAGGCATTTATTTGAAAAGTAGCAGCATTTTTTAAATTATCAACTATAACGTCTTTTATTCATCGTTAACTCCGATGTAATAAATGTGAAGATTTCAATTTTCTCAAATTTGGTGGAATGCCCCGAACTTAATCAATTTTCTCAATTTGGCGAGAATTCTGGAGATAGATCGCTTGCAATCCCTTAATAACTGCATTATTTCTGCACGAATAATTACAATTTAACACTGTATTCTCATAAAACTTATACACTGGTTTTTAAAAAAGCTATTTTCTTAAGCTCTCAGTAAATTGCGCCAATCCTAAAACTATGCAAACCGCTAGAACTCACTTTTTCAAAATCGGCATATCAGTCATTTTATATTTCGCCAAACTAAAAACTTTTACATATTATCCTCGGAAATCTTCAATCCTTATTTTTATTTAGTATAAAACATTTCATTCTTGCTCTGATTTCCCATGCACACGATATTATAATTAAAAAAATAACCTTACAAATATAAACTAACAAAAAAAAAACATTATTCTTGTTTTTTTTTTTTTTAAGAATATAAAATATTTTATTGGGCAAAATTGCCACACATAGCAACCATCATGCTCATTTCACACTTTTTTCACTACAGGGGTTACAATTACCGAAAGCTTTCTGCGTGGAAAACATAAAATATCTCTTAAACACTGGGAACGGGAGGACTTTCAAAGTTTTAAAGTGGACTATCATTTATTCTATATTTTACTTCTATTCTATAGGATAGTCCTCAATCCAGATACAGATTTCTCATCGGGAATTGGACTGACGTTGACCCACCTATTGGTCCCTTGCAGTCATAATAAAGAAATCACCACCTTCGGCATTTGTAGTAAAATTAAATAAACTATGACCACAAATAAGTCGTGAAAGAAATTCTGTGGTTTGCTTCATATGCTAACATCCTGCGCGACAAAAAATGTTTTATTCATATTTAGATTTGAAAATCAAACACTTCTTTTCCTCAGAGAGACAGCAAGTAATATTTCCATATCACGTTCACACTGCTTTCTCAGGCAATTAGTCTCGCAGGATCTCCAAAATTGAAACTTTCTTCCATTAATTCTCTTTTACCCCTCAAGTCATATAGCGAATGACTTCTTTTTTCTTCCTGCATTTTCTATAAATTATACGTGACAAATATGGCTTCATTTTCTGAATCTTTCACTCTCTTTCAAAAGAGAGGGGGGGGTTGCTGAATGAAAAACATATTTTTCATCTGCAATTAATAGATGTCGCCAAATATAAAATGTAGTGGGAGACAGAGCGGGAGAAGCTATTACATATTGTGTATCTATGCAGAATTGGCTTCCAATTCTGAGTAATTGCTTTTTTTTTTTTATCAAGATAAACGGAAACGATATATGTATTTCGAAGATATTTTCTTCATTAAGAATATAAGGCTTCTGAGATGAAAGAAGAGTTATTGATAGCAATGGAGACGATGAATACATTCCTGGGAATTGAGTTTCTAAAAGAGCGAAAGTGCGTCACAAGGTTTGGAGAAAACACCACAGGGGAGAAAGTACAAAATAAAAGAAAATAATTCTCAAACATTTATAAGAAGAATTTGCTTAAGATTTTACATATTTTCTGAGAAATCTTGTACCTTTAAGCGTTCTTTAGCTGTTGAATTTATTGTCTCTGGAACAGCGAGGTACGATCTAAAAGTTCGGGGACAAGTTGTAAAATTCTTTATCCTGAATAGTTCACATCACTGAAGCACATCCACCTTCAAAGTAGTTACCTTGGGCTATGATATTCACATAACTTCTGGAAATACTGCTGGAAGCCATTTGCAACCTCCCGTGAGGCTTCCTGCAATGCTGCTTTCACCTCTTCTGATGCCACAAATTGGCGTCCCTGTAATTTTTTTTTCATTAATGGGAACAGTTAAAAGTTAGACACACACAGGGTTAAGTCCGGTGAATAGGGGGGATGTGGAAAGCCTGCTTCCTTATCGATTAAATCACCCGATATTGTCATTTGTTTCTCCTTTTGTTCAGTAGTCAAAAATCGTTGGAAAATGTGCTGGGGCACTTGGTGCATCTTGAGATCTTCCGTTAGAATGCGATGGCTATTTGTCTCCGATAAATGTGTAGCCTCTGCGATTTCTGCAAGTGTTTGCCAACGACATTTTCTAACACATTCAGACACCAATGCAACATTTTCCGCTTTCCGTGAAGTCGGAAGTCGGCCAACGATTGTCTTCGATGGATTCTCAGCCCTCTTTAAAACGCCGATGCCATTCGTAAACTTTGGTTCTCGTCATGGTAGATTCACCATATACCTTTCATAGCACCTCCAAAGTCTCTATTGGTGTTTTACTTAACCGTTGACAGAAAAGAATGTTACAGCGCTGTTCTAGATAAGTCATTTTTCTTACGTCGCCGAGCAAAGACAACTGACTTCGGAAGATAGCACCTGCTCTCGCTGTTCGGCCACATGACATGGGTTAGACCAACCTGGTCAGGTCTGGAAGGTTGGTAAAATCCATTCCAAGCGTTTTAACTGTAGGTGCTTGTTTTCGTCATCAGGAATGGCCGCTTTCGATGATAACTTACTTTGAATAATTGTTCTCTCCGTACTCCGCCTTTCCTCAATGTGATTGTTCTGCAGCAGATCTGTTAGTTCTGTGACACATGTCGTCAACTTGGTCATGGTCAGTGCTGGGGTACTCTGCGAGCAATTCTGTGTCTGCGAGAGGGGGGGGCGGTTAGTGGATCTCCACACATGGGTTTTCTATAGATAAGAAATTGTACTAAGGAAAAAAGGAATTTTTCGGAAGCCATACACGTGTTTGTCTTGGGCAATAATCACTTAACGTAAGTCGTTTTCGTTTCTCCTTTCCAGTCCTTTTCCTCATCCGTGGTTGTTCTGCAGTGGAGTTCTTTGTTCTGCGCCCTTTAGACCACTGCGCCCTAGGCCATGGCCTAGGTTGGTCTTATGGGAAATCCGGCCCTGATGCTCATATAAGTACAACATATTTTGACCGACCGCGAGTCCATTTTGACCAGTTTTCCCTTGACGTCTGTATGCGTGTACGTAACTTGCCTATCTCAATAACTATTGGTAGTAGAATGTTGAAATTTTATATTTAGGATTGACCTAACATCTAGTTGTGCTACTCACCTTTTGGTCCCAATTGACTGGATAGTTTAGTTATTAGATAGGTTAGACTAAGTATGGGTGCGTGCGATGGATCTCTGTGCGTTGCGGAGTCCATGGTCATGAGGTCGCTCATGCATTGGCCGAAAAAAGAAAGACTCAGCAAATGCCACCTTCTAGTGTCGCTTTTTGGAACAATAAAGCACATTATCAAAAATGCAGAGTCCGAGGAGATTAAAAAGAGCTTCGCTGACAGAACATCTCAAAAGCCTTGTAAAGAGACAGTATCATTTGTCTCAGAATGTCCCGGACATAAGTTGCTGGCAGAATTCAGGCCACAGAGAAGAAACAGAATAAGCTATGGCAACCCTAACTAGAGGTACTTGTCCCATCACGGGACTCGTGTCAAGATCATTTGTAGCCAGTGCGCTCATTCCCTTTTGCATCGTTATATTGTAAGAAATATTGGTACATAGCTGCTCTACCTATGGATGCAATGTATGATTTGGGAAAAGCTCTGGAATAAAATTTAACAGGAGAGTGGTTTTTTTCTATATTTTTGAAACATACTTTTTATAAATGAAGAATATTTCAATGTATCCACATCCACTAAGCCTTGGTGATATTTTCCTTACTCCTAGAAAGGACTTTAATGCGCAATGGGGCAGTAAATCTGTTTTGTATTTACAGTAACGGCTTTCTAAACATGTCGATAACGCACAAATCTAGAATCTCTGTGCATTTCTGTGGCACAAGTCACATGGTTAATCCTTGCGTCACATTTCCAATGAGTTTTAAATGACGATGCGGTCTCTAATATATATCTGCTCTTTGGTTTAGACTCACCACTGGCAATGACTGCCCATCACGCATTGTGGCCAGTAATTTGGACCTTAGTAGTGGCGACTTGCTCATCAAGCATTCGCCACTACTAAGGTCCAAATTACTGGCCATTCTATTATAGGATCATCCAATAGGCAGAAAACGTGACTCCCCCCCCCCCCTCCGTTGAAGGCAAGCCCGAGACCAGAATCGAACCCAGACACTGGGTGTGATAGAATGGTTTTTTAACCACTACGCCAACTAGGCGGATCAGCGCAACGGTAGATATAAATAAAACGCCGTAACGCTAGTGTTAATAACAGTAACGCTAGTTCTAGCATTACGGTGTTTTATTTATTCAAAATTTCAACTTGCATTTAAAAAAAAAATTCAAATCTCTAACAAATTTGGACTAATATACGCATACATACATGGCAGTTTCTTTATTTTCACAGAAAAAAAAAAATGTGTAAGACTCAAATAAATTTAGGAACTACTTTATTTTCTTTCCCTTGCGTGTGGAATATTCACATCATGCCAAATGCTTTCCAGGCACAAAGATATATATATCGTGTATCAACCTATCATGCTTCACTTTTTACAATTTTTCCCATTCCCCAGCGAACATATACGATATGTATTTCAGATTCGTTCTGTATGTTCAGCTTTCCTTTTTTTTACATATAAAACCAAAACACATATTTCAATTTCCTTTTGAAGAAAAGTCATCTCCCCCCTCCCTTTCCAGCTCAGTCACTTCGAGTGTCATCAGTAGTACAATCTAAGTGAGTTATTCTTTTACCATCCTTTATTTTTTTTTCCCCTCCTAAGAAAAGAATATTTTGTCGTTCTTCGAAAGAAAATTCTTTCATTACCCTGGTTGTGTAGAATCGTCATTACACCGGCCTTGTAGAATAAAGTCATAAATCGTATAGGCTCTCTTTTCGCCAGATGTGTCCTTAAATTTCGCATTGCGAGCGTTTCGTCATTCTGGATTTGTGAAGTGTTATCTGATAGGCATCTTCTTCAAGCGAAAGGCGATAAAGTATAGAGAGAGCTGGATAATGTTGTTGGACTTCTGATGATGTTGGAAGTTCGGATTAAGCAGGTAATGTTTAATTCTTTTTTTTTTTTCAAAAAGATTGTGTAAGCTAATTCTATTGTATATGAAAACATTCTATTGTACATAAAATCAATAGAATCTTACTATAAGGAATTTACTTAATTCTCTGTAGACATTGGAGATTTTTCGTTATTTAAGCGAATATTACAAACGTTTTAGCAAATTTTTTAGTGCAGTAGACCCCCCCCCCTTCATAGCACGGTAGATTACGTTCCGTGCTATATAAATCCGTGTGGTACGGGGCCTGAGCTAAACTCCACCTGGAGTGCGAACTGCGAGGTATAATCGCTACAAAGCTTATTTGCACACCTTAGAAATGCAATGATGTTTAACCCTTTAACGCGCAGTGTTCCCGCTCTGGGAACACCCAACTCTGAAATTTGGACTGTTGCCAGTCACGAAAATGGATTTGATTTCTATAAAAATAGTTGCGGGGGACATAGCTTCACGAGAATCCTTTACTTTTTAGCACGACATTTCGCGTAAAAAAATTGTCACGATTATTTTTAACAGCACTGACATCGGCTGAAAAATGGAAGAATGTGAGAACAGCTGGATAGATTGCCCAATGCTAAAAAAAGGTCAGCCGTTGCCATCGCTCGATTTAACTACCAGCAAGATGGCGGACGATCGAAACGTTCATCGCGTGCCACAGATCTATAGACCCTTTTTTGACGACAGCTGGCTGTGCCGCACAGGGTTAATGTTGCCATTCAAAAGTTATATTAATTGCAGCAGCTAAAGCGTACCGTGCTGTACGAGTCTCTTTTAACGTGTTATACGAAAACGATGGCAATTTTTTACGCAGTGTTCTAAGAATCAGTCTTATATCAACCCGAGTTATAGGGGAGGGGTCCACTGTATTTTATCATGACTCTCAAAAGTTATTTCTTCAGTTTAAGAAAATTTTACTGTCAGCAGTGCCGACAGTAATTTTCCGTTATTTGACGAATATCCATTTCTTTTTTCTCTCCTTTCAATAGTAGAAACTTCTTCAGATTCTTGACCTCGTTCCGGACGAGGTAAAGACGAGGTTTTCTGAGAGTGACTATTATACCGTTTGATTCAAAATAGATGTTAAGGCGATTGTTTTTTAAGCCGTAAGTGATCGAAACATACTTCCAATTAGAAAAGTTCGTCAAATTAAGAGTAGCTTTCAGATATGGCATTTTCTTACTGGGGGTTGTATACATATGAAAATACGAAATTTCATTTTTATAGGGTCTCTCCTTTCCTACCCTTTATATTTAGAAGAATGTTGATGTTTGCCTAAGAAAATTAATAAAACAAACCTCGTGTCTCTAAGTGAATTAGTTAGCGAGAAAATTAATTTTGAAAATGATGACTTACACCACTTTACCTACTATGTTGGCGTCAGTTTTCAGGTGAAAAAAATCTGTACTTTAAGGGATCAACTATGAGTTGATAAAAAATAAATAAAGATCCCATTGTTGGGAAAAACAATTAAACGCATTCAAATGTGTGCAATTCACAGGCGCAATTTAACCTAAAATGATCGGTACTGCTTTATGAAATTAGCGATAATTTAGTCTTTTAAGGGGTCATACACTCATTACATCACGCATCCAGAGAAGGAATTTTAAAGTGTAAAAGAAAATGACAAAATAATAGCATAAGTTACTATGGTGTGGTTAATTTTCACTAGAAAATACCAAGCACACGTTACCGGAAAATTCTAGCTGAATTAGGATTTGAGGAGCCAACTATGTCTATCGAGTGACTATTAACATGAATTAACGACAGTTGAAAAGTAGTTACATTTTTCTCACTTTGGAGACCTCCCCTTGTTGCTTGGCGACAAATGTCAAAATTTTCAAATTGATATATCTCGGAAACTATTCCACGTAGAGACACGGGATTTGTTTTAATAATTTTCTAAGGCAAAGAGCAACATTCTTCTAAGTATAAAGGGTAGGAAAGGTGGGACCGTATAAAAATTAAATTTCGTATTTTAAAATGTATATAGCCCCCATTTAAAAAAAATTCCATATCGGAAAGCTACTCTTAATGTGACGAACTTTCCTAATTGGAAGTATATTTCGATCACTTACGGTTTAAAAAATAATCTCCTTAACATCTATTTTGAATCACCCGGTATGTTCACTGGCTAAAGCCTGAACGTATGTAGCAACTCTTTTTCATAAATATTTTATGTGGGCTTATTTATGGGTCATTATAAGTTAAAATCTGGAAAAAGGCAGCATTTAAAATCTTCATTATATTTCTTAAAAGTTTTGAAACACTAAAAAATATTTTATATTCCCTGGCTAAAGTTGAATTTATATGGATACTATTTTTGATTCAGTGATGTCAACACAATAGAGTTTGCTTAAAATATTTTCACACAATTAAATTTGCAATAAGAGTAAATATTGTACTAAGCAGTAGATAGCTCATCTCATTTCTTTTTCTTGTTGGGTATCCAATATAGGTTATAGAGTATAATTAAATGACCATTCATCTTATAAATAAAAATGAAATTCTGTTTGTGGATTTGAGTTGTATACAAATCCACAAAAATGGACCTATCGGCCTGAAATTTTGCACAGATATGTAAAATAATATAGAATAAATCGTAGTCCACTTTAAAACTTTGAAAGTCCACCCGTTCCCGGAATTTAAGAGATTTTTTATGTTCTCCACGCAAAAAGCTTTCCGTAATTGTAACCCCTGTAATGAAAAAAGTGTGAAATAAGGATCGTGGTTGCCATGTGTGGCGATTTTGCCGAATAAGATGTTTTAAATTCTTAAAGCAAAAATAAAAGAATAATAATTATTTTTGTTTTTTAGTTTATATTTGTAAGATTATTAATTTTTTATTATAATATCGTGTGCATGGGAAATCGAGCAGGAATGAAATGTTTTATACGCAAAAGAATAAGAATTGAAGATTTCCGAGGCTAATATGTACATTTTTTTAGTTTGGCGAAAAAATAAAATGGCTGAAATGCCGATTTTGAGAAAGTGAGTTCTAGCGGTTTGCACAGTTTTCGGCTTGGCGCAATTTATTGAGAGCTTAAGGAAATAGATTTTTGGAAACAAGTGCAAAGGTTTTATTAGAATACAGCGTTAAATTTTAATGATCCGATTGGAAATAATGCAGTTATTAAGGGATTTCAAGCGATCTATCTTCAGAATTCTTGCCAATTGAGTACATTGATTTAAGTTGGGAGAATTCCGCCTAATTTCAGAAAATTGAAATCTTCTCATTTAGTACATCGGAGTAACGATGAATAAAACACGTTATAGTTGATAATTTAAAAAAATTCGCTGTATTAAGGGATTCCACTTTTTAAATAAATGCGTGCTTTACTTTTTGGCGGCCGAACCATTTCCCATATTGATTGCTGCTAAGTGAATGCTTCGAATGATTTCCTGTAAAAACTCTTGCAAAATGGCGTATGTTGGCACTTTGGCGAGGGTTAGATTTGAAACTGGATTTCATTTGAGACTGGGATATATAATGACACTGGTTATAGATAAAAATGAATGTTGGTATGTGTGTACGAGGTATAAAAACTCCAGCACCGTTGCACCATGAAATTTGGTTCACCTAAGTCTTTTATCATTGAGAAGCTTTTTATGCTATCCGTTTTCCTCTAACTTGCCACTAGGTGGCGCAGCAGAACGTCGAATTCTATTCCGTTTAGCCGTTTACTATGCAAATATCGTCCAACCGATTTCGATGAAATTTGGTACACGCGGATATTAGAACACGGAGAATATTTTTCAGTATCCATTTTGCTGTAACTTGCCGCTAAATGACGCTGCAACGCATCAACTTCTATACCGTTCGACCGGTCGCCATAAAATTTCTTATACTTACACATTTCAGCACGAAGAATATATTCTGTGTTCCTTTTGATGTTATTCACCACTAGATGGCACTGCAATGCATTATTATTTTAACTCGCCACTAGATGACGCTGCAGCAGGCCAAATTCTTGACCATTCAAACGGTCGCTATGAAAATCAGTATGCATAGCTATTTGAACAATGAGAATATTTTGGCGTTATCCATTTTGCTATAACTCGCCACTTGACGGCACTGTAGCAAATCATTACTTTAATTAACCACTAGATCGCGCTGCAGTGTATCACTTCTTGACTGTGCAACAGCTCGCTATGAAAATAGGTATACATTGATATTTGAACACGAGGAAGAGTTTGGCGCTATCCATCTAATATATAAAATTCTCCTGTCCCAGTGTTAATCACCTAACTCCTCCGAAACCACTCGACCAATTTTAATGAAATTTTCTATGTATATTCGTTAGGTCATAGAATAGGTTTTTAACTATGTCTCTTACCCCTAAGTCATAAGGGCGGTCCACCCCAAAATGTTTAGCTCCAGAGTGCTATTCATTTCAATCAGGATTTCTGTGTAGACATTAGCGTGTCGAATCACTTTTTAAATGTGTTTGCCAGATAATGTGGAGAGGGGGGGGGGAAGTTAATAAAATGTTGAAAGTCGCACAAGGTTTGCAATTTTTAATAATGGATCGCTAAATGTGGTGCCAAAACGCGACAATTTATTATAAATATATTTCGCGTATAGTTAGAAAACGCCTGGCGTATATTGTGAAAGAGTTTTATTAGGCGATTTTAATATAGATTTCTATTCCGGAGAATTCCTGTGGAACAAGAAAGGAAAACACTGTACACTCATGGATTATGATTCCCATTTCATGTCTTTGCGGCATAGTATGAATATGCCTATAGGACGAATATGCCTGGCGAAGATTGTAAAACAGTTTCAGTAGGCGATTTTAAGATAGATTTCGATTCCAAAGATGCGTTTTATGGTACAAGAAAGAGTTGATTCCTATTTTAACATCCCCACTCTCGCCAACCTAAAAAATCCCCGTACTTTGGCGAGCTTTGCAGTAATGTGTCTATGGGAGTTATGCACAAGTTTTAACGGTACTTACGTATTATCCCGGCGGTCCGGCAAGACAAGCAATTTTTAACCAAGATAAATGCCGGGCACATGAAATTGTTGATGGTTTGGAATACGATTGTACGATACGGTAAGTACCGTTTCAACGCTCCCAAAAGAACCAGATGAAAACTAAAGTAAACAAACTAGCGATAAACGCACCAGTTAAGGAATCTGAAGACACTTAATTATTAAAACTACATTAATTGGCTATTCAAAATAAATAAAAATGTAACGGCATGCTTTGCTTACATGTTGTTCCAAATCGCCATTTTATTTCTATATTACGATTGCCACATTAATGCAAAAAATCGTCATGGTAACTGCATATGTTTAATGATCGCCACCTTGGCGAGAGTCGAGGCGTTAAAGTAGGCCGTTAAAGTAGGCGTTAAAGTAGGAATCAACCCAAGTTAAAGGAGGCTTGGAGCGGTACTTTGGCGAGCTTTGCAGTCATGGGTCTCTGGGAGTAATGCACAAGTTTCAACGGTACTTCCGTATTATCCCGGAGGTCCTCCAAGACAAGGAATTTTCACCAAGATAAATGCCAGGCACATGAAATTGTTGATGGTTTGGAATACGATTGGCAATAGTTTGCCAGCAAATTTGACGAAAAATTAGTTTGGCGGAAGTGACCGCGCCGGCATAATACGTACGTACCGTTTCGGCGCTCCCAAAAGAACCAGATGAAAACTAAAGTAAACAAATTAGCGATAAACGCACCAGTTAAGGAATTTGAAGACACTTTATTATTACAACTACATTAATTGGCAATCCAAAATAAATAAAAATGTAACGGCATGCTGTGCTTACATGTTGTTCCAAATCGCCATTTTAATTCTAAATTATGATTGCCACATAAATGCAAAAAATTGTCATTGTAACTGCATATGTTTAATGATCGCCACCTTTGCGAGAGTAGAGGCGTTAAAGTAGGAATCAACCCAAGAAAGACATACATGGTATACGCATGTATTATGATGCGCATTCTAAACAATATATAGAACGATGAAGTGTAGTTGTAATATACATGGCGAATATTGTAAAATAGTTTTAGTAGACGATTTTAAGATAGATTTCGATTGCAAAGATGGGTTTTACGAAACAAGAAAAAAAAATACAGCACAGTCATGAATAATATACACTTTCCAACTTAATGGAATATGAGAGAAAAATAGGGACGACGCATAAATTAAGATACGATTTTAATATATAGCGCTATAGTGCGTATTTAAAATCTGAAAATGTTTCAGATTTTCATCCTTTTATTATTATTTTTTTTGGACAAAATTTTTTATGGAATGACTATGAATAAGTCTCAAGGCCAAACTATGTTTGTTTGTGGCTTAGATTTGATCATGCCATGTTTGTTCACTCTATTCCGTTAAGGGATTGATATTATTTTTTAGTAAAATTATTGTAATTAGCGATATATATAAATGTAAAGAATAAATTACAATGAATTAAAAATATAAATGTTTGGTATTGTGTTATTTTTATATTCCAGCATTGTTCACAGCGCTCCATGCCTCTTCCACTCATATACCACATCCTCACACACTTACAATAAGTTAGTCATTTCTTTCTACTAAAATAATCCTAGGAATAATTTATATGGCAAAACAACGTTTGCCGAGTCAGCTAGTTTTCCTATATAATTTGCCACTAGATGTCGCGTCAACACATGAACTTCAGGGCTGTCCAGCCGATCGTCCTGAAATTTCGTATTCATCGATATCTGAATGCGAAGAATATTTTCGCCGTATCCGTTTTGCTAAAACTCGCCACTAGATTGCGCTACGCCGCATCGCCTTCTGCACCGTAAAAACGATTGCCTTGAAATTCAGTATGCATGATTATTGAACACAATATAACGCGATATCCATTTTGCTATATCTCTTTATTACAATAAATAGTAATCACCACAAATCGTAATATCAAAAAGTCCATTCATTCCCGTGCGAAGAACGGGTACTTCAGCTAGTATATTATATAAACATCCATTGAAATCACTGTATGTTGATTGACTATTATTCTAAAACACCATTAACTTGTTATTATCCACACATATGTTATGTAAACGTTCGCAGAAATTGTTCTGCTACGTTGATTGATTATTTTTCTAAAGCACCATTTATCCGTCCTTTTTAGCAAATACGTATATAATCGTTCATAGAAATCGCTCTATATATTGATTGACTATTCCTGTAAAGCACCATTTACGCGTCTTTATTCGCACATACGTTGTATAACCGTTCATAGAAATCGCTCTATATTGATTGGCTATTTTTCTAAAACACCATTCTCACGTTATTATTCGCACATACATTTTTCCCACTTCTAAAAACATTACATAAAAGAGATACTGCTGTCTTCAAAACTAGGAGATAACGCAAACATTTTTTTTTCTTTCCGCTGTGCTTTAAAAATACGTTTATGTCTCCACACAAGAACAAAAGCTATTATATATATTTTTTTTTTTTCCCTCCTTAAAAGATCACGGGAAGAATTGATGTGGCGGAGGTAGAGGAATTTTTCTGCCTCGGTTCAAAAATTTTGCTTGGAGTCTGAAACATCTGTTCCTTTCCTCTATCTATATATTGAAAGTGCCTGTTACGCGATGTCTATGAAAACTTAGTTCTTTTTTCTTTTACCCATTGTTATATCTTAAGAGAAATGTTCTGTATCGCAGAGAACCGTTTTATTTTGAGAAGGAGAACAAAAAAGATCAGTAATGGGTCATGCAAGTGATAAACGAAGTACTCAGGGTGGTTGTAATTAAACTTCCCCTGTGAAACAGTGCTCTCTATAACTAAAACGATTGCTTCGTAAGTCGTCTTATTTCAATGCTTTCACTGCTAGTCGTAAAAAATATGGTTAGACAGACCCAACGCTTTTCTGACACAGCCGGCTGGTGCTGCCGCAGATAACCTTTTAGCCCTGTGGAGCCAGATGAACGATTCGATCGACCGCCATGTTGTTGATAGTTAAATGGATTGATGGCAACGGCTGCACTCCTTTAGCGTTGGTATTCTATATTGATGTTAAAATGCTCGCGCTACAAAGGGATAACCCTCTCGCTGCGCATCCTACGATTTCCGCGGGGATGCATTTTTGCCGTCTTTTTAACTGTGCAACCCGCTCTTTCCCCGTTCATGGTTTCATTTCTGCTTTCTGTGATGTTTAATTGTTTATTTAGATGTGGGCTAACAGATGGCGTTAGTTGTCCACATTTCTGCGAAATATAAGAGAAATTTTTGCAAGATTTTGCGTTTTTCAAAGCTAGCTTCAAAAAGTACGCAATTTTTTAAAACCTATTTTGATAAAAGAAACACGCAGTGAGAGGGTTAAATGATACAGAAGTTCGTTTCAGAGAAATCAAACTCACTTCGAATAAGAAAGGTTCAACTCCCTCTCAAATTTCAATTCCCCGGCAAAAGAAAACAGAAAAAGCAAAATCATCATTATAGTTCTCGATACAGCTCCATAATGAGTGTCGTTCTGCTTATGACACTTTTTTTTTTCGTTGTTTTGTACTTCACAATATGTCTGTACAGTAAAAAACAGAAAAGAAGACATAAAAAAAAGAAGTTGGGGGGGGGAGATACGGAGTCGGTATTTAGGGCATCGATTTTCGAGCATGTTGTTTAGTTGCTTTTGCTTGTTCACAGATAAACTTTTCCGTTATTGTTCCTTGATTTAGTTTAGAGACAGAAAGAAGAAAAAAAAAAGCGTTTTCTTAACGCTGAATACGCCTGCAAATCGATATGGATGTGAAGTTTTTCTCCATTTCTAAATGCAAGTATGAATATGCTAGGAAGTTTTTCTTGTTGTTACTTTCTGCCAATATCTTTTGACGCTGCACTCCTGTTCTAATACAAAGCATTCATTCATTTTGGGATTTTATTCTTTGTTTCGGAAATGGTTATGTGAAATGTTATCTCAGTCATCTGGATAAAAGACATGCAGATAATGAGAGATTTCTGTCTTTTGATGTGTTGCTGTCGTATGCATGATTTTATTTTCAATGGCCAACTATAGGCTCCAATAGTACGACTGCCAAAGATGTTGTTCATTTCATTACGGGGCGGCATGTAGAAGGCAAACACTGCCCCTACGAGTGATCTCCTAATTTTGAACTGATTACATACGAGAGACCTCGGACCTCGATCGGCACCCCCGGAGGTATCGTGTGAACATGGAGCACATTGGAGTATAACAGATTTTATGTATTAGCTGTCTTTAGTGATCTTATAACAGTCCAGCCTAGATAGTTTGTTTGTTTATTAGGAGAAGACTGCTCATGTCACCGAATGTGTCGTTTAGAGCTAGATACGTCCTTCAACCTGGAATTTACATCCATAATTTGGATCCTCATCAGAAGGGATGGATACTTCTATATATTGGCACCCCTTGGGAATTGTCACCGACCCCCGAGAGGTCTTTCAGAGCCACGGAAGTAACGTGCGTGTACACCGCATGTTTACATGGTGGCCTTCAGTGGCAAGTCTGTAACGAACCCACAACCTTCACGTTCTCCGTCCAACGTCTTAACCACTAGGCTACCGTGGCCAGCCGACAGAGTTTCTCACCCTCCCAAGCGCTGGCCAAAGCCAGTACTGTTTCACTCTGGGTGTTCCGATGGGAACCAAATTTAACCATCTGAGTAACTGCCATACTGTGCATGACTGTTAACAAATGTAAAAGAAAAACTGCCATACTGTGCATGACTGTTAACAAATGTAAAAGAAAAACGCATTTGCTCAAGATATAATTCGTCATTTTGAAGGCCGCAAATCTGATTTTCTTTACGCTATCACGTCGTTACAGCATATACGTTCTCTGAAAATTTTCTATTATGGCTTTAATATGAGAACAGAATAAAACGAGATCATATTTTTGTATATTACAAGCTTATTTTTAACTCAGAGGTGTCACTTATATTTGAACTCCTATCTGAAGCAATTGTATTAAAAAAAAAAAAAAAAAAACAGTACACTGAAGTACTCACTTTTAAATACTTCATTTTTAACAGTGTGTAAAACAATCTGCTCTTGATTTCTTTCTTCCTACTTTGGCCGATCGCCACTTTGCGAGTGGGTCGGCCAAAGCCCGAAATCAAGAAAAGATGGGACATATACAGGTAAACTTACAGCAACGTTGGCCAAAACACAAATTGTCCGGCCCATTCGCAAACTGGTCGATTTTGGGCTTTGGCCGTAGCATATGTTAATAAACTGCTTTCACTTTATACAAGATGTACCAAAAATGCACTTAATTAAGACCTTATTAGGTAAACAGACAGAGATAAACAGTAGTCTATGTGTGCTATCCCAGGGAAGCACACATAGACTACTGTTTTATGCAGCTACTACTGCTGAAACCCTGCTGTTTCATGAGCTTGATTTTATGCAGTCTCGCAGGTGTTGTGGTCCCTCACAAATTTACTTTTTTGTTTTGGTACATGGTCTCTATATGCACAACGCTCTATTTTCAATAAAGCATAACTCAATCAATTTTAAAGACACAGTTTTGCGAGTTTTTTAATGATCTTGCTAAATAAAAAATAAAATCTTTGTATTTTTTTAAATTAACGAGAGAAACGTTTTTAACGAAACATCCTTCCCTACTTTATTTTCAATATTTTTCAATTTGCAGTGCCGACAGTGAAAAGTTGAATTTCAATTGGGCAGTAATGATATTGACACTTAAGTTGTGCTCAAAGAAACCTATAAAACTCATTTGTAAATTCAGACTTCAGATCATTTTCCATGTCGCACTTCAACATTTTATACACAGAATTTGCAATTTTCACTAGCTTTTTCTGTTGAAGTAAAATTTCTTTGGTATTCTAGGTTTTTCAGTTTTTTCTTCACAGCTGCCTACCCTATATACTTTCCTAAATGTTGAAAGTTGCTAAGGTTTGCATTTTTTGATGATTTATTGCCAAGTTTGACGCCAAAAAATATGTCCCCCAAACCGACTCTAACTTGGCGATGTCTTCCATACTTGGCGAGAAACTGGCAAACACTGCAGTTTATTACAAACGAGAAGTATAGTCAGAATATGCCTGACAAATATTTTAAAACAGTTTTAGTAGTCGATTTTAATATGGATGTCGATTCTGACAAGTATTTTATGGAACAAGAAAGACAACATGGCACACTTATGGATTATGATGCACATTCCAAAAAGTATTTATAAAGTATAGTTGGAATATACTTGGCGAAGGTTGTAAAACAATTTTAGTAGGCGATTTCAACGAAGTGTTTTATGGGACCAAGAAGAAAAATACGGCACGCTCATGAATAATGATACACTTTCCAACTTAACGTCAGCTGCATCACAGCCAGCTGCGTCAAAAAAGGGTCTCTAGATCTGTGGCACGCGATGAACGTTTCGACCGTCCGCCATCTTGCTGGTAGTTAAGTCGAGCGATGGCAACGGCTGCCCTTTTTTCAGCTTTGGGAAAGGGTTGCGCTTCAAAAAGTTAATGGTTTTCTTATATTAAATTTCATGTAATAAAATTGAGCATACAAATGTTTTATTCAATTAAGTGAAAGTCATCTTGAACAAACGAGCTTCAACTCGTCTCAGATTTCAACTCAATCGCAAAAGAAAACTGCAACAGCAAAAATGCTCATTACATTTCCTATACTGCTCTGTAATGGGTGTCGTTCCGCTTATTACACTTTTTTTAAAAGTTCTTTTGTACTTCTCAGTATGGTTGTACAGTAAAAGACAGAATGAAAAAAATAAAAGTAAAAGCGAAGTCGGTATTTAGGGCATCGATTTTTGAGCATGTTGTTTAGTTACTTTTGCTTGTCCACGAATAAACTTTTCTGTTATTATTCCTTGATTTAGTTTAGAAGCCGGAAAAAAGAACATTCTAAACACAGGATACCTAAAAATCGATATGAAAGTGAAGTTTTTCTGCATTTCGCAATGCGAGTATGAATATCCTAGAGAACTTTTCTTTTAATCTGGTTTCTTTTAACTGAACACTTTTGATCTAGCACAAAACATTGTTTGTTTGTTTGTTCTTTTGGAAACCTATAAAAGGAATGCATGAAATGTAATCTCAGTCGACTTCCTTAAAATACATTCGGGAAATGAGATATTTCTCTCTTTCGATGCATGATGGGCCGCTAATTGATTCATACTGATTCATAAATAATATCTTAAAACGAAAATAACTTTGAAACAAGAAATATAATTCATGCCGAACGCATCCATTAAATAACACTTTCCAGCATAACAACATTTTTGTGCCAAATCTGGCGATTTATTGTCCTTAAATCTATCGACATTTTGGGGATATTCCCAAAAAGAACCTGTATATTACTATTAGCGTAATTTTTCGACACCTTGTAAAAAACTTTAAAAGCTATTTCCATATTTTAACTAAAGGATAAACTGTTGTTAAAGTTTGTTTACTTATTGTATTCAGCTTGAAATGGATAAATGTCTGTAAATTGCAATAAATCGTCATGAAGTAGAATTTTTTGGGTGATCCAGTAAAAGAGCTGTTAGCGCTACGTACACCATTTTCAATAGTATACATGGTTCGGTACATAGGAATAACTTATATACATTTCGTAGAAATCGATGCATATTTACGACAGTTAGCGCACGCACGGGCAAACAAGTCCAAATCATAAACACATTACGCAATTAAATGTATTTATATATAAAAAAGAAACTGCAAACGTTTAAGACCTAGATAATTTTTATTCTTTCATTAATAAAGTATAAATGCAACCCATACTTAAAAAAATTGAAAGAGTAAATAGTTTTATTAATTACTTAAATATAAATATTTCCATACTTCTACACATCAGCAGAATTTTATATCTATTATTTTTTTAACACTTTACAATGAGATTTACTCGATTGTAATGTGGTTAGCTCACTATTTTCTATGATCGTGATCTCAGGTTCGATTCCCGGTGAGCGTTTGGTTGTTAAACTATCCATTCCTTCAAAATCGGTAACACTTTTAACCTGCTACGTAATCCCGTAATAAAATAGCCAGCATTTCTGATTATAGCAGTGTGAAATTCCTGGAGGTCATGAACCTTCATTGAGGGGAGAAAGTTTAGAAGAACGTTTATGATTTCAGTTATCTGTCTAACGTATATTTAAAATACAATAACAATTTTTTTCAGTACATTTAAAGTTTTATTTTGATTTATTTATTTATTTATTTATTGATAATGAGATTTAACCTTTTTAATTTTTTATAGTACTTAAAAATACCATAAAAATAGGGTATTTTAAAAATATGTGTGATTTATTCAGTAATCGTTACTTTATGCATTTACCGTTATCATTAATCCTTCATGAATAGTTATAGTGAAATCACTGCAAAATATTTCAATCAGTCTGTATTTCATGATTAGTTAATCTGTGAATTTCGAAGTATTTTTCAGTTCTTTTTTAGCTTTTTTATATGCACATCGAGTAACTAAAATAATATAGGTTATTAATAAGAATTTAGGCCTTTTTATTACGATTAATGTATCACAACTCCTTAAACGGGAAGCCTAACCCAATTCCGTATTCCGTCCCCTTTTGATGTACTTTAATGAACAATACTATTATTTGGAAAACAATTTTCATGCATTGTCCGTTAAAGTAACAGAACATCTTTGAGTTTGATTTGTCAATAATACGGAAAAACTCTCTCGCATTATGTATAGAAATATTCATACTTTTTTAATTGATTTTAGTGTTATGACAAGCCTAAACGAGGGGCATCTGCCTACAGGGGGTTTCAAAACTACAGACCGTTTAATCGACAGCCGCGCGATAGGCCTGAAAGCGGAACCTTCATACTTCAGCCGTCTACCATTTTCAGCGTTTTGCCTACTTAGTCATGGTGGAGCCCGTATTTGTTTAATATTTGCAGTCCTAATAAAAAATAGTCAAGTTTCTGTTATTTTACTTTACTTTTTGACAATTTTTTTTCTTTATTTACATTTAAAATATAGTAATAAAATGATATGACTGCAGAAGAATGTTTGGGCAGTCAATAGAATAATAGGTAGCTACATGCATTTATTAATATTTTAGAAAACACACTATTCATTGCGTTTCAGTTTATATATTTTTTATTGATTGATTTATTTATTTTTGAGGGTGATAAAGTTTGTTTTATGTTTTTTTCTTTGTTGACTAAATATTCTCATTCTGTGTTCTTCAAAACCAAGCAAAAAGAACTATCTTTACTTGCTAGCCAGTTTCTTGAGATTTAATATCTGTTTGTATAAAAAAGTTATTTTATAAAAAATTTCAAAAGCATTTTTTTTAAATAACATTGTGAAATTTAATTTCTCATACAAGCGAATATTTTTTAATTGTTCAGTGTTTTGTCTTTGACAACGTGTTTACATATTAAGTGACACCCAAAATAAATTCTTCTGTCACAGGGTCACCATCGCTGCAATAGTATTTAATAAAGTCTGTTATTTATTCTTTTTCACTTGTATTATTGAGTCCTGATTGCCAATTTTGTCTTCATAAAAATGCAGCTACGTATTGGCATCTTTTGAAGCTTCAAATTTTGTACATCAACGGCGAAATGTATGTACATAAATTTTATTTAGGAAAAAGTATTTTTAGAAATATTATTACTTATATATAAATATCATTATTATAACAATTCCAAAATAAAAATAAAATCAATTGTAAATTAGATACAAACTATATATCAACTAAAAAATAGTCTATTTTTAAATATTTTATGCTTTCTAAAACATTTTATTTTTATCTTCATTTTAGAAGATTTTTCATCCAAATCCGGTACTGTATTGCTTTAAATTATCCTAAAATTCGAGAAAATAAACTTCATATACTTTAAATATCCTCTATAAAAATGTACCTATATCTAAAACTCTACGTACACATTTATTCAAATCGCCAGATTTTTCTCCAGTCACGAAGAAAGGCGAGCTATTTTTATAGCATTCATTGCCTTGTAATTTAAAAGAGGAATTCAAGAGAAGCATTTTATTTTCTTGGGGGTAAAAAAAGACATAAACAGCATTAGTTTAGCTTGTGAATTTTTAATACAGAATTTATGCAGCTGTCTAAAAGCCATGAAATTTAAAAATCTTTTTTCTGTTTTCTCTTTTATTTATTTTTAAAAAGGGAAAGTAAATAACTTCTTTTGGTACCGTATTTGTTTAAAAATGTAGTTGCGAAACAAATCTAGGTTTTCTACTTTCGATTGCTTGATCGTAAATATGCAAATAAAACGAGTTTTTATTAAGAACTTGACATTCAAACCTCTATTATAAACAGTAGCACAAAATTATGTTTGCTTTTTTTCATTTTAAAGGAGCCCTATCATTTTTTTTTTTTTCATTGCAAAAGAAAAAAAATTTTTAGAGTTTTATCTCTTTATTTTAGCCTGTTAAGTGCAACGAAAAAAAAAAACAAAAGAAAAGGAGAGACAATCTAAAACTTTTTACTTTCGTGAGATAAAGGAATGAATAAGTATATCATTAAGCATTGATTTTAAAGGAAATAAAAGTTATCAAGAGCTTTGTGAAAGCTTAACCCCTGGCGCGCCAGGTCAGTTTATAAAGGGAGCATAATACCAGATTTTTAATCTTTGTTTACCTCAATGGCTACTAACACCATCTAGCGAGTGAAAATAAAAGCTAAAAATATCGAGATATGAAAAAGAACACGGCTTAACCCTTTAACGCGCAGTGTTCCCGCTCTGGGAACACCAAACTGTGACGTTTTGACTGTTGCCAGTCACGAAAAATAGATTTGATTTCTATAAAAATAGTTGCGGCTGACATAGCTCCACGAGAATTCTTTACTTTTTAGCACATCATTTCCCGTAAAAAGAATTGTCACGATTATTTTTAACAGCACTGACATCTGCTGAAAAATGGAAGAATGCGAGAACAGCTGAATAGATTGCCCAATGCTGAAAAAAGGACAGCCGTTGCCATCGCTCGACCTAACTACCAGCAAGATGGCGTACGATCGAAGCGTTCATCGCGTGCCACAGATCTAGAGACCCTTTTTTGACGCAGCTGGCTGTGCCGTCACAGCAAGCTGTCGTCAAAAAAAGGGTCTCTAGATCTGTGGCACACGATGAACATTTTGATCGTACGCCATCTTGCTGGTAGTTAGGTCGAGCGATGGCAACGGCTGCCCTTTTTACAGCATTGGGAAAGGGTTGCGCCTCAAAGGCTTAAAATGTCAGATAACAATCATACATTGTGTTTAAGAATACCAGGTAGCAATAATACAACGAATGCTCTGTTTGACTACCGATTAGATAAAAACGTAAACATCCGGTTTAGAGGCATGGGCACGCCTATTAGTTGGGGGTGCCAGTCAGGTGTGCGCTTGCCGAATTACTTCGAAGCTATTTGTTCTTGGATATTCCAGCTATGTTATTCTTTAGGAATTTTATGTTTACAAATATAACGCGAAATTCAGAAGGACATTATCAAACCCATTGAACTATAGTCTGTTCGCGGAAACGAGAGAACGAAAATAAACAAACAGGTTACCAAAGAATTACAATTTTTGGCACCATTCCCTAGTTAGGCGAATTTAACCTTTCTTAATTCCAAGCAGCGTAAATGGAAGAAAGCAGACATTCACACTGTGTTTGGCGCTTTGGCAAAACGCCAGGTGTTTACTCATCGGCAGTTTGCACGTGCAATTGTTTAGTTTCGTTCTCTCGACTCGGCGAACGCACTATAAGAGTAAGAATTCAATGAACAAAACGAAAAATGCGCATCCACTCAGCTCGCTTTCTCCCCTCCTCGACCGGTTCATTTGGATTCACCTTTGCTGGCAGCTTGACAATTTTCCATGCTAAACGGAGTCAGACAGTACGCAGGTACGTCTATGGTATTCATGCGCAACGTTATAAAAACGTACTCTTGTACGTACCTGGTACGCAAGCGGTTAATGTTAACTACTTTAAAAATAATGACACGTAGTAAAATTATGTTGATCTGTTTATACAGACTTATTTATACAGACTGTTTATACAGAATTATTAGGGGGACTGGACTACAGTTTCGTGCGTCAATATTTCACCTAGCCAAAACCACTCAAGTTAACAGTGTGCTTTTTAATATAAATGCTACATTGGACAACATTTTCCAAAATTCGTAACTTATGAGGTCTAGGGACCCAAAATATTCTTTTCCGCATACTTCGTGATTTCAAAGAAAAAGTATGCATCCATTAAATTCTTAGTGTAAAATATAACGCTTACGAATACCTAAAATCAAATTCCGTTGAATTTGAATATCGTTCTCCAAGATGGGTAGATGTGTAAAAAAAAGGAGGGGGCAGCTTTCTTGAGGAAAAAAATATAAATAAATGAATAAGTACTGTCCATAAAATTATTATTTTAAAATTAACAAATATGAATCCTGTGTTTATACACAGCGTGCATGTAAGTTAAAAATTGTTGAAAATTTATTTGTTTGAATTTTATGCAAAAAATGACTTTGTTTCCGATCCACCTAATATTTAAAACTTTATTCAACGCTTCACACATGCTCTTAAAGCAACACTGTTATAATTAAATGAGGTTATTTGTAGTTTAAATTTTTTTACATATTTCTATTTTCTTCATTTTATAATGTTGTGCATTTTGTAACCTAGCAATAATTTTATTTTTAAATGATGAATTATTATGAACTCTTTATTTTAATGTTTAATATCAGTAATAAAATATTTTGAGTTTTTTAATTTACTTTTTTCATTCCTTAACGTATCAAACCATAAAAATAAAAGCTCTTAAAAGAAATTTAAACTACTTTCTTAATAATTGCTATTTCTCGGTGGACGTATAATTTATTCTCTTATAAATTATAATGAAAGAAAAACTGTTGTTACCTTTATCTTATTTAATAACATAATTTAAAAAGTTTTGAAAAACTTTTCAACGGTATTTAGGTCATCGATTTTCAACGCCGTCTTTATTTGCAGCTGTTTAAAAAACAAGCTCTCGTGTTTTTTCTCCTCTCATTATTTTAAGATTTTGTTTCAAAGTATAAAAAAATTCTTTCAAAACAAGATGCTGAAAAGTCGAAGCAAAGCTAAATTTATTTTTATCTTTGATGCTTAAAAAAATGTAAATATGCAAATAAGTTTTTTTATTAGATTTTTTTATTATCTTCTTTGATAACTAAGACCTGTGATTAGTTGTTACAACAAAAAAATTTACTTATGACATTTTATTACTGTTTCGAAAAATAAAATTATTCTAATAATCTTTCTTTAGTAAGGAAAAAAGTAATAACAGTGAGAACGATGTATGAATTGAAAAGCATCTTACGGAAGGTTAGAACGCACTGAACATGGCAGATGGCTGATAGATGAAGGTTGAAAGTTCTGGCCTACTGCGCGGCTGTCGATCTAACGGTCTGGAGTTTTGGATAGTTTACTCCAGATATAGCATAATAGTTAATTTGCGTTACAACGCCCCTGTCTAAGCCACTGCCTCAAGATTTTCTATGAATTTTGAAGTGAAATAGGACTTAAATTCGAATAGCCACTAAGTAGAAATTTCTTTATTTACTCATTACATTTCTGGTCTGTACCGTCTTAGTAATGCAAATATTGAAACTGTGCATTTGAAAAAATTGAAAAATATAAAATGTATTATTTCAAACGTATAGCTCAGAGTTTTAAATTGTAAGTGAGATAAACGTCACTTTGATGTAAAGAGTTTAAAAACACATTCGAAATCTAATTAGATTAATAGATTCTGCAATAAAAATCACTCCATAAATGAATTCTGCAAGTTCTGAGATTTCCGATTAACTGAGGAGCCACTAACAAAAATTTAAGGTTATGAATCATTTGCGAATTTTCAAACTGTCGCATCTTGAAATCTATTAGTCAGAATATTCTTTTAATTTTGTCAGATTATAAAATGCACATCCAGACCTTTATTTAAAGCTGAATAATTAAAAAAAATCAAATAAGGAGATTTTATACGAATTTTGAAATAAAACAATATTTTGAATTTAATTAGCTGATTCGTAACACCATTACGAGTATCTTGTTTGCATTGCCATGGTAAAGAAAGCACTGAAAAATTCTGCATTAAAAGAAGCCATGGATTAAAATTTAATAGTAAGCATCATGTAGGAGACTAAAGGTCCTTTACATCTACTATGGGTAAGACCATTGTATGCATGTGTAGCTCAGGGTAAGTTGAATAGTCTGTTGCCACACATACGAAGGGAAAACTGCAAAACTGGTACAATAGCATTAAAATTCCGAGAATTTTTAAAATACCAGTACTCTATTTGATTCGTAATCTGTATTTTCATTTCACTGAAGACCCTAAAAATTTAGTTTTCGTTTGAGTTTTTAATTTGACAGCTTAAGTGAAAGTAATGGATTCTGGTGCTATGATTACTATGATGATAAACAGAATATGAGATTAGTTATTTATTTTAAATTCGAATCCTAAGTGAATTTGGCATCATCTTGATGTCGCGAATTCCGAATAGCATCAGAAACTCACTCAGGGTAATGCACTTTACGCCAAAAATAAAGTCAACGTTAGTTTAGACTTAAAAGATGCAGACAAAGTTTTATTTTGCAGAAATAAAGCACTATGAAAGAGAATAGATTTGTTTGCAAAACCCTTTTTGTGTTCTTTTTGATCGCAAGTAACGCTGACATAGCTTTTATGTCATTTTTTTTTTTTTTTTTTTGCAGTTGCACTGTGTGCCGTGCCAAGCTAGTATTTTTAAGACAAAGTTTATGTCACGAGTCTAATAATTTGATATTTTTTGGGAGTCCACAATAATTGAATTAATTTTATTTTAAAACGCTTTTACTTCACCTGTATGTTCATACGTACGTATATATACATGTCTCAATGTAATGGAATCTTGTAACTTAATTTTCACCCACTTCCAGACATCCAGTTAACTTGAAATTTTCCAAGCCTATAAAGAGTTGATGACAATACAATAATAGAAATGCTACGCTTAGCATTTATAGGCTTTTTTACTGGAGCACGCAGAAGAATTCTAATACTTTGCGCAATATGGAAAGTCACTGTTTAAAGCATATTTTAGAGACCTTCATCTATTTTAAACAAAACAAAATTGATATATATTATTAAGAATTACAAAATAAGGTTGTCCATGGAAAATAGTGTATGTGGTATTTATAAGTTTTATTAAAGTATCACTCAAAAGAATTGCAACACATTACTAACTATTGCAGTTTAGACATTTATCTATTTTACGCGCAGTAAAATAAATATAGAGACGTTTATAAAGATTTGCTTTTCATTTAAAGAAAGGAAATAATATGTAAATTCTTATTTTAAATGTAATTCAAAATGTGAAATTTCTCCGAATTGTGGGACATCATACTGCTGCTGAATAAAATCTGTACATTTAATGATCATTTTTTTACTTTTTAGTTCATATTGCTTTGAGTCTTTTCAGTTTTTTAAACTACAATTTATTTAAGAGTAAAAATAAATATTTGATTCCTTCCGTGCGTAAAACGGGTATGCAGCTAGTTAATTTAATAAATAAAATGTCTCGATAAAACATGACCTCGTAAAAATCCCGCACATTCTCTCCTGAAATAAATCGAAATCCACATCAATACTAATCACACATTTTCGTTATCTTGTAATGAGTTTCCTCTCTTATAATCGTCGAAATCGGGAAATGAGTTTTGACATTAAAAAGCATTCATTGATTCTTCTTTTATTGAATTATGTACCGGATACCTTTCAGCACTCGATTCGCAATTTCTTTTATGTGGATTGGAGAATCGCTACTAGAAGAAATAATCTTTAATGCGGCTCTGTCAGTCTATAGACATGTGTCGTTTTCTATTTTCTCAAATATGAGAGTTTTGAAACTAGAAAATAATTAGCATATGCAGGGTGTCCCAAAAAGGTGGTAACGGGCTTTAATTCTTTATCTATTTGATGTAAGTGGGCGGTATAAATTTAAAAAATGTTTAAAGTTAAGTTCGGAAATAAAACTCTGTTAAGGAAAAATTCATTTCGTTCATTTACAAAATGTTACACTTTTTAAATTTGTATACGACCCCCGTACAAAAAAATTCCCAATCAGTATAATGCGCCCCATACACTGATGAGGTGACATACAAAATTCGAGAGTTATATCTTAAAAAGTGTTAAAGATAAGTATAACGCTGACTTAAACCGCTTTTCAATGGCCCTCGAGGAGAAAAAAATCCCGGTGAATGATCGCATTTCAGTGGACGTACAGAAATTATGAAAGAAAATCTTTTTTTTATTTTTTTCATTCTAGCAATAAACGTTTATATTCAAAATCAGTTAGTCCTCGATCATCATACTTTAAAGATATTTTTGCGACTTTGTATGATCTAAGGCTCAAATGTGGTAGGTCATCTCATTAATGTATGGGACACATTTTATTAACTGGGAATGTTTCTGCACGGGGGTCGTATACAAATTTAAAAAATGATACTTTTTGTAAATGAACGAGGGGGATTTTTTTTTAATGGAGTCTTATTTCTGACCTGATTTTGAAAATTTTTTCAATTTAAACTGCCCACTTATCTCTGACAAATAAATAATTAATGGCCGCTAGCACTTTTTTTGAGACACCCTGTATAAATTATTGTAATATAGGGTGGGTGAAAAGTCCTTGACACATTAGTAGTATGATCACCTAGGTCTCCAGATTTAACTCCGCTTGTTTTTTTTTTCTTGTGGGGATATGTCAAGGACAAAATCTTCGCTTCGAAAATGACCGACATTACACAGCTCAAGACACGGACCATCGAAGTCATTGAGAAAATTTCGTAATCCATGTTGACAAGCACGTGAAATGAGATCGAGTATCGCCTAGATGTGACACGAGCTGCGAAAGGTGCCTATATCGAAATTTGGTACTATTTGGTTTTCGAATTTCAGCCTTCTACGACTAATAGTTTTTGAGATATGAGAGTTAAATTCATACACACGTACACCAAAAGTCGCCTAGCTTGGCGACTTTTGGCGTGGTTTTTGAGGGATGCACGTGACCGTGGTCGGACCATTACTTAACTATATGGTAGGACGGTATTGTGCTTGAAATGCATGAATGTCCCTAAAACTGCCATTGACCGTAATGCGTTTGAAATCTTTTGAGTGTTCCTGATAAGAACTATAAATGATAAAGATAACTGATAAAGATAGAACTATAAATGATAAAGACCCGAAATTTTGTAATCTTTAACAACATAAATCACTTCTGAGTTGTTTGAAATAGCCCAATACCTCTAAAATATGTTTTAATGAATTTCTGCCCATAGAACTTAATGCATTTAAAATCTTTTGAGCGTCCCTATAGATAAACTCAAGATAAGATAAACTCTTTGGTCCCAATCATTGGGACCGAAAGGGGTGGTGCACAACTAGATGTTACAACAATCCTAAATATAAAGTTTAAACACTCTACGACTAATAGTTTTTTAGATATGCGAGTTTAATGAATTTCTGCCCCTAGAACGTAATGTATTTAAAATCTTTCGGGCGGCCCTGTAGATAAACTATGCAGTCGATTGAGACCAAAAGAAGAGGTGCAGAACTAGATGTTATAACAATCCAAAAGTTTCAACATTCTACGTCGAAATTTTTTTGAGATATGTGAGTTACATTCATGCGTACGTATGTACGTACAGACGGAATGGAAAAAGTGATCGAAATAGACTCGTGGTCGGTCATAATGGGTTGCACATGCTTTTATATGAACGTGCATTCTAGCGTACGATGAGATGCATCGCAAAAAATTTAAGTAAATTTAGAGGTAGTCAAAATTGCTTTTTTCGTCAAAATCTAGCTCCCGAAATTTTTCGTGATCACATTACTTCCTTATACTCCGTACAAGGAAATAAAACGGGCTTTGGCATTCTTTACTTTAGCATTTCCTGTAACTCTGCTGTGAAAGCAATGATGCATGTGGTACAGAAATGAGTGGGAAATTGACCGAAAGACAAAAACGTGTTTTTAAGGTTCTAAAAATGTATAATAAAATCATGAATACCCAATAAATTGTTTTTTTTTTGTTGTTGTTGTTGTCAATTCCTTCTTCAGCTTCATGAAAATCTTGTAAAACTTGAATAAATAATTAACCCTTTTGGTACTACCACCGTCCATTGGCAGCATCCACGAAACATTCTGGGGGGTGCTAGCGCCACCTATTGGCGGTAAATAATTAACCACGCTTTGTTGTTTACAAAATAATGGTTAATTACTTTCTGGTATTGTTGTCAGCTGTGATTATGTTACACTATTAGTAATGCTATCTTTTTTTTACGATGCAGGAACATTTATTTCTATCTATGTTATTTGCTATAATTAACGTTTTGCGAGGAAATAGATATAATTTTAAAGCGTAAACAGTCAAGCCTGTCTTTCTGTCTTTCCGTCTGATCCGCGAGGTAAGATGCCGTCAAAATTGGCTTTTGGCCGGAGAGTGCAACCATTCTTATGGAAAACTTCTTAGTACCACAAATGTATAACCGCGGTTAGCTCCTCCGTACCGAAAGGGCTCTAGAAAACTAGCGGTGACTAGTTTTGCCCCATTTAGTGAGAATCACCTGGATGGTATGGCTTACATTTTTTGTTTGATGGTTCCTTATCTCGTCATTGACAGCATCAAGATGTTCTACAATTAATCAAGCAATAATACATAAGATTTTTATTCGATAAACTTGCATGGGTGTTTTGATATTAGCGTAAGTGCAACCATTCTTGTTTTTCGCATAACATTAAGCAGTTTGTGTCTAGCATGCTTCATTTATCTACTGCATTAAACATTCTGAATGAGCCACAAAATGCTTCCTAACTTGATTCTGAAATTATCTTAGGTGTCAAATTAGGTTAACAGGATCTAATGCAAAAGTCGTGTAGTAGTCGTTGTTGTCATGTTTATGGATAGACGACACTATCAGTGGAAAGAGGGGTGCCAGTGCCCCCGAGAGGGTTGGACTTCTCCTTGTTGGTTCCTAATTTTGAACAGATTCCAGATGAGGGACCAACCACCACTTGGGATGGACTGCGAGACAGAAATTTGCGCGGCACCCCCAGAGGTATGGTTTATCAACTTGGAGGACATTGGAGCCACGACGGATTTTACGTGCACCAGTTCCCATTAGCGTACACGGTTCCACAGCGAACGAGCCGAGAGGGAGATGACCCTCCCAAGCACTGGCCAAGCCGGATGCTTCTTGACTTGCCGTGTTCTTATGGGAACGGAGTTTAGCGCCCAGACCACTGCGGAAAGTCATGTAGTTAATCGATGTTAATAATTTGTTTCATATTCTTTTCATGCTAGGATTAAATCACTTTGAGAAAAAAATTGTCCGTTTTTCTTATATATTACTACGTGAATGCTTCTTTCGAGGATTGGGATTCATGTACATAAACCATCCGCCAGGGTAAAGGTCTCAAATTTATGCATTTGGCTGACAATGCTAGGAGTCGCAGTATGCTAGGGCTAAATGACTCATGTATGGCTACGAGTAATTTAAAACATTCGTTGGTACTCAAATAGTTCAAATAAAATCCAAATTATCTGCATTATCAATAATGTGTGTTTTTAAGCCTGTTGTAGTCATAGTAATAAATAAACATTTCCTGATTTTCTTATATATTCTCATAAAGCTGCCTGTTGTTAAAAGTAAGGAAAAAATAAAAAAATACAGTTAGCAGTATTATCAAAGCTAGACCAGCCTAAAAAACGACTGTTATTAGTACTTAAAATTACTATTTGTTTCGAATTTTATTAGTCAGTTGGCACACTGGTTAAAAATCGGAATAGACTTTAAGAAATATATAAGAGACGTAAAATACCTCTATGTGAAGATCTGCAACCTGGACACGCACTTCCAAAATAAAACAAAATATACATCAATGCTAAACGTATATTTTGGTTACCTTAAAATAAATTCCTCTCTTCTAATCGCCGAAATCAGGAAATGGGTTTTCGACTTATAAAGAAAATAGAAAGCAAGGAAAAAATAACATTCAATGACTCGTCTTTTACAGAATTCTGAACTGGATACCTTTCATCACGCAATTCGCTGCTTTTACAGGAGAATCGCTACTTCATAACTTGGCCTTAAAAGTCAGCAGAAATAAGCAGTCTTTTGTTTTATCCAAAATGTACTTTATGGACTCGTCAGCAATATTATTCAGCAGATGCATCTATAAATTGATAAATTATAATTCTGGTATTATATATTGGCCGAAAACGAAATAAATTTTGCTGATATTATTGCATGTGGTATTTGTCAGTTTATATAACAGAAATTTTTGCCTTGCTCAGTATGCTGAGACCTCGTATTTTAGTAAAACATTTATATACTTATTTGAATGTTTTAGATGTTTTCTCTAACATCACTCACATACACACAATTTTGAGTTCAACACAAATGAAAGCTTCTTTTGTCTTGCATATATTTTTGACGAACATAAGTGCATAAGCCCAACTTTATTTTTCATCTGTAATATATATATATATATATATATATATATATATTTATATAAATAAAACAAACTGTAAAATGTCAGTCGGTTGGTTAGTTAGTTTGTCTGTGTCTCGCCTAGCTCCTAGACGGGTGATCTCAGACCTACCAAATTTTAAATGGAAATTCTCCAGGACGGGTCCCGACATACCTCGAAGCGATTTTTTCGAAATTTCAATTATTTTAGGAGATATCTATAAAAAAACCTATCGCGTAAGGCTGATTTTGCTCTCGCCATTTCGCAATTGTAACCCTGCAGTGGAAAGAGGGAGAATTTAGCATATCTAGGTTGCCATATTTGGCAAGTTTAATAAATGATTCAGACTCTTGAAGTAAAAATAAAAGAATAACGATTTTTTTTTTGTTTAGATTATTTTTAAGGTTGTTTTTTAATTAAAATATCGTGAACATGTGAAATCAGAGCAGGAATGAAATGTTTTATACTCAAAAGAAAAATAGGATTTGGAAGTTTTTCGAGACTAAAATGTGCAACTTTTTAATTTGGCGAAAAATAAAATGGTTGATGTGCGATTTTGTGGAGGATTCTAACGCTTGGCGCTATTTATAGTAATTCAATCGTCTGCTATTTCGGTTATGAATACACCTGAGAATAAGTTTTTGAAATTTTGATTCAGTTGGAGTTGTGCATTTTTCTTCGCAGCTTTTCTCCATCTATTTCTAATGTATTACATCCAGAAAAAGGATGTTAGAAATATCAATTTTAATTTTGTGTAATCACACTCATGAATAATGATATACTTTCCAACTTAATGAAATAAGGAACGAAAATAGGGAAGACCCATGGATTATACCCCAGCAGCACACTTACGTCCCAAGGACGAACTGTGAACGTCAATTTAAACGTTGACGGTACGTAAACAAAAAAAACGTTCTACTAACATCTATGTGTCCGGGCAGCCGACGTGTTTAAAACGTAGAAAACCAGTTCAAATTATGTACTTCCCGAGCTCATCCAGAACCATTAAATGTTTTGGTAGGACGTTCACACTGTGTTTAAATTATGTTTTCTCCTTAGACAGCACAGCAAATTTGCATCAATCTTGCAGTAAGCTTGATTTATCAAGTCAATAAACTTGCATTAAGCTTGATTATTTCAAGCGTGTAAGCTTAATGCAAGTTTGAATCAAGTGTTCAAGTTTACACTTGCCCAACTTGCATTAAGCTTGACGTAGCAAACTTGATTCAAACTTACTACACTCTAAAAATTTTTCCTAAAAAAAAATTCCTAAATACATGGGGCGCCTGTCGGCGAACTCGCTCCATATTTTTTCCCCCTCTACGCTGAAACTCAAGTTATTTTAATCTGTTTCCGTCTAGCGTCGGCGACTGGGATCGATCTCGGTCCCTAAGGTATGCGAAGCAAGCGTCCTAACCACCATGCAAATTTGGCTCGATGAGAAATGACTAAAGTTTGAAGTGACTGTTATGGTTGTCACGCCGTTTTTTTGGTGAGATTGATCCGTATTGCCCATGCTGATCTACACCTTTTATTTTTCCATAGGATGAATCAAAATTAAAATAATGTTATATGTGACTTATAGACTCTACTGCTAAGGAAAAAAGCAGCACACATTTTAAAACTTTCAATATCGCAACACTCATGTTGGGCAATATTGGCCAAAATCGAGACAAACGACTGATTTTGAAATCAATTTTGTAGTATATTTGTATTTTATTTTAAAGAATTTCAATTTTTGCAAATATAGAATCGTTTTTTTTTAATTCTATGGTCAAGTACATTTATGACTGATGATAAATTATTTGTTATGTGGCTTTCCAAATCATGCAGTAATCATGTTGTATTCAAGCATGACAGTTCAATTGGCTTAAATTCGGCGGGAAAATATCCGCTGACTCATTTTTTTGTAATCTCCAAACTTGCTGAAGCTTTAAATGAAATGAATAAATGAACTGTCAAGCTTGTATTAATACGTGAAATTCAAAGAAATGTCAAGCTTGGTTTAAGCTTATGTGCTGTCTAGGAGTAACACAAGTCGTAAATTATGGAAAAAAAAAAAAAAAAAAAAACCGACCAACAGCAATATCACGAGAAATGCAAAATGATTTTGCCGCTTGCTTGCCCCTTGCGCAACTCAACACCAGGATGTTGCCAAACAGGTGTCTGTAAAACTTTTTTAGGCGCCAAGTGAACGACTCATTCCGACGTTTCAGGAATAATAAATTCAATGCGTCTAGTAGAACGTGTTATTAAACATTGCTTTTAAAAGTAGTACCACTAGTATTTTAGTTATGCGTTGAATATAACGATTTATGAGCACTGCTTTTGAACGGTTTCGCCAGCACTTCTAATGCACGTCAAGTAGGACGGGTTTCAGGCATAACTTTTGAACGGTATCAACAGCACTTCTGTTATACGTCGAATAAAACATGTTATTAGGCATAACTTTTGAACAGTAATGCCAGCACTTCTGCTGCACGTCGAATAGAACGTGTTATTAGGCATTGCTTTAGAACGGCATCAACCCCTGTTTAAACCCCTGTTGCACGTCCAATAAGACGTTATTTATTCACAGTTTTTGGCAAAAGATAGCTTAGTACAATTTTAGAACGTTATACAGAACGTACAAACTTTACCTGAACGCTTTTCTTACTATTCTGAACGTTACTAGACGTTCATAGAACATTCTTGTGCTGCCTGGGTAATACGCTTTTAATATATAGTACTGTAGTGCGTATTTAAAATCTGAAACTGTTTCAGATTTTCTTACTTTTTTTTCTCCTTTCCGTTTTTTGATAAAGGCCAGTATATCCAGAAGCTCTTCAGAATTAATATAGGACGAAACTAATTTGTACCTTTTTGTAGGTTTTTATCACTAAACCATCTTATTTTTGAAACCAGGGACGGCCCGACATGGTAAGCATCGCATCTGGGAGCCGGCTTCGAAGGGGCGACATTTCGAATTCAAAAACTTAGTAGAGCATAAAAGGGGTGTCTTCTTTTAAATTAACAGGGGGCGCCACTTACCCTAGGGCCGCTCCTGTTTTTAACCATCTTAATTTTAAATTCCATTCAGAATCCGATAGATTTCAGTGCCAAGGAAGCCGGTGAGGAAGAGGATTCTCTCCGAAGAAGATTTATTAAGATGGCGAACCAACTGGTCACGGAGGCGGCTAGTATATATATAATATAAATATGTATGCATATGTATATATATATATATATATGAATATATGAATGTATGTATGTATGTATATATATGTATGTATATATATATGTATATATATATATGTATATATATATATATATGTATGTATATATATATATATATATATATATATATATATATATATATATATATATATATATATATATATATATATATATATATATATATATATATATATATATAAATTGATCAAACGTTTTCCCTACGCGATTGTAAAAATGCATTTACACTGAAAAAAAATTTCTATTTCAAAGAAATATTTTTGTTGAATCAACAAAATGTTTGCTAATTCAACGAAATGTTTTTTTAGTTTAACAAAAATTTTGTTAAAAGCCATCAAAATATTTCGGTTCAAATATAATTAAAATATAATACAACTCAAAAATAATGTTGATAATTATTATTTCATAAACTTCATGTTTCGTCATCTTTAGAATTGGCATAATCTTAGAAAGAAAATTTTCATTTAACATATACAGTGTATAATCATATATTGCAATCTTTGTTCATTATCGTAGATCACTTGAGATAAAAACCAGTTTCAAAATCCAAAAGTTTCTCAGCAACACAATGAAAGTAATTTTAAAATAAATTAAAAACTTTAAAACTACACACATAAAAAATACAGATCACAATATAATCATTTTGCGTACTACAATTTCTTTTTTATTTTTGCCTTTCAACAGTAGCTTTTGTTCAGCGTTTTTGTTAATGCAACCAATTTTTTGATCAGACTGAAAAATAGCTTTATTTACAATTATTATTATACCTATTTATTTTCAGATTTATGAATCAAATCACAAAGTTAAAATTACGATATAGTTAAAAATGTATTTACAGATACAAAAGATCATCTCTTAAAGATTTGTAACCCGTACATGCACTTCTAAAATAAATCAAAATCTATGTCAATACTAATCGTATATTTTCGTTATCGCATAATGAGTTTCCTCTCGTATAATCGCTGAGATCAGAAAATGGGTTTAGACATTAAAAAACATTAATCGATTCGTCTTTTATTGAATTATGTACAGGATACCTTTTATCACGCGATTCACTACTTTTAGAGGGGATGGGGGAATAGCTACTTCAAGTAATAAATTTTAATGTTGCTGTAAAAGTCAGCAGAAATAAAACGGAAATAAATCGTCCTGCGTTGTTTTTTTTTCCCTCTCGTAAAGTAAAATTTCTGATCTGGAAAAATAATGCGTGTTTATAAATTGATGTATAGTTTCTTATTTATTCTGAAATAACAATTGAATTGAATTTCATTGATGCTGATGCAAGGGAATTCAAAATCACTAAGCGTGTGTACTGTGTAACATGCATTTTCTATTATTGAACAGATAAAATTGAGTTAAAGCCCAAGTATAGGACAGAACAATAGGAACCCTATTTCGAAATGAGTCTCGCTTCGATCGTCCAATATAGCTTCGCCACGTGTCGTAAGTCGTAACTGTCTGCAACCTAGTGGCGGTTGAAAGGAAAGTATCTGTAAAGCATTTTCCGGTGTGAGATTTGTTTGACAAAATTCTTTTCCTAGAAAAGCGCCATTATATCCGATCTGCCCAGCGTGCAAAGAGGCATGATTATTGGAGGTTGCTTTTTTTCTGAACTGATGACTTGCTTTTTTTCAACTCTCGATGGGAAGACTGTCCATGCCTAGAACAGACAACCTTGCAGGTGTTTCAAGGACATTGTTCCAAGGTTTATGGTTGCTTACACAGAACTAGGAAAGGTGTCCTCTGCGAAGAAGAACAGTGTGCAAAATTCGAAGATGACAGACCGGGATATGCGAGTGTTGAAGAGACACCTGAAAACTTAAGGTTGCTCTTCTGCAGAGATCATCGTCCATTTCCAGAAGTCTGTGTTCATCAAAACTGTTCAACAGGTGCTTCATGTTGAGCATTCATGACATATTAGCGATTTCATAGATGACAGTGATGCCGGACCACCAAAATTGAGCACATCAGCAATTTGAACTGGTAATCTGGTCTGACGAATCATCATTTACATTATTTTATTATCATTACACCACAGGACGTTTATTCATCTGGCGAACAACAGTAGAAGCATTTGGTCTTGACAGTCTGTTTGCTACCGTGAAGCATGGAGAGAGCATTGCACGTATGTGGTGAACGACGTCTTGGTGTGGCTTGGGATCACTCGCAGTTTTGAGCGCGCTATGTTCAAACATGTTTAGATGAGCATGATGATGAAGTGTAACATACCGCGTGCTGTCCTCAGTCCCCTGATCTCAAAATCATTGAATCTTTGTGGGGTATTTTAGAGAACAAAGTCCCTGCTCGGTTTCCTCGTCCGCACACACTACCTGAATTCGAGACCGCTCTGCAAAAAGTATGGCTACAAATTCCCTTCAACTTTGTGTAAGACCTTTATTCCTCAATCCTACGTCGGATTCAATTTTTAATTTGGAACTGTGGTGCTGGGTCCGTGAATAATTTAAACTTTGCATTATTTACATTTTATTATAGTTATTTATTTATTTATTATTATTATTATTATATGAAACCTCTGAATGGGCCCAAGTATTTTTGATGTCACACAGTTTATGCCTCCCAAAGGTTAAACTTTTCCAGCGATTGGTTGTTTTTCTAGTATAGCTATAAAACAATATTCATGTACACCCACCAAAAAAAGTATTCGAGCAAGAGAGAAATTTCCTATTTTAGATTTGTGAATAGAGTTTTTGAAAACGCACAACTTGATAGAAATATGGAAAGTCATATTTATACATAGCCTAATTCATATTCTATGATAAATAATTTTTAATATACGAATCTAACGTACGAAATTTCTCTCTTGCTCGAATACATTTTTTGGAGGGTGTAGAAACGAGAAAAAAAAATTGAATATAAAAAGTAATAAAAGTATAAAAGAATGTAAATCAAGCTTCTTATTAAAAAATTTGACGCAAAAAGCGAATACTATCATAACCAGGAACTATCACGATTAAATCGATTTTAATGCAATACAAACGGCTGACAATAAAATAAAATAGTCTATTTGGGACTACGATGTCACAGGAAGAAATCTCAAACTTTATGCACCGGGAGTAAATATAATAAATTCGCTGTGTACACAAAGTTTATAATTGACTATGAGGATGGGTGGCTTTAAAACATGCTTTCTGGAGAACTAGACCGCCTGAAGACACGTGAAAGGTTTTGAAAAATCGGTAAACATTCAGAGATGTCCTTCCTTTAACAAGAATTTCTAAACTTTAGAAAATATTCATAAAAACTGCAAAAATTTGCATTATTCTTAACATGTTTGGAGATTTTTGCCCACATAAAATGATTTATGCTTTTGAAGCAAAGCAAATTTTTACGATCATGTATAATCGCGTGCATTTGAAAAACATGAAGTAAGAATGACGCCAAATTAAAAATTGTGAGAAAAAATAAGTAAAAAGATTGTTACTTAAAGCTCAAATAACAAGTAAGATTGCTTAGATAACAATAGTTTTAAAAAAATACAGGTGACGCGGTTTTCGAAAGCCAGATAATTAATTGTATTGATTTGACAATTTTCTTCTGAAAGCTTCGTCAATGTTGTAGCGTATGATGCTGTATCAGCCAAGCTCAGTTACATTGGCCGTTTTGAGTTACCTATACAAATAATTACTTTTTATGATTTGAAAAAAAATTTTATGGTCCTGGGAACAGATGCAATAGGTGGCTTCACCTTTTCTAGATTGGTGAGATTTCTTAACTTTGCCATCTGTAAGGCATTTTAGAATAAGGGAAGTGGGGAATTTGCAATTAGTATAATTTAAAAGCTTGTCCTGTCCTGACAATGAAATCATTGAATAATTCTGCTTTAAGGAGAACCATGGATTGAAATTTTAAAAGATGCGTCATAATCGATAACAAAGCTATAGCCACAATAATAGGCAGCTTCATTAAAAATCCGAAAGTTTTAACATGCTAGAAAGTTAATATTCTAAAGGATGATCCTAAATTGTTTTTTAAAAAAATTAGGGGAGATAGGGCACATAATAAGGAATCAGAATCACATAGCAATGTGGGGTCAAAAACGCCGTTTTCACTTACCTGGTAATAATTCCTTTATGAAAAGTATTAAAGTGCTTGTCTAATTTCCTAAGCAAGTTTCTCATACAAAGGGCTTTTCTCCCTTTTAATCTGGAAAAAAATCTCCTCCATGAAATGAAATAGAATCTTTAAACTATGAATTTTAGTCACATATTTTCTGAGAAAAATACGTTAGTTTTTGACAATCAATGGTCGGAAAGTTCACTGTTGTTTCAGCAGCCGTTCCAAAGTGATCATTAACAGCTATATGAAGACGCCGTTTCCAACCCCACATTGCTGTGTGATTCTGATTCCTTATTATGTGCCCTAACTCCCCTTAAATTTTGTAAAAACAATTTAGAATCACCCTGTATTTGCTTAATATTTATGTATGTCCATTTTCCAAGACTGCAGAACTCTGTATTCCCAGCAAATCATAATCAGGGAATTTGTTTAATTTTCTGTGTTCACAAGATACAAAGCATCGAATTCTAATATTTTTACTGTGTTTCTTTAATGATTGAGACAATGTATTGTCAGGGTAATTTTACGTGCATTGATGAGGAAACTTTCTTTACTTCTTAAAAGCAAGGTACCTCAATAAAACCTAGAAAACCCAAAATTTTTACATAACTCAAAATGAATACTAGTTGAATCCCCATTAACCATTTTGTGACCAATATAGCTTCAATTTTCGTGTCATTTGCCGGTTTTTCGTGGGAGTGGGACAATATCTTACCTGAAAATAAGAGATGTCGGAAAGAAATTTAAAAATGCTTTAAGGAAGATATGAAATGCTACTTCTCAGAAATCGTGCATAATTCACATATTGTACATAATTCAGAAATTATTCTGAATCGTACCAATTCATCATCATCATCATCATCATCATTATTATTATTAAAAGATTTTTGTTTGAAAAACAAATAAATCTTAAATTGTAGCCGATGAACACGTTTTAATAAATTAAGTATTCATCAACCTTAATTAATGTCACTGATGTTAAACATTATCCCTCAAAATGATGCAGTTGTTGTTAATATTAAAAATCAGCAGTTAATATCAATAGAAAGGAGGCTTTGAAAAAAATTCTATATCAAGTATAAACTTACACATAAAACTGTCAAAATAAGGTGAATTAATATCGACAAATTCCGACTTGTAAATAAATTCTTGTATTTTATTCTTCACAAGAACTGGGACTGCAAATTCATAATAAAATTAAAATTAAAATGTTAATAAATTTTATTGATGATTGAGTTTTGTATTAAAATTCCTTTTGACCAGTGGTTCTCAAACATTTTTTCCATGCAAACTCGAAAAGTAGCGAACTCCTTCCATAAGAAAGTAGCGAATCCCTTGTGCAATCTGTGTGTGCTAGTATATTATTTTAGCGAACTCTTTGATTCTCCTTGCGAACCCGTAAGATTTCTCGAACCAACAGTTTTAAACGATATTTAAATGTATAATATTTTATAAGTTGTTTTATATTTTACAGACATGCAGAGTTAAAAAAAGAATTTAATTTAGCTTTGCATGACAATATATTATCTATAATATATTGTTCTAAGTCGTTTGTTCTACAATTCTACGCATAATATGTAATGCTGGAAAAAGGCTATTTTTGTGTTGTGATTATGTATTTTCTTTTTTCTTCTAAATCCGAAAGTCTTATGCTTTGGGGTAATTAAAGTATATGCAAAGTGATATATTTTAATTTCTCTCTGGTGCCAAATTAATTAATTAATTAATTAATTTAATTAAATAAACAAACAAATAAAATAAAAATGAAAATATGTATGTATATTTATGCACTATATTGAAAATACATACTGGCTGTAGTCAAATGACTTTTTCATCTAAATAATTTTACTAAAATCTTCTGATAGTTACATCATTTTAATAATCCTCTGTAGATCAAGCATTTTTACAGAACTTATTCGGTTTTGTTTTGTTTTAGATGCCAGGAGAGATTGTTATATATCCGACTTAAATTTTATGAATATCATTGTTTTTTCTAAAAGATTGTGGTAAAGCATTTAAAGTTTCATCCCCCATTAATTTTACCATGGAAACTATAGATGATATTTCTGAAACAGAAGTAGGAAATTTTACAAACACTTATATTTTTGTCACTAGTAGTGAAAGCGCTGAAATTATGTAGTTCATAAGCGAGCCCATCGCGCGCTACAGGAATTAAAAAAAAAAAACTTAATACCAACTCAGTACTGTCTCCACACTGGGCTGTATCTTTTAGTTTTTAAATAATAATACAAAGTCTACGTTTCGGGTGGTATAAAGCCTTTACTGTTTTTATTTATGTTTATTAAAACGTTCCTTATTAATTTTTAGCACTGTACACTTACAATGACGAATTGCATATCTTGTAACAGCAATTCCTCTAATGAAATTCTCGTGTACCAAGCTTGGAAATCACCATTCCGCGTTTCTCCACAATTTTAACTATACGTTATTCGTAATATCAGATTTCATGCTAGATGTCTGTTCATAAATAACATGATGTCGACATATGCATAGAGTCGGCGGGCACAGAGAGGCAACTAACTTTGTTTAGAAAAACAGTTCGTTTTGAAACTTTCTTTCAACACAGAGAGAAACTTCGCTGTTTTTGCTCTTAAATATGTTATATACTCCCCACCCAACACGTTCGGTCAAGCGTCGCTTATATACGTCAAAGTTCGTAAAACCCCCCAATCATGGCTAATATATTCAACAAATATGCTAGCTTTACTTGTAGTGCAAAATCTTTTGTGTCACCACACATTATTATTTTTTCAAATTTTTTTTCAAGATTTCCGCAAATTCCTTCACACCCTCATCCGCTGGCAACTTGCCAGCGGACGGAGTCGCTTCGATCGCCGGCCACGTGCGCGGATTCCCTCCACTCTCTCCCCCAGTACCCAGCATCCTCTTTCCCCTTCTCTAAATCCAATATGGCGGCTCTCTAACCTGTCTCTTTTTCTACCCTCTTCCATTTTTTTTCTTTTTTCCAGATGTCGGACGACGACCGGCTGTCGCTGACTACTGCGGTCAGCGACGATGAGGAGACCGCAGCTGACCCGCGGGCCGGCTCTTACGGCTCCAGCTCCTATGGCTCCAGGTCTCGCTCCGGAGCCGCTGCCGCCTCTTTCAACTGCACCGGAGCCGTCAGAAAAGCGGGGTGAGTTGTTGCATTGCTTGTTCTTCCCTCTCCTTACCCCTCTCTCTTGGAAATGTGTGGTGAGGGTCTGTGGCTTGCTGAGCGCATGCTCCGGCCAACTGCAGTGACGTATGAAGTGTGTGTGTGTGTGTGAGTGGTTTTTACGAACATTTCATTGAAAGAAAACACAGGGACTGACTGACCTTGATTTTCCTTTTTTACACTTACGTTCCGAATGGTCAGAAAAAAAGAAGGAACGGCAACTAAGCAATACGTGGCTGGGTGAAAGGACTTTACTTGGAAAAGAGATAAGCCTTCTCTACGTCGAAAACATTCTAAAATCTATTTTGGGGGGAAAACAAAGAAAGATATATTATCTAATAAAGTCATTCCATTGTAATCAGCTCTGTCTGTTACTGCTCCTAATCCATATCTATAGGTTATAATATCTTTCATCAGCATGAATAGTAAAAATAAACAGTGGAAATCTTAAATTTTTTAATGCATATAAAAAGAAAAATTTAAGTATAATAATACACGAAATCATTTATTCGATGAAAATTATTTTCTTTCAATAGAATATTTAACAAGAAGCATTTATTCAACCCATTAACGCCCAGCGATCTATTTTTAGACCATCACGAAATTTGTAAGTCACTCAAATATTTAAGCATTTGCTTATTTTCCTAGTTTAATTTCTTCAATAATAAATCTGATTTCCACAAAATACTCAGAGGTAACAAGTTTAAATTAGAATATTTCCCTGTCTTATTCACATTTTTAGAAAAAGATTTACGTTCTTCATACCACACAAATGTCGGAAATTTATTTGTCGCTCCTGGCATCCGCATAAATTTGAGAATGTGCTGAAAAAAATTGGGCGCTAATGGGTTAATATCTTTAGTTTTCTGTATGATATAATATGTCATCATCTTTTTTTAAAATATGTGATGAAAATGGAGATACACCTCTCAAAAAAGTATTCGAGTGTAAGCGAAATTTTCTATTTTAGATTTGCGAATGATAATTGAATTTCTTTAAAAATGCTAAACGCTACAGAAAAGTAGAAAGTTATAATTATAGATTGCCTAATTCATATTCCATGATAAATATTTTTTAATATACGAAACCAACGTAGGAAGTTTAGCTCTTACTCGAATATATTTTTAGAGGGGGGTGTATACCACCAAAAAATATAACTTTTAACTTTAAATAAACTGTAAAGTTAATTCAAAGTATTACTCATACGTAATATTATTACATGAATAAATTATTACCTGAACTGTTTCCACATTAACTATCGTCTGTGTTTAATAATTCCAGTATTTTGCTATTATTATTATTATTATTAATTTCTACTTTAAGCATTTGGTTATTTTTACTGATATTTAGAGAAAGAGTTTAAATGCACAACAATACTAATTATAAAAAGCGAGTATTTTAAGTTTTAACATTTAAAAATAAACAATATAAAAAATCATATTTATCAGAAAAGTCTGAGAAAGGTGTTAAAAGTATCTGTTAATTTATTATTCAACCTTGTTCCATTTTCATAAATGTATATTATAAAACATTTCTAATTATAATTGAAAATATATAAAAAATGAAATGATGTAGGGAGATTAATTAAAACCAGCATGATAGGAATTGTTAAATTTTCTCTCTCGTGAAACAAAATACCAGAAAAAACATTAAAAACCAATGCAACATAATTTTGATCAAAATAGATAATTTGCATTTTATATATTTATTGTTGTGTTATTAAGGCAAATCTACACAAGAGCTGTCTGCCTAAAGAGGGTTGCCTTGAGCATGAGACTTTTCAAGGGTTTCTAATGCGGTATTTTAATTAGATTGCATTTTGTGCATATTATATATTTTTACACATTTATTCTTCTTTTGCATTGAAATATGCCAGTATGATTTAAGTTTAAAATATTTTGTACTTGTTTTTTGTACACATATTTTATTTACATAAGGCAATACACATTAAAATCTTTAATTTAAAACAACTTTTGGCAAATTCAGTTTTTGTGTAAGGAAAATAAGTTAAATTTTCTAGAAAAAATACTACATTTCAAGAGGGATTCACTCTCATCAATTTCAGTGATTATTATTAAAAAATAATTTCTTTGTTTACATCTTGAGAAATGCTTTTTAGAAACACAATAAAATATTGCTGAAACCATTTATTTGTATGATTTTATGTCTATGCTGAAAGATCAATTAAATTCCTTACGTATATATAGAGTTATTAAAATCTAAATGTATTTTTAAATACTAAATAGAATTTCAGAAAGATTACTTTAAATATTATTTAAAAAGTAATTGCTAAAATGTTGCTTTGTTTATTTCTTAAGGAAAATAACATTTTATACGTTTCCCCATTGAATTATAATGTTTTTCTAAATATTTAAAATATTAAAGAGTCAAATGTAAAAGCATATATATATATATATATATATATATATATAGTTAGACATTTTAGTAAAATAAAAATAAAATCAAGTTCTATGTCGAATTAAATGCCAAATTAAATGTTTTCAGTTATTAAAAGAAATATTTTATTTTGTGAAATAATCCCTTTAAAGGTTCTAGAAATGTTAAAACGCGTTTATTTATTTGTTACTATTTTTAATTTATCTCTGCGAAAGAGATTGAAAAGAAAATTTTTTTTTTCATAAATATATTAAATTTTAGTAAATAGAAAAAAAAATCTTACCTTGAATAAATGAGCAAAATATCAGCATTGAAAAATATTTATCTAGACTAAAAAAAAAACGAGACTTTTGGAAAAATATCCTATCTAATGAGCGTTATTCGATTGGGGGTAAAAAAATTGTATAAATATTTGATACGCTCAATTTTTACTTTTTAAAATAAGTATATATTTTTTTATTTCAAAATAAGAAATTTGTACACACAAATAAAATTGATAACAGGAACACACGAAGAAAAAACGATATGAAAAATTACACTGAAATAGGATCACTTACTCGTATTAAAAAGTTTATGTACTTGAATAATTTAATCTTTTACACAAAAAAAGATGGACAAAAAATGTAACCTTTTAAAAATCATAAGATGCTAAATATCTTTACTTCGTTTTTAATACACTCGAATGCACATAGATGTAACTCGTCTAGTAGATTGAATAAAACTCAGGCGATTGATTTCGAACTTAAAATATAAAGCATTTACTGAATTAAAAACACCTTCATTTTGTTGCATACATTAATTGAAATACTATAAAAGAAGCAGTAAATTGTAAGAGATAATTTTTTAAAAAACCGAGATGGTCCCTTTTACTTTGCCGGTTTCTTTAATTTTATTGCCGGTTGATCACAAGAAAATTGGGCGACCGTCCAAGAACACAGTGTAAGGTTGCGGTATTCGGAGAGAGGCAACGTGTCCTAGCTTCTCAGCAACAAGTCAGTTGATAATGGGTAACGTGTTTTACAGGAAAGGAAAAAGTGCGCTGAAAAGCCTAGATGATTATTTCTAAATGAAAGATGAGAGCGAAATAATTTTTATGTCGTGGTTTCGGAAGGACATCATACTCAGTGGCGTGCTACACTAGTGTTCATAACTCTGGTTACAAGCATTTAAGAAAAAAAATTATATTTTTCAACATAAAATGCGTTTAACGTATGAGAATTTGGTATACCAATACCTCGTGGTATAAGGTAAGAAATGGTAGCAAAATATTTGCATGGCAGTTTAACCCTGTGAGGCGCAACCCTTTCCCAATGCTGAAAAAAAGGCAGCCGTTCCCATCGCTCGACTTAACTACCAGCTGGTAGTGAGCGGGCTGTGCGCGCGCAGCCCGCTGCGTCAAAAAAGGGTCTGTAGATCTGTGGCACGCGATGAACGTTTCGATCGTCCGCCATCTTGCTGGTAGTTAAGTCTAGCAATGGCAACGGCTGCCCTTTTTTCATCATTGAGCAATCTATCCAGCTGTTCTCGCATTCTTTCATTTTTCAGCAGATGTCAGTGCTGTTAAAAATAATCGTGACCCTTTTTTTTACGGGAAATGACTAAAAAGTAAAGGATTCTCGTGGAGCTATGTCACCCGCAACTATTTTTATAGAAATCAAATCTATTCTTCGTGACTGGCAACAGTCTAAACGTCAGAGTTTTGTGTTCCCAGAGCGGGATCACTGTGCGTTATAGGGTTAATGTAGGCTAATTTGCAAATCAGGGCAACATGAGTCAAAATCGGATAAGGCTAAGTCTTTATTGCAATATTCAGGAAATTTTATTTTAACAAAAATGCAAAAGTAAAATTGTAAATTTTGGCTGCAAACAGGGACAATCATGAAATGTCATCTGGAAAATTATTTAAAGTCTGCATTTATAAATAATTTTTCATTTGCCATACATCTGGAATGCTCTAAATATTACTTCATATCTGTGTACAACAATGGTGGATTTAGAAGTATTTAAGGAACAGCCTGAAAAAAAAAAAAAGCGTTAGAGTAATATTTTGCTTTATTTTTTTTCTAATGGGCAGGCACTGGCCACAAGCCTTTTGCCATAACCACCCGAAGGTGTGGCCATTTTATTACGGGGGCACCCAGTGGGCGGCCACGTTACCCCCTATGAAGAGACCGTACATAGACAACCACGCCCACTCGGGGATCGAACTCCGCCCGCCGGGAGTTGAACGCGAAACCGGAGTACGGTGCTTTACCCACCATACAACTCGGTCGGCTTTGCTTTATCGCACATTTTGTTAAGTTAAATAAGCTTTTATTTCTAAACCTAGGCCCTCTCCAAAAAGTTAGTGTATCCGCCACTCTTACAACTTATGCAATGCATTTTTATATTTTTTCAGACACACGGTAAATGTACAATTTACCGTGTGTCTGATGTGTGTATGATATAAATGAAGACATGATAATTTTCCATATCTTGCTTCAACATTTTCTTGGTTGTTTTTAGCCAAAATTTAAAATACAGCACTTCTCGCTCTATAAAATCATGTTCGTTCCGAACGAAATCGATTTTAATAATCGGCTCATTTTTATATCCGTTGAAAATTATTCGAACCCAAAGAGGGTGTGTCACCTGTTGCCACCCCTTAAGCTCTTGAAATTTACTTCTAGTAAAAACATCTTATTTTATAAGACGATTCTTAGAATGAATAAATGTAATTAATTATTTTTATTGATTATTTGCTAACTATTCATTCTAAATTTATAATATAAAATTATAAATACATGGTACGTATAAAATAAATTTACTTACATATTGAATAATAGGGTTTCCGAAAAAATATCATTGTTGAATTGTTTGCATGGAGTAATTCAACGTTGATTGTTTCTAGAAAGGAAGTAATGTCGGAAGTAAATTTTCGGTTAAATTATTTCACTTAGACATCTTGATTGTAGGTGTTTTCAAACAGAACTAGAAAATCTCTCAGAAATTATAAAAAGTAAAATAAGCATATCACGTCCTCACTGGCTAATCTCATACGATTAAGAAAGTAATCATGCTTAGCCTAGTATTTTTGTCTCACGAGAAGAAAAATGTTTCTTTCCAGCTAACTACCCTATAGAGATGGATAGGACTACTAGCAGATAAGCAATAGAGCTCAGAACGCTTTTTTTTCCCTTTTGGTGATAGGGCTGATATCTAAACAGGTTACTATGACAATGGATGGTTAGGCGTGGCAATTGTGGTTGCAATAAACCAGATATGAAGGTTTCAGCAGAGCGAGATAACGGATTGCTGTGTGTATTTTCTGATTAACCGATTTACATGTCAAAAAATGTAAATTTTTATGCTTAACTTGTAGAAAATCAATTTTAGACTAAATTAAAAATGAGAAATACCTATTCCTTCCACGAAATTTGTAAAGCCAACTAAAGAACTCCACCATGCTTATCCAATGAAAATTGTAATTTTAGTATTGAGTTCATATTTTAGAGTTCGGGAATATTTTGAATATTCCGAATATATCATAAAAGTTTTTTTAAAGAAAGAAATCCATTCTTCTGGTGCAAAAAACAGACACTCAGCTGGATAAAATACCGTAAAATACTGAAAAAGGAACCCCCTCCCCCAATCTTCAAGGAAAATCGCGATAAGTGGGGGACGATAAACGGTAAAATTCGGAAAGATACAGCGTTCAAGAGCCATCTTCAAGTGTATCTGGATTGATACTGTCCTTTCCGTACCGCTAAGACGCTTCGATGTCGTCACTCAGCGAGGCAAAGTGGAGAGCATTGTTCTGACGTCACACTTCGCTCGCACATGGCGGGATTTCATTGGTGTCATCTATTGCATCGCAATGAAAGTTTTTAGTAACAAAGAGAAAGGCAATTTTTACAAAAGTGGTATGAGTGGGAATCAAACCCATGACCATACGCTTTACCGCTGAAAGTCTCCAGATAGTATGAATCCACCGTAAAAGGGCGTTTATTCGGTATTTTAAGAGCAAACGAAATGAACCAGAAAAGTAGGGGGGTGACGTTTATTAGAGAGGGGGGGGCTTTGGAAGTATTTTGCTGTAAAAGCCCATAAATTTTATCTTGACAGAGATAAATCAAAATCCATGAATACAATAATAAGAAAAAAATTATTTTTATAATAGGTGTACATTTTCCTATAGATGAACTTAGGGTCGTCGTCGAGCAGGTTGAGGTCGAAAATTTGATCACAGAAGTCATGCAATATAGATCACAGATGTAATAGACATAGATATTAAATAGATCACAGAAGCCATGCAATAAACTTGTGCATCTATTAGCATGATCCCTTAGAAACATTATTCGATTTGTGTCTGCATCAAAGAGTTATCCCTATTGAAAACGTACGTTTACGAGCCGAATTATCGTCTTTTTGCCGGAAATTGTAGTTTTCTGCTTCATTATGAAGAAATTTCCGGCTGAGGATCATAGCGTGTTTTCGTATACGTGGGGTGAAACCACTATTAGTGGAGGTTTAATCCATTTATGCCTAGTGTCTCTTTTATGGGGCGGCATTTTACTCCGAATTAACTCCGAAATATCCCCAGATTTAAGGCCAACACATCGCCAAATTTAGCGCAAAAATATTGTTGTGTTGGAATATGTTTTATAATCGATTCCCATGATGATTTATCTTTCTTGTTTACAATAAACAATAAAACCTCGAATTTTTGGAGCGGGGGGGGGGGGAGACCGCCGATGCAAAGTTGTAGCTCTAATATATAAAATAAATAAATAAATAACTCGGTTGTTCGAGCCTCGTCAGGGGGAGACCCCCCCCCTGAACCCCCCTAATTTTTTAGTTTCATTATTGCCATATTAAAACGATATTAATTGACTCTGTCATTTTATCTCTCATCTTCCGGGTATTTCGCCTGGTAACCCTACGTTGAAATTTTTATGTTTGTAACCTATTTATAGAAAAATACATGGGATACCTATTCGACAGCTTACGACATATTGTAACAATAGATTAAAGCTGTTGTGAACTAATAGTATTTAAATATAAGTAAAAAATACATGTGATGCCTATTCTACAACTTATGAAATAGTATAACAATAGATTAAAGCTGTTGTGAACTAATAGTATTTAAATATATGTAAAATTATGTCGCATACTTTTATGTTGCTTTTTTATGGCACATTTTTGGGACACATTTTTCATATAATTTTCAATAAAAGGGATGAGCGATAAAATGACATAGTCATTAAAAATAATAAAACGAATCATTTATAGCATACAAATCATGAATAAAAATCTTTCTGCTAAAAAAAGTCCACTTTCTAACAACCTTTATTATACTTTATTACAGTTTTACACGAAAAAATGCGCTTAAACTGCCATTTGATATCACACGCTCCGAAATACCATCTTAAAAGTGAGGAATTCCTCTGGATTCCTTTCCCTGTAAAACATGTTACCCATTATCAACTGACTTGTTGCTGAGAAGTTACGACGGCCATTAAGCTGGCTACCTTTATGAATACGCGCAAGTCCCCCTTTTACCGCATTCTTGGATGGTCGCCCAGTTTTTGATCTCTCAATATTTGATGTGGCTATCCACCTGCCACGAAACTTTCTTTAAATAAAGAGAAAATGGTCTGTGATATTTTTAAAATTATATTTCCAGGAAAGTGTTACAGATATTTTTAGAAATTATGTGGCAAAATGCATTAAAAAAAAAAAGAATTACTTATCTTTCACCGTCCGTTGTATATAGCCTATACAACAGATTGGGATAGAGAAGCAATTCTTATTTAAAAAAACGAAATAAATTAAAAAGAAATAAAAAAAGAACATTTTTTAAGAATTACTCATTTTTTTACGATCCGTTGTATATAAGCTAAATGTTTTCGAGTTATTTTTTTTTAACCATACACAAGTGTTTCATTCAAACTCTTTATTCGAATGGTGTTATTCAATATAAAACAAAACAAATTTACACAATGTTCTTTGTATTTTTTCAGTAAAAGTGTATCTATTTCTTGAGCTTTTTAAGATAAAAAGCTATTCTTGCCTCGCAAAGAACAAGCACTCGGCTTGTATAAAGTAAAAGTACAAAAAATTTATATTGATATAAAAAAGCCATTAACAAATTTATATTTTTAAAAAATAGATATACTATTTTTATATTTAAAAAATAAAATATAAATAGTTATATTAACAAATAAAATACAAAGTGATGTATTTAAATATATCTATAATATATATTATAAAAACAAAATATATGGACATATATTTTAAAAATATATAAATAATTTATGTAATAAAACTGAATGTTTGTAAATCTGTATAAGTGCGATTGTCAGACAAATTTACAGGACGCAGAGCTCTGAAAATTTCAACATACAAGCCCATAATTTCGATAATATGCGCCTTAGAATTTTAAAATTTTTATTTCTTTTTGATTATTAATTAAAAACCAATTTTAGTTCATGGCAAGTCTCTCCCGCATGACATATATCACGTCCAAGAAACGCCTGATAATTTGCCCTAATAGTTTCTAGCGTCTTTTATTATGTTTTTATCACAGTTTTACCCAAAAATATGTGCTTAATCCTCTGAGAGTCTTGAAAATGGAGAGAAAAAAGTTGAATTGCTTTTATGGTACAATTTTATTACAGATTTAAAGTTATAAAAGTGACGAAAATTTTGATAGGAAGATTAATTAGAGCAAATATTATTAGAGCAAATTATATTATATTATATTTATATTATATTATATTTATATTATATACTTGCAAGCTCTAAAATTAAAACATACTTTGCTAAACTGTGTTTTAAGCAGTGTAAATAATTGGCGAATTTCAGTGAAACCCTTGGGATTTAATTAAGTGAGCGGAATTTTACGCCTCAGCGGCTTTCATGGGGTTAAACAATTTTTTTTATATAACCACGTGCCGAAATACCATCTTAAAAGTGGGCAATTTCTCTGGATTCCCTTTCCTGTAAAACATGTTATCCATTCTCAACAGTCTTGCTGCTGAGAAGTTACAACAGCCTTTACGCTATCTTTACGAATAGGCTCAGCCCCCTTTTACCACATTATTGTGGGCCCAGTTTTTGATCTCTCAACATTTGATGTGGCTGCCAACATTTCACAAAACTTTTTTTAAATAAAAAAAATGGTCTGTGATATTTTAAAAATAAATTGTAATGCTTTCTTTGAAAGAAAAATTTTAAAATATCACGAACTATTTTACTCAAGACCATAGACCATCTAACTCAGGGATGTTGTCCATATGTGATCCTAACTATGTGGCAAAATGCAATTCTTATAAAAATATTTATTTATTTGTCACACTCTGTCTGTAGTTCATAGCTTATATTCAACAATCGAATTTTTTTAACTTAAACAATCATTTCATTTAAATATTTTATTCCATTGGTATTATTTAGTGCTAAATTTATAATATTTACACTCGAGGGGTGATCCATAGGTCCACAGAGACTCTTTTCCTCATACTTAAACTCCTAAATTTAGGTTTTTGTTAGCAAAATGATAATGATGAAGTCTCTCTGTGATAATTTCTGGCTCTTCACCGTTTGGTTCTCCACCCCCCTTTTTTGTGGGGCGGGGGTAGGAGAGGTTACGCCCCCTGTTTTAACGAAACGAATATGAAAATTTAACAACCAAATAAGTGTGTTTCACATAATAGATATTTTAAATTAAATGTTATCCTTATGTAGTTTTGTTTTAGATTTTTATAAGGTTTAATGCTTTAGTATTATTTTCCCCGTTGCATCGAAAATTAAAAACGAATCGGAGTACAAAGATTAAAAAACAAAACTTGGTAGATATTATTATCAAGAGGTGGCGGTGTTGGCATGATTTAAACAAAGTTTTCTTTTGCTAAGACGTTTTTTCTGCAATTATGCATCTCTAGAATAATTTAAAAAAAATGTATATTTAAATTACCACTGTTCAAATATTTCAAAATGGCTGCTAACAATAAATACTGCAAAAAGTAGCATACAGAAGTAAAAAACGGTGGTAGTGTTTTGTGAAATTTTTATTTAATTGTATATTAACTTTTTCAAAGATAGCTATGCAGATATTTTCTTATAGCGTGGCAAAATGCAGTTTTTTAAAAAGAATTATTCATTTATTTAACACACACAAATGTAAGAAATTAGGCAATTGATTTTTTATTCAAAAAGAAGAGTTTTATTTAAACACTATTCTACTTAAACGTATTCACACTGTTTCCTGTAGATTTTTTTTCTCCTTGCGAAAACAATTTAAAAGTTTGAATTATTAAATTTTTTGACTAACTAATTAAATGCATTTCCCACAACATACATCTTAAACTACATGTTTTCCGTGTATAGTTTTCATATTTTAAGGCGTTTAACTCGTAGCCGGAAGACTGCGGTTCGATAGCGGCGTGCCACTAAAGACCACCGTGTCCATGTGGTGTACGTGTACGTTAAATCCGTAGTTCCGAAAGTCCCCTCGGAGGTCGCGAGCAGTTTCCTAAGGTTGCCAATAGTCAGAAGTCCCCCACCTTCTGATGAGTATCAAAATTGTGGCCGGAAACTCTGGGAAGGACGTACGTAGCTCTGAATGACACTTTTAGTGACGTGAGCTGTCCTCTCCTGGCAAATAAATTACCTCTTTATAAATGTTTCAAAAGACTGCTAACAAGAGAGTAGTCAGGGAGCATGGTTTGGGGGTTATTTTCCTTTCCCCCCCCCCCACAATCCCGAAATTTTCAGATAAGTTAGTATAAGCTATTGTTTAGAAATTTCATTCATTTATTCACTATTTATTTCATATTCTACCTCAAAACTCCGCTGACTGATAAAAATAAAACTGCAAAAACAAAAAAAGTGTAAAAATGTAAAAATAATAATAATAATAATAATAATAATAATAATAATAATAATAGAAGTGTTTTCTGCTATTTTAATTTAAATATATTTTACAACTTAAAATCATTCATAATGCTGTTTCAATGATGTAGTGGTTCACATTTTTGACTTGATTGCGCACAGACACGTTCGACAACCTTAAGTATCTCTGCCAAATTTTTCTTATGTTTCTCATAATTATAGATTTTCTTTTTTTTTTTTTTTTTTTTAATGAACAAAAAGACAGAACAAACCCACTAAAAATATAGAGATTTATTTCATGTCGTTATCATGCGTGAACGAACAGATATGCATCTCATTTACTCATTGATTTGACTAGAATTTAATTTAAAACACTATTGATTTTGTTTTGCTGTATAAAATGACATCAGTTGTACTTCGTAGTAGAATTTTATAAACCGGCATTGAAAAATTTTAATCATGCGTACTCTGTTTAATTTTGTTAAGCTTATCAAGAAATACCTAAGCAGGATGAAAAATGAGAACTCATTAAATCGAATTGCGACTTAGAAATATAAAAGTAATCCGATCAAACATTAAGATGCATTAAGAAACTGGGCACGGATCCAAAAATGTCGCAAAGGAAACTGAACGTCCATGCAACGTCATCCTCATACTTTTCAGCAACAAGTGAACCTATTATGTGTAGCATGTTTTACAAGCCAAAAAAAGCCGTAGGGTAGAATACGAGAATGATATTTTGTGTTGTATATTGTTTAATTAAAAATAATAGAGATAAACTCAAGATTTGTTAACTTGATTCATATTGCCATTTATGCTGTTAATGTGAGTTAAGAATTTTTTCTATAACTTTTTACTTTTTTTTCTAATCACAAGGAGTTTTCATCTTAGGGTTAGAATGATAGGATATGTTTTTTTTTCTTTCTAATGGTCGGGTCAGCTGCCTAGTATGGGCTTGACCTCTACGAAGACCGCAATTGTTGGTCACTTCATTATCAGGCCTTTTATTAGGCCGACCATAGTTGCCCCAAATGAAGGTCTCCTAATTTTGAACCAATTTCAGTTGAGAGACCCAGCACCTGGATTGGCACCTCCAGAGGTATCGTTTGAACGTGGAAAACATTGGAGCTATGACAGATTTTACGGGCACCAGCTCCCTTCAGCCTACACAGTTCTAATGTAGTCTAGCCTAGAGAAGTTTTTCCTTTCCCAAGCACTGGCCAAGCTGTTGCTGCTTCCCTTTTTGTGCACTTATGGGAACGGAGCTTAGTGACTAGGCCACTGCGCAACGAGAATGATGCGATGGGAAGCATTAAACAAACTTTTAAAGAGCATTTTTTAAAATTTTCTAAACTTTTTAAATTTCCATAAAATATAGTTATCCATAAAATAATCCATAAAATATAGTCATAAATATAGTTATACAAAAATGTATGTAACAGGAGCATTTTGTTTTAAAATTTAATCACGTAATATGCTATATTTATAGAATAATTAAAATGTGTCTAAGTAATATAACACACAATTGTTTTAGCAATATTCTTGATATATTCCAATTCCAATTTAAAAATTTAAAAATAATGCCTGCTTCAGAAGAACGTGATAGAAGCATCTGTTTACAAAGATTTGAAATACTTAGAAAAATACAAATAAAAGCAATTTTTGTCAAATATTTTTTTTTAATTACAATTGGATCATCTTTCATAGCCAGATCAATACTAATTAAGTCTGGTGTTTTGGTGTAACTATATTTTGCAATTATAATTCTAAAAATGCAATTAAACAATCATTTTCGTAGTTACAAGACACGTTTAGCATTCTAATATAAATTTTAATCATTTTAGTTAGTACTGTACATAAGATTGAAAACTGGTTAAATTGTATACATTTGTCAACCACTGTTCCTTTGCATTTCGATCGTTATTTCAAAAATCTTTTTTAAAAAAAAAGATCTAAAAATTTAAAATTTTTGTTACAGTGCAACAGTGCTAAAAGAGTTTATGTAAAACTACTGGTGTCTGAGTTGGAATATTTCTCTTAATTATTTATGATTATGTGGGAGACATGTCAAGTTGATTTCCAACCATCTGCATCTGTAATTTTAAGAGGATATAATTAACTATTTTTTTCTTTTCAACTGAAATTTGATGAGACTGTGCGGCACAGCCAGCTGCGTCGAAAAAGGGTCTCTCGATCTGTGGCCGCGATGAACGTTTCGATCTTCCGCCATCTTGCTGATAGTTAAGTCGAGCGATAACAACGGCTGCCCTTTTTTCAGCATTGGGAAAGGGTTGCGCCTCAAAAGATTAAATCTCCTCATCCCTTTATAACATCTAGAAAATACTAATATCAACTTCTAGATTATGTTTCGGCAAAGTATTTATTGTTAACTATTACTAGAAAAATAATTTACCAGGCTAATACAAAGTAATAAGTGCTTTCTTAGCTTCGAAATTGAAAACTTGCTGACATAAGTTTATGTAGTCAAAAACAAGACTAAAACAGAACGTAATTAATGCTGTATATAGAAGGTGTTATCTATGTTTTACATTAGTCTAAAAATCTCTGTGTCTAGACATTAAAGAAATTAACAAAATAAATCTTATCCAGTTTTGAGAAAAATTCATTATCTTCACACGTGTAATGATTTCCCAGATAAATGCAATTTGTACATTTAAAAATAGCATAAATATTCTTTATTAAATTTCGTTAGTTTCTAACTTTTAATATAAATGTTTTGGCATTAACGCAAGTTCTTACGTTAACTTCCCAGTATATTAATTTATTTCAGGGTTTTAATAGTTTCCTTCTAAACTAAAGTTGATTACTTTTTCACGTTTTGAGTACATGCAAAACGAATTTCATAAAGTCAATACATTCTCAAATATGAGTTTTTCTTTTCGTATGTGTTACATTTTATTTTTAATAACACTTTGATAATAAATTTATGCATGTTATTCCTATATATTGTACCGTGCACTCTATTGAAATGGTGTATTTAGCATTTATAGTTATTTTACAGGATCACCTTAAGCAATTCCATTACGTTACTCTGTATAGACAATCATTATTCAAAGCGTTTTTTAGAAATATTCTTCTATTTATAGCAAAACAAAATTAATATATGTTATTAAAGTTAGAGAAATAGTGCTCTCCATTAAAAACAGTTTATTCAATATGTACGGTCCATCTACAGGAACACTCAGTTCCAATACAAAAATGCAGCTTGATCGGTGGCACGCGATCGGAGATCCGATAGCCTTACGTATTGCTGGTAGTTGAATCAAGCAATGGCAAATTCTGGAGTCTATTCTTCTATGCATATCAATGGAATTCGTACATTTCTGCTAAAATATTCGTTAATCCTTTCACAGTTTACGTGCAGATAATCGAAAGTATTTGAGAATTTAATGGTCCGTTTTTTAGGATTAATTCATGTTTTTCGCCTCTACTTTAATTTCCGGAAAGGAATCTAAGGAAACAAAAATTCTGCTCGTGCAGGGAATTAAAAACAAAATGTATAACTTAAAAGGAAGATTCTTGAAACCCATTTTTCGAATAATTTTGCAATCTTACTTTAAAGATACATACTATCAAAGGGAAGTTCATACGCCAAATATAATTTAGAAGCTATGCATATTGTAAAATTAATTGCCCATTACAAGATGTTTTTGGAAAGTAAAGGTACAATACGTCCAGATAATATCCATAAAGTTTCCGTAGGTGGAAAGAATTTCATTTTGAATATCCACTGGACGTTCAACTTTTGCATGAAAAAAACATACTACGGAACGCACTTCACGTTTGGCGGTAGTCTAAGTTGATGCAGACATTATAAAGACATGCTGTTTATAGAAAACTCGGGGTAAAAATAATGTACGACCTGGAGGCACGGACTTGGATATAGGACGATTATCGACGTACTTTAAAAGAGCTAAATGAAAGTTGCTTATAAGATGGCGTTGTGAGTCTTAAGCATTATGTTTATGTTGAGCGCACGCATGCGTTAGTAGTAGATTGATTGCATCATGACTCGTCGATATGCGTCACTAGAGGACGCGTTATGTAGCTAATCATTAAAAGGGGGGTCGAGTATTTTCCTTTGAGAGGCTGACGCTAGTCGATGATCGTCCTACATCCAAGTCCGTGCCAGGAGGAAAAACAGAAAATTTCAAGGCATAGAGATATGAGCACAAGGAGAAGGCATTAGCTATCTTCAGCATTGGACGAAATGAAGTAAATGTGTTGGTCAAAGTATAGCGGAGCATTTAGATGGTTTCTTTTTAAATAACAGTGAAAGATGCGCGATTTTACAGATTGAAAAATAAAGATGAAAAATTATATGTCACAGTAGTTCTAAATACAAAATCTCAGCCTTCTGCAGTTAAAAGTTTTACAGTTATGTCAAATACGTTTAATTAATCTTGGCGCCAACCTTGGCGACATTACTTCTTTAAAATTGGAACTGTCACCGTAGAATAACACAGCCATATTGCAATGTGATCTGAGCAATACGACGGATCTCCTGGCATTCATATCTCTATATGGTTGAAGGTTACAATCCGTGTTGCCAATGGACTTACAAAATCATTTCCTTTCCTGCTATCGCCAAAGCATGTTTGCTTTCCGAAATCGCATCGTATTACCAAACGAAAATCAGAAAGTTAACTTATAATTATTGATTTCTGTATTCAGGTCGTTATCGATAAGTATACTTACCGTCGCCAGCCAAATTGTTAATGGCTTATCATTATGTGTATTTCCCCAACAGTTTTTTGAGCGTGAAGAAGTGGCTCCTGCGGAAACGGCAGCAAGTGGAGCTGGCCCGCAAGCGTGGCTGGAAGGGCTACTGGGTATGCCTGAAGGGCACCACCCTCCTCTTCTACCCGTGCGAGCACAGGGACGGCCGGGCCATCGACACCACCCCCAAACACCTCATCATAGTGGACGGCGCCATCATGCAGCCCATCCCGGAACACCCGAAGAGGGACTTCATCTTCTGCCTCAGCACGGCCTTCGGGGACGCCTATCTCTTCCAGGTACGTGCACATGGCTTCCTCCCTTAAGCTTAACGTCCACTGGCGTGCGTTTCAGTACGCTAGAATGGGAACCCAATGTATTTTTCACAATCTTGAAGACGGACTGGGGAGAAAAGTGCCCCCACTGAGCGGTGGGCGTGCTTTTGTGGTTCCACGCATTATCCTTTGGTGGCGAAACCCGACGGGTCATTAAAAGTCAATAAATTCTTCGCCCCTGCACTGTATCCCCCCTTGTACAATGCCTTGACCATTAAAAAAAAACCCGCTGCGTCCGGAAATGGACGCGAGTGGACCCCAAGCTTTAGGAGTAGTACTATTTGGATCTAGGCTGAACCATACTCTAAAGTATTTGTTTTCCATTATGCATCAGTCCCTTGGAGGAGAGAATAATATGGAGTAGGCATGAGGCGGGAAAAGTGAAGCCAAAACTGTAACCGGTGTTTCCTCAGTCCGCTATGTTCTTCTATGAGGAGAAAAATGAAGCTACCCTACGCGTAGCCTTGGAGGGAGGGGGCGTGGCTCGGAATTAAAGAGCCGTTTGGAGCTCATACGATTTATCGAACAACGTCCCCCTAGGGCTACGCGTACGGTTTCTTCATTTTCTCCGCATAGAAGTGCCTACTCCGCATTTACAATTCCTTCCTCCAAGATCATTCCACACGTGCTGTTGTAAACGTGAATCAGTGACGGACGTGGATATCGGACAAGCGTCGACTTATTCTAAAAGAGCTGTAAGATGGCGCTGTGAGTCGTGATCATTAAGTTTATGTTGTGCACATGCGTTCATTTAGATTGTACCATGATTCGTGGCTGTGCGCCGCTAGAGGACGCTTATGTAGCTAATCGTTAAAAGGGAGGTCGGGTATTTTCCTTTGAGAGGCTGACGCTATTTCGCCCGTCTGCTGCTAGTCCATGATCATCCTGTATCAAAGTCCGAGGCTTGTGTACTATTGCGATCATAAACCGAACTAACCGAAAATAGGTGATTACGCTGCACCAAATTTTTCAAATGATTCCAGGAAGGTTTCAAAATGTTCGTGTTTCTATTGCGAAGTAAGAAGATAAAAATGGAATAAAAACAGCAGAAGAACTACTTACTGCCTAGTATTTGCTCCTGCTCACTTAGAAATTACTTCGTACAAAACCTTGAAACTTGCTGAATAATTACAAAAATGATTACTTAATAAATGACATAAATTAAAATCATGCAACCCCTACACTGTAAAAATGATTTCCGTGAAAATACGGAAAAATCACTCGCAGCTGAGATGCGCGTATTTTTCCGCATGTTTAGGGAATTTTATTCCTGTAAACACCATTAGAAATTCTGTTCCAGAAATGCGCTGACCCTTGATGTACGGAAATTGTCCTGTATTCAAATATAAACAGAGAAGTTCCGTAAAATTTTACGGAAAGTTTCCAATAGTTGTTCCGTTATTTTTTTAGAGTGTACCGGAAGATAGACTTCATTTCGGGGACGCCTATCTCTTCTAGGTACATACAGCTATTTTCTTCATTTGGAAGCCAGTGGCTGTCTGAAACGTTTCAAGGAATCAATCAAATGATTATACTATCAAAGATGGAATAATCTCTCTTTTTTATCGATGCTACTTCCCAGAAGGGTTCTTTTTACGTTGCACAGGAACCCAGTAAAAGACATCGGTCAAAGATGGTGAATTTTCTCGGTTACGTTTTATTAATGATGAGGACGAACAGGGGGATCACCCATCCCCACACCCTCTTTTAATCCCATAGAGATTATAAGGAGAGAACTTATAGAACGCGTGCAAACAGACGTCAGAGACAAACATGATAAATTTTGCTCGTCAAAAAAGAGGGTATAAAACAGAATTTAAAGACTGATTACTTTAACTTAGGGCAAACTTGGCCCAAAATGATCCTCTTAAGGACCATATTTTATACGCCTACACACCAAGGGCAAAATGATTCCTTCCATTTACAAAAAATAATTGTAAAAAAAATTTTTATAGGCAAAATAAATAATATAAAAGTAATTATGACTATGCATAGCGAAATAAAAGAAGTCTTACAATCACAAATAGTATCATAATTTATTTTATGAAAATCTTTAAATAAGAAAGTGCCACAAACAATAAAATGGAACATTTCAAAATTATAATTAAAAAATTATGACCTACAATAAATGCAGAAGTAAATCAAATAATGTAATAGGGAGTCACTCACTTTGGGAACGTCTCAAGGGCTACCATGATGACTAGAACCCGGCAGTATGGTTTCCCATTTTAAGGTTATATTACTGGAACACGCAGAGAAATATAACAAACCAAACAAACGTAATTCAGATCTAAGAACATACTCTATTCAGTAAACCAAGCCATACTTCTGGGCTTTAAAGATTGTATTTCTAAATAAATAAAATGTTAGTGCTTATCTTATAAGAGATACGGTAAAACCCAGTTTTCTGAAGAATTCTACTCAGGCACGTAATACACCGATCGTTAAATATCGCCATTGCTTCTCTTTTTGACTTAGCACAATTAGTTTGTGTGTTACCTAGATAATAGCTCTACTTGTCTGGAGGAAAACATATGTGGAGCGTTTTGCCTGCTAGGATCATTTTGGGCCACTTTCCTCTATATATTGATATGAAATATTTGATATTAATAATTTAATCTTTCATACGAGTAACTATTTCGCAATCATTCGATTCCTCAAAAACATTATCGCAAATTCTGTGTAACGATATGAAGTTACATGGATTCTTGCTGAAAACAAACTCCCTGAAATGTGTTAATTACTTTTTAGATTACAATGCTTATTTAAAAATAATTAATTTAATATTTTCTGATTTTTTTGTTTTTAATAATTTTAATTGATGTATTTGCTTTCAAAAAACAGTAGTTTATTCCTTGGTGAAATTCCCACCCGAGCTTTCATTAATGAACGAAACATCAAAACCAGCGTCTTACTCCTAAATCAATACTCACTTTAATTAAGAAGAATTTATAAAACGTCTTGTAGTTAGTACTGGAAATATTAGGTAGTTTAAATCGATGAAAACCGCATCAAATACTCAACAAACATAAGTATTACTAATATCCGATGCCTAGTTTAAAACCAAAAGATCACAGAAGCTTCGCAAACATCGTGGACTTTCTAATTACCATCATCATAATTTCTTCCCTGATAAAACTGAATCATATTTCTGGAAAAGAAATGAAAGGATTTATTTTTAGCAACGCGCAGATCATTTGAATCGATCGGTTTTAAAAATATCGCTGAAAAGAGTATTTGCTTCTCTCTTGCAGCTGTAAATACAGTATTGAAACGTGCATTTTTTTATCTTCTTAGGAGCCTGCTAATTACTGTACATTAATGAGAGGTTAAGTAGAATCAAACAAATCCATGTAGTTTCCGCTTTATCAATTAAAAAAATTTATCAAATTGATTGTGTTCTATTAAAGCATAATTTGCGTTTGTTATTTCTATGTATTAGATTGACATGAAAGTACTGTCGTTTTTTCGTGCGTCAGTATTATCCAAAACTACTGAAGCTAATAATAGAAAATTTAGCATATATGTGAGTATTTTAATGTAGATGCAGGGTTAAACAGCACTTTCCAAAATTCATAACCTATTGAGGGTAGAAAACCCGAACTTTACTTTCATATATCTTTCCAATCAAAAAAAAAAAAAAAAGATCTATATAAAAATTCCTTCTGTGAAATGCAACACTCACGAATACTTAAAAATTAATTACAGGACATTTTGAACATCGCCCTTCAAGGAGGGTAGACGACCTTTCCCCTTTTGTTTTCACATATCTTTCTTAAACGAAAAAGAAATATCTACAAAATTCTTGCTTTAAAATGAAAAAAATATTAATCCTATGTTTAATAACAGCTTGCCTGTAATTAAAACTTACAGACAAGCTGCAATGCTGAAAATTTGTGTGTTTGAACTTCATGGAAAAAAAAACATTATTTTCCGGTACACCTAATACACGGGAAAAAATGTTTTGTTGAATTAAAAAAAAATTTAAAGATTCAAAAAAATTTAGTTTGCGATATTTCAACTGAATAATTTTGTTGGTTAATAACAAATTTTTTGTTAAACTAATAAAATATTTCGTTGAATTAACAAAAATTTTGTTGCTTCAACAAAAATATTTCTTTGAAATAGAACCAACCAAAGTTTTGTTTAATCAACAAAACATTTTTTTCAGTGTATATAGGGTGTCTCAAAAACACTGGCGAATGCTTTTATTCATTAAATATTGATCACAGACGTGTATAATAAATAAATATTGAAAAGTGCAGAATTTTATGGTATGATTAAGATTTTCCGCAGATTAAATCTAAATAAATACCACATTTAAAATTTTATAGGTCACCATGCAAAACAAAAATCCCATTTAGAAGATGTGCCTTATGCATTAATTAGGAGATGTGCAAAATTTCAGCCTTTCATCATAAATTGGCTCAGACACACACACACACACACACACACACATATATATATATATATATATATATATGTGTGTGTTTTCATATATATATTTTCATATATATATATATATGAAAAAATTTGGTAAAGGGTTATAGAATACCAATAATAGCAAAATTAATATTACTCATGCAATCAATGCTTTTTTTGTGTACATCCCCTAAAACACGAAGTTCCGATGTGATTTTTGTTTCTTCGATCGTCATTGAAAAGTGATTTAAGATGAAATATATTAACTTTCATATCTCTGAGCCTTTCGCTGAAATTTTGTATATCACCTAATTGATGTATGAGGCACATTTTACTATTTGGGAATGTTTTTATACGGGGGCAATAAAAAAAAAATTTTCTGAATTTATTTGGGTACGTTTTTTGACGTAACATTTTAATAAATTGTGCAAAATCTACGATCAATAGTTCATAAATAAAGCCTGGGTCATTGTTTTTGTGGCACTCTGTATGTGTTTTGCATCATCAGTTTCTTTTCTTAAAATTGTTTCTGTTAATTTTGCAGTTATTGATTGAAATGATAAACTAGATGTAATAAGTGCATTATTGACACCAACTTTGCATTATTTAGGAAAACAAAATACTAGATAAGCCAGCTTTGCACATAAGTCAGTTCAACGAATATATTAGCTCTCATTTTTTTTCCTTAATTTTGAATACACTTATTTTCAAGATTAACAAAAATATAAAAAGAGTACAGCGTTCTTTTAGCTATTCAATTAAAGAACTTGTGAAAATTTTACAGATTTGTTAAATGAATACAAAAGTTTTTTTCTCTTCTAAATAGACCCAATTTAAAAGAAGTAGAAAAATTTTAGATACTTTTAATTATTCTAATAGAATGACTAAAACAGTGCAAAAATAGAATTTGGACAACTTCAAAAGTTTTCAATTTATGAGAGCCTTGTTACTTAAGTTTTAAATCGAAATCACATAGAAGATCAAAATTAAAAAGAATTTTAGATTTAATAAATCACGTTCTGAAAAAGTACATAGATTAAATTTTCAAATGAACGTGACAAATTGTTTGCCGATGTCATTAAATTTGTGGCGCCTGGTATAAGGGATTTATGTAGATTAAAAAGAAAAGTAAAATTTTATTTGTGTTTCTCCGTGTTTCGGTAATGACACTTAGTTTGAAATCTCTTGTGTTTTACAAGATTGATATTTAAAAAAATTTAGAGCTGTTTTTCATCAACGTTTGTCCTTATATTGTTTTCAATAATTGTTGTTGTTGTTGTTGTGCATATGTACAGGGTGGTTATTAATTAACGCGAGGTGTTCAGAGCCCTCTAGCGAGTGAAGTATTGGACGAAACCTAACCAAATTTGATGAGCATGCATAGTAGACCATGGGATTTTGATTTTAAAAAAGTAGCTCCAAAATTTGCCACTGGGGCAATTTTGGCTCTGCAGAAGTGTATTAGCGTAAATATTGAATGGTTAATTGACAAACAATACAGCAAACATCATTTTACTTACAAATTTGGTTCAATATGCCCACCATTGGTAAATTCGAAGAACTGCATACGATGCACAACATTTTCTACTGCCGCTCGCAGCATATCAGAGTTGATTTGCCTCACGTGTAACGTTATTCGATCCTTTAACGCTGCGATATCGGAGACATGTCCTTGATAAATAACACCTTTAAGAAATCCCCACAACCAAAAATCGCAAGGATTGAGATCGGGGACCTCTGGGACACTTTTGCAGCGCCAAAATTATCCCAGTGGCAAATTTTGGAAATATATTTTTTTAAAATCAAAATCCCATGGTCTACTATGCATGCTCATCAAATTTGGTTAGGTTTCGTCCAATACTTTACTCGCTAGAGGGCTCTGAACACCTGACGTTAATTAATAACCACCCTGTATATCGGATTTGTGTGCTTGGCTCGAAGCCCACTTATAAATGCTCGTCAGAGGGACAACACAAGGGGGGGTAGCCCTCCGTAAGGGGTCCTAACCAGTATTTAAGTTTTGGAGAAAACCAAGGAAAACTACGAACGGTTAGGTCGACGGACGCACGATGGAACCCGAACCCGGGACCTTCAAACTTCACCCGTCTAATATTTCCAGTGACATAACCACTGTGCCATGGTGAGGCCTTAATAAATTTTACTTGCCACTTATTATTAAGTATATGTGCTATAAATTTATATATCTTTTATACATTTTCTATGCATATCATATGTGGGCCGTGGTAGCCCAGTGATTAAGGGTGTTAGACTCGTAACCGGAAGGTTGCGGGCTCGATACCGACGTACCACTAAAGACCACCGTGTGCATGCGGGTTATGTTCACGTTAAATGAGCGGTTCCGAAAGACCTCGGGGTGCCAATATTCAGAAGTCTCCCACCTTCTGATGAGGTTCCAAATTGTGACGGGAAACTCCAGGAAGGACGTATACGTATCTCTAAACGACACATTCAGTGACGCGAACTGTTCTCTCCTGACAAATACATATCATGTATTAGCTATACATTTAGACTAGTAGTATAGCTTTTGAAAAGGAAAGATTCAATATTAACTGTACTGTTTTCGAGAGTATATTCACAAGAGTTATAAATATCCTTGCACAATTTTTAACTTATCTACGATGTAGTGCTAACGTAGACGATTGCAATACTCTCAAACAATTCTTTTACTTGAAGAGTGTTGCTTACGGCACAGCATATTGACAAGTCACTTAAGTAGTATAACATGTTTTCTGTATAGCACTAACTTCTGTTTCCAATGCGTTACAGCCAATACAGAAATCATGTTGGCAGTGAAATTTTGGTGACGTTATATAGCGCCATATTAGTAACATCACAGATGGATGTAAATGCTCGCCTTCTGTGACGCCTCCTTGTGTCAAACCTGTGGCGTTGCAGAGTGACGTCGTAATATAATTGATTATTAATTGAACCATTTAGGGTGACTGTGTGACACACATGTGACGATTCAGAGTGACGTGTTAGTGTAATTGGTAATTAGTCACAATGTGGCGTCATTGTGTGATAAACATCTGATGTTGCAGAATAATGTCGCAGTGTAATTTATTACTAAGGCACGTCCTTAAAGATCACTCTGAGACGTGCAAGACGTTAACCACGTGAGGTCACAAAAACTGTCCAGAAGGCCATTTCTCTATCGTCACAACCTCTCTACGACTAGCAAGTTATGCAGTCACAGTGTGACTTTTATGAATACATATTGCAACGTCACAGAGCTATATGGGAGTAGGATTAAATATTTGCTATATTATCATTTATTAAAGTATTGAACATGAACCTACAACATGTAAAATAATCAAGAATTTGAAATAATGAAAACTTTGTAGAAAAACACACGTAGAAGTTTCTCTCTAGTCATCCTTACCAGTAAAATCTTTCTGCTTTTTACACTTATGTGTTCCGTGCTATCAAAATTTGCCATGAAATCATTTCTTAATAATAAGATTAATTACTTAAAATCTTTAGCTGTCTCTCGTGGTTTTAACCTTTCTATTATTGATAAGGCTCCTTCTAAATTTAATAAATCTAATTCTTCTCTCTTACTGTTAATTATCTGTTGCTATTACTTATCCTATCTGATTAGTCATCAAATGGAGAAAAAAAATTACTGCTCTTATCTAGAGTGAATAGATGGCTGTTTTCTGTGTACCAAAAGTAAAAGAATAGATCATAGAATTGTGCGTGTAGGTGATGCATACAACTGGTATTGGCGAAATGGTCAAGAATTTCTAGCCCACAGTATTCTGGCTAATCGCATCGAAATGACTAGTTTGTGCAACGATAAATTATTATTCGATTTTTGGAGAACTAGAATTATAGTTTGTGACTCTACTCGCTAGCGTACGCAGCGATTTACAGATATTTTCATCTGGATATAAGCACCAGATTGTAGAGGAGGGATCTAAAAGTTGCATTTTCTACACATGGGAAAGATCTTGTTTCCTTGATCAAATCTAAGATAGGTATCCACTTAAAAATCTTGACAAAGAAGTCTGCTCTACTCGACTATCCTTGAGAAGGGCAACACCTTCTAGCTGTTAATTTTTTATTTTAATCAATTAATTTTACTACTTTCCGTTTCAAATTTATGCTACAAAATTTCTGAACGTCTCAAAAATTTCGGTTTCAAATTTATCTTTAAATCGGTAAATAAACTTAAATTCTCTTCTCTCAAAGTACCTATTTTTGCTGAGAACGGTTAAGGTGTTTATTATACACTGGCCTCCAAAAGTTAAGGAACAACATGCTTTTCGAAGCTCACTATAAAAAAATGACACTAACAATCAAATTTGTAGTTTATATAAATGATAAATATGAACTTTATGCAAATTCATGCAAAAATGGTAGCTACCACTTTTTTTCTATAGAAAAGAACAGGCATATATGAGTGAGAGAAAAATATGCAAATATCAGGCTTCCGTAATTACGCATGTAACTTTTGTTGATTTACAACTTTTGTTAGCAGATTCGTTAACAACAGGCAGTAATGTCTGAGAGAAGCCGTTTGCCCCATTCGTTAAGGTGGTGAGCGGTCCGATGGATGGAAATGGGGTTGTCACAGGCTGATGCTGCTAGGTGTCTTAATTTGTCTCGCAGTGTGGTCCAACGTCAATGGAATCGATATCAAACCGAAGCTTCTGTGTCCAGAAGACATGTTTCAGGACGACCACGAGCTACGACACCTGCAGAAGACCGCTTTATAGCACTTTCGGCCCGAAGAAGAAGAAGCATTTCTGTGCCGCAACATGTTGCAGACCTCTCTGTAGCATCAGAGAGAAGAATATCCGCTGGTACGGTGCGAATGCGTCTTCACAATGCAGGTCTCTGTGCAAGTCGACCAGCTGTGTGTGTCCCCCTCAACGGACGGCAGCACAGAATTCAAGGGGACGTAGAACGGAAATCGCCTTGCTTTGCTTCGACCAGCAGGTCATTTGATCTGTAATTCCCACCCTCGAGTTGCGGACTGGGTTAATTGGCGGTAAAGCCTCTTTGCGTAGTTTGAGTGACAGCTTGTTCAGCAAATAGCTTTCAAGGCTTTCAACCTTGCTGGTATGATTGATGGCGATTACGTGCGTTTAAGTTCGCAGAGCCAGCTGAGAAGGAGAAAAAAAAAAGATTATTTAAGCAAGATGCAAAGTGAAATGGCGTAGCTCGATGATAATATTTATGTAGGATAATAAATATTTCAATCATATTTTTTAATTTTCGATCGTAAATTTCACTACATATTTTTCAAATAAAATGCTGCAGAATATTTTTGTATTTATCACCCTAATGTTTATATCATAGCATTTTTTTATAGTAACGTGACCAAAATTTCTATTTTGAGGCAGCTAGTTAAATTTTAAAAGTCAAATAAAAGCAAAAACTAGTGCAATACAGTATTCTATTTTAAAGTTTTTATAGACGAAACAGTTTTGTTTTCACTGAAGGAACACTTACTATTCATAGTGTTCTTGGTATTTAAATATTTGCTTTCAGTATTCAAGGCGTCCTCGAAAAGTATTCAAGGCGAAAAGTATTCAGTATTCAGTATCGGCGAAAAGTATTCAGTCCTCGAAAAGTATTCAGTATTCAAGGCGTCGTTTATTGTGAGATCTTCACTTTTCTCCACTAAGAAAGTTATTTCCTTTTATATGTTCCGACTGAAAATCAGCTCTATTAGTTTTCGCGCGATCAACAAAAATCGCTACTTTTGACAAGCACAAACGTTAAGTTTGCTCTAAATAATGGCCTGACGACACTGTGCTGTTTAGCTAAAAAATGTGTGGCTATACCGTATTTACTCGCGTAATAGTCGCCCTCACATAACTGTCGCACCCCCATTTTGAAGCAGAAAAAATAGCTTTAGAGTTCCAATATTATGTACTAGATTTTCTCCTCATAATAGTCGCAAGTAGACTTTCACCATGAAAAACTGGCAAAATATGCGATTATTACATGAGTGAAGATGTTAATGCTATCGCTATGAAACACACACACACACACACACACACATAGCAATTATTATTATTACTATTATTTTTCATAAAATTAGTCTCTCTCTCTCGTATTTTAAATTGATATCAAAATTTACAAATTTTTAAACTTGGGTTGCCAGTAGGACAGTGATAAAATCACAGAAATAGAAACGGGCATTTATTTTTTCTGTACCAAAATTTAAAAAATTGATGGCATAAAAAAATATATTTAATTACAAAAAATAAATTATGAATTTCCCACAGTCAATTTTTTTACACGCCCAGTCGGGCAAATGGAAAACGAAACACAAGCCCGGCTGAAATTTCGCATGTCCCGGGCACGTCGGGCAATAGACTTTTCCAGCCCTGCTATTGATTGTAATTTTATTTATTATAATTTAAAGTCTTATAAACTAGAACCTGTTCACTTCAATTTTCGCAAATACACAATGGTTACGATTTTTCCCTTATTTTCTACCGTTGCTTCCGGACATGGGTCTTTGATACATGTGTCTTGTCTCTGAAACGCTGAGCTATAACAACCCTTAATTACATTTGAAAAGAAGGTGTGAGAGAAATGGAAATAGTTTATATTTTCTACCATATATGGGCATCACCATGGCACAGTGGTTATATCACTGAAAATGGTAGACGTTCGAAGTCAGGGGCGTAGCCAAGGGGAGGGTTAGGGGGGTCATAACCTCCCCCCCCCCCATGAGGAATTTCTTGCCATACAAAATGTATATTCTTCTCTCCCTTATCACAAACATGTATGCATATATGTGAGTTGCAGTAGTCGTAACCCCCCCTCCCAATGAAAAATTTCTGGCTACGCCCCTGGCCGAAGTGTGAAGATCTGAAATGTGTCACAGTGTATCACTCTAGAAAAAAAAATAATAATCATGCTACTACTATTAATTTGATCCAAAAAGTATAAAACCGCAAATGTCTAAAATACATGTATATTTCTTTCTTCATCCCTCTAATCCCATGCACTTTTTGCGGCGAAGAGCGCTTTTCTAGTCCTTTAGTGATAAATGATCGATACACCGTGACAGCTGTCTGTACGCGACCCGAAGGGAGATCTGGAGGAAAAAGGAAAACGCCCACCAGTAGGAAATCTGTCCCTCCTTCCTACCGTCCGACCGTAGGTGTTGCAGTCGGAATCTCCATACTCATTTCTCTTCTACGTCCCTATTGTACTTCTATGGACGGCAGAGAGGGGTCAACTTATCTTGATCAAGAGAGCACGTTTCCTGGGCCAGATAGCGATGGGCTTCTGTACTCTTTACAGACGAGTTCAGATTCACACTGGAGAGCGATTCAGGACGTCTGTTGATCTGGAGGGGGAAAAGCACCAGATACCATCAATCCAAATCTGTAAAGACACAATTACTGAGGTGACGGAATATTGGTTTGGGCAGGGCTCTCACTCGGTGGTCACACTGACCTGCATGTTTTCCAGGGAAGAACTCTGACTGGTGTGAGATACCGGGATGAGATCCTAGATCCATGTGCTCGCCCATATGCCAGTGCAATGGCAATTGACAATGATTTCATTCGGATGGATGATAATGCCCGACCTCACCAAGCTGCGCTTGTTGAGGATTATCTTGAGAGTCAAGGTTTGGAGCGAATGGAATGGCCAGATCAATCTCCACACCTCAATCCGATAGAACATGTTTGGGACTACCTTGGCAGACAAGTGGCTGCTTCAAGTCCTCCTCCAAGATCTTTGCATGAGCTGGAACGAGGACTAATCCGTGCGTGGTCTTCGCTCTCTATTGAGGTGTCCGACAACTTATTTAGCATTATGGAGAATCGATACCGCCAGTGCATTGCAGTTAGGGGTGGACACACTCCTTATTAGAACTCATTTTTGTAATGTTTCCACCACATTCCACAAAAAGCTTTGATAAACTGTTTTCTCCAAAAGTGGACTTTTCTACCAAAAGTGTTCTTTTGCTTTTACACCATGTTTGTGTTGAATTTATGTAAAATTCTATGTCGTACTCAATAAAGAACTATTTAGTGCTCTCCACACCTCAAGTTAGTCCAAATTTTTTGCTTCTATGTTCATTCGTTCCCATATTATTCACAAAACACAGGTTGTACCTTAACTTTTGAAGGGCAGTGTATTTCTTATGAATCTTGTGATTTAGGTTATATTGGCACCAAACGACAGGTACCTTATTATTTTTTTTAAATAAAGTTTTTAATTATTTCATCTTTTGAACACCAGTTTCTTTTGAGTGGTTTTTACTATTCATTCAGTTTGCTATGTTTTTTAAATAATTTTAAAAAATAACTACAACTTTCACTATTTCACAGGCTCCATGCCAGGTTGAGCTGGAAAACTGGATCAACAGTATCCACTCAGCTTGTGCGGCCGCATTCGCCAGACACAGAGGGAAAACGGGAACGCTCCACCTACTGCAGGAAGAAATCTTCAGGCTCGAAAAAGAGATCGAGTCGGTAAGTCACTCTTTAAGAAATACTTTTTCTTGCAAGAATGCGAGTAACAGCTGCTTTAGTTTGACTGGGAAAAAAATTCTTTGAAAGTGGAATCTGGGAGAGCATGAGAGGCTTGTATCAACCTCCTATCAGCACATTGCATGTGCATGTGGTCTCTGATTCAATTTCCATCAACCCCTGGATGTTTGTGTTTGACCAAATAATATGAAACGATGCCAATGAACTTGCACGTATGAAAATACTCAGATGAAGATCTAAAAGAGCAATAGATTTCGATAAACTTTATCAACCAATTCAAATGAAGTAGACTATGAATGTATTTACTATATTTCACTGGAGGTCGTGACACAAATTTGCATATGGCTTGTGCAACTTCGCAATCGCCCATCTTTCGCCCGAACTCTGCAAGGTTATGATATTTTGCAATTGAACTATGGGGATGCGTTTTTTTTCTAAATTTATCTTATTCATTATGATATCTCACGTTCAGAACCTGCTTTCCTAGAAAGTACGCTGTAAAAAAAGGCTGTCAAATTTACAGAAAAAAAAAAACTGTCAGCCAGGACGCCAGTTTATTTCCGCTTTTTTTACAGAAGTCTTCCGTAGATTTTACAAATTCTCAGTTTATTTTACAGAAATCTTCCGTATATGGAAAAAAATACTGAAAACTTCTGTAAAATATACGGAAATAAACTGGGATCCTGGCTGACATTTTTTTTTCTGTCTAATAGACTCTTTTTTTTGCAACGTATCAGAAACAGCTCAAAACTTCCATTGACTCCAGAATTTGTTGTTTGTTTCTGCGAAGAAGCTTCTTGAATTAATTAATGCAAGTGTATGTAGCATATTTTTATAACTTATTCGGGGGCATTAGTAAAGAGTCCATGAAAGTTGACTGAATTAAATTTACAGGAGCCAAGCAGAGATTTAAAGACAAAAAATCATTTTCTGCCTAAACTCATAGAACAGAATTTACAGAGATATCACAACAGTTTTTAAACCATAGAAATCAGCTGAAAGAAGTATTTTCGACCTTCATTTTTGAAGAAATAGAAATTGAACGTATTAAAAACGAATGCACAAAATGCGCAAAATTATAGACAAGTTTGACAGTTTTCGAAGGTAGTGACCAACGTTCTCGTACGAAACCAAAACTCATGCCTGAATTGGCTTAATGAGATCGCGCCAATTCAAAAGAAAACCAATTTTCCTATGTTAGAATTAATAGTCAATAATACTGTATCTAACTAAGCAATTTATATGCAACAAAAGGAAAATCATAGCTATTTCAGGAAAAAAATCTAAGGACTAATTAAAATAATAAATTAAAGCTGAAAAAAATTAAATATCGCGAATCCTTAATAATGCCCTGAAAGATCATTCTGGAATTTGTTCCTGAGAATTTTAGAAAGAAAAGTTACTTTTATGCCTGAATTATGTCATGTTAATTAAAATAATAAAAAATTGAGAAATTCTGTTCCATTTTGCGCTAATTTAAGCACAAAATTTACAGGAAGGTCGGTTTCAGTATCAGATACTGCAAATATCAAATTTTATACACTGATCGATAAACGGAAATACTTAAATTAACAACTTAGCAGTCTGCTTGACTTCTGCAGACAGTTATTGATCCCTATGTCAAATGATGTTTGCATGATGTCTGGACTACCATAGTGTTTGAAGAAGCTTGAGATGCAACAATGTAAATTAATAGTTAGCACTTACGGCACAATAATATTCGACAAATACTATTCCGGGTAAGAAACAAGTTTTGTGTGCTGTTTTTGTAAATAAAATTTGTCTTCAATCGAAACTTGGAACACGTTTAGTGTCACTTCTAAGTTTTCAAACACTTAACCATGGAATTTAATTGACTTTTACTATAAGACTTGTATTTAAGTGCTTTTATTTTCTTTCCTGAGGGGATTTTCAAGGACAATTATAGTTGGTGTTTGATGTTGACTAATTTTTTTTAAAGTTCCTTCGAAAAGGTGGAAAATTTTATTTTCTGGAATTACCTATTAAAATGTTACTAAAATAATTTTGTCTCCTTAGCTGTACAGTATTTATTTCAAGTGCAAAAGCCTCTAATTAAAAATAAAATTCAATCGACATATGTATCAGCTGTTAAAAATCCCGTCTTCTTTTAATGCATTTAAAAAGAATTTCTTTTAGCCACAAAAGGCTTAGCCTAAAGCATTATGTACAGTTAAATTTCATTAAAATACTTTTGATACTGGTAAAATATTGATTCTTATACTTCCGTTTATTTCTCCTTTGCGTAATGAACTTAAAATAAAAGCGAATACATATAGCGTAATCACTTTTAAAGCTGATAGTATCAGCACCAAGAATCTATGCACCGTGTAAATTCAGACAAATGCCTTTGTACTAACCAAGCAGTTACTTTCAGATTTATACTAAGATCAGTGGTAAATTAAAACTTTGACACACCAGAAGGACTTACACATCAAAATGCACATAAGCGGTTTTACCTTGAAGTCGGTCTAAAACCCCCGTGTGATACATTGAAAATTTTTTTTTCACTTTTGCTTCAAAAAGACTGACGCTCATGGCAAGTTCTACGAATCATTGCGCTAGAATATTATTTATGCCTTCTTGTATTCAAAATGGCTGTCGCCAAGGGTACATTTTGGAATGGTATTTGTAAGACCATTAGAATTCGACGCTTTTTATTTTAGTTTATGTTTCAGTTTCAAAGAATAAACCACCGACTATTAGAACTTCACGCTTTTGGTATTGTCCATCCCCAATCTGCTTTCTCATGCTTTCAAGCTTGTAGATTTTCTTTTTAATGGAACCATTTTAAAAGAGGTTTCCATTCCTGAATCGGTAGTGCCACCTGTTGGAGAAGGTAGCCGACCTTCTAGTGTCCTGGCCTTGTTCAAGAATAGTGCTTTCTTACCACCCAACCTTCCCAAATAATTCGGCAAATGTATCTTTTATTGCTTAAGTGGAATTGCGCGTAGCCCAGAGTATTTTAAAAACTAACTAGAAGTACGCTAAGAGTCTTAACATTGTGGAATGGAGGAATTTGACTAAAATGGTCAACTTATAAAACTGATCACCTTACGAAGGCGATAAAGCGTTGTGAATGTAAAGTGAAACTATACAAAAGTGGTCACGGTAGAGAGGTGGTCTCTTTGCCTAGATGCTCTGTTTTGCAAGTTCCATTGAATTTTTTTTAATTGTAATTCTTAAATTATTGGGTTTTGTAGAACATATTTAACTTACCCATTTGCTTTTACAGGATTCCCGTATGAAACACATGGCAGAGCTTCAGCTAACTGTCATTGCCGATACAGAGAGCCGGCAGTCGCTGACGGCTCAAATATCGCAGTGGGAAGAGAACCTCGAACGGCTCCATTGTGAGCAGTTCAGACTCCGGTGCTATATGGCGTCACTACAAAACTCCGAGCTGCCAAACCCAAAAGTAAGCTCCGACCATCTTCTCTTATTACGGTTTGTGAACCATTCTTTGAATGATATCACATAAATTCAATAATTCAAAAATCTCATAGTTTTTAACCCTTTGAGGCGCAACCCTTTCCCAATGCTGAAAAAAGGGCAGCCGTCGCCATCGCTCGACTTAACTACCAGAAAGATGGATGGATACCAGCTACCGACCGTCAAAAAAGGGTCTCTTGATCTGTGGCAAGCGATGAACGTTTCGATCGTCCGCCATCTTGATGGTAGTTAAGTCGAGCGATGGAAACGGCTGCCCTATTTTCAGCATTGGGCAATCTGTCCAGCTGTTCTTGCATTCTTCCATTTTTCAGCAGATGTCTGTGCTGTTCAAAAGAATCGTGACAATTTTTTGACGGGAAATGACGTGCTAAAAAGTAAAGGATTCTCGTGGAGCTATGTCACCCGCAACTATTTTTATAGAAATCAAATCTATTCTTCGTGACTGGTAACAGTCAGAACGTCAGAGTTTGGTGTTCCCAGAGCGGGAACACTGCGCGTTAAAGGGTTAAACAGTCGCGGGTAATGCTTTTACTGCTATTAGTTTTTCGTTCGCATTTTCATCTTATAGAGACGGTGAAAAGACAGTGAAAGCAGCAATGTAGTATCAATGATAGATTAGACAAGAGTCCCATAGTTGTCCTGTCTACAAACTCTCGGTCATCATACGAACAATGCAAGTAGAACAGAGCCGATTTTAGTCAGCGCTTTAGAGATGACAGTTCTTTCTTGATTGGACTGTCGTGGGAAAGTGTACGCTAAAAGGAGCTAGTGCTTGCAAAATCTGTCATGGTTACAGTGTCCTTTATGTTAAAACGGTAACTCTAAGGGTGCCAATAGTGAATGCAATCCCGCACTGTTTTTCGGGATTGAGACTTACTGATCCCGCGAGAGTATTATATTTGTAATATATATGTAATTATATTTATGTATTATATTATGTAATTATATTTACTACTTCATTGTATGAGAGTGTGGCATAGTTCCTTTTTGTGTTTAAATATTCTGCGCAGGGTTTATAAATGATACTGTATTAATACTGTATTAGCTCTATACCGTATACTAATACTCCAGTACTCACTAGTACTCTATGTAAAACATTTTGACTGGCATTTCTTGACTAGCTACACTTCCTCCTAATATGAGAGTGTTTATCTCGTATTTCTTCTTCTTTTTCTTTTCTTTCTTTTCTTTTTGTTAAATATTCTATATCATTGATGGACACACGAATAATGCTAATACTGAAATATTTGTAATATACCGTGTGCTGGCTAACAGTTTATTTACTACTTTGCACTATGACACTACAGTGTTTGTCTCTCCTATTTCTTTTTATTTTGTTATGTAACTCTGTAAACAATGGCAGACGCACGTTGTAGTGCTAATACCGAGTATTGAATTTTGAAAACTATTAAAAAGCATTGGGGATATATGTATAGATTTGTTGAAAATTTTTTAGTAGAATTTGTGATGTTTTCCCATAGTATAACATGAGATTTCGGCGGGACAAATCACTTTTAACTATACGATGTGGTAGTGCATACCACAAATAAGATTTTACTGGGAAGTGTTTTATTACAAATGCTTTCGGTATCACAAGCTTTGAGCTTATTTTTAATGCTTGTAATTTTATCTTGTTAGAAGATTTTTAATGAGGTTGTATTTTGTCTTATAGAATGCTGTGTGGAAAAAATGAACAAAACTACTAAGTGTTATTTTATTGAAAAATATTTCGTACTTTAATATCTGTAATGAATTAATTAATATTTAGAAATGTAGCGTTGCTCGATTCAATTTGGTCTAGTGGTTGCGATACCTGGCTTTCGTCCAGGAGACAAGGGTTCGATTCCCGGCGTAGGAAGAGGGGTTCCATAGTGTGATGATCAAGCTTGACAATTATTATAGGAAATTTTAATAAAATAAGTTCATTTTTAGTTACAAATAAAATTTGTATTTTATTTGTGACTAAAAAGCAAAAACATAAAAATTAAGTAAAAATACATTTTTTAAGATAGAAGATTTGTTGAGGAACTCTAAAAGGCGTGAAATAAAAATTTATTCTTCCAAAGATATGCGATAAAGGAATGCAAGTTTCAAAACTAAGAAAACTTTTGAAAAAAATATAGGTATTTCAATTTCGCAAGACATGAAAATTTTTAAATGTTCAAGATATTTTAAAAATCATTCAAGACCAATATTTTACTTGACTGTATTTGCTTGTAAGGCATTGATTCATTTACTAGTATCTCTATTGCAAAGGTCTCTTAGTTTTGAAAGTTTTTTTATTTTTATTTTGAAACTTTCATCCAATTTCATGGCATATCTTTGCAAGAATTATTTATTATTTTATGCACCTTTTAAGGCTCCACAATAAAAAGCTCCTACTTTTAAAAATTGTATTTTTACTTGATTTTTTTAATGCTTTGGAGGAAAATGCACTTTCTTTCCATACTTCTGAAGAAATAATCGCCTTACTTCTGTTTATTCCAGAGTTTGCTGACGCACGTGTCTAAAGGCACAAAAAGCACCCTGAACAAACTGGGCGTGTTCACGGTGTCCTCATTCCATGCATTCATCTGCGCCCGATCGCCCTCTCTGCTCACCAACCTACTCGCGGGCAGGGGCGCAACAAAGCGAAGACCTCGTCTAGCCCTTTCCAGGTCGAACAGCAAGTAAGTATGCAAATGGTGCCGTAGCTGCTGTTCTTAGTTTTGTTTTTTCTCAAAAGCAATGCAGTTTTATTATGCACTGTACATCGGTGATCCACGCCCGTGTCTGATAGGCTGCGGCACAGGCATTTTGATCACACCTCTTTGCACTCGAAGAGTCATGTGATCTAGCAGGTGCGACCAACTTAGTATGGCTAACTCAAAATAAGAGGGTCACACCCCCCTTGGTCACAAGATTTTTCGAGTGCAAAGTGGTATGACTAAAATGGCATAACCGTAGCCTGTATACATTATTAGCCACTCTTCATGCAAAAGATAACCAGAATTGAGGTTACATTTCCCCCTACCTTGAATGCAACTCCACTTCTGCTCTCACAAATGAACTTCGTTCTCTTGGAATGTATAGTTGAATTGTCATTATTCTACATTTCCTAATTTTTATGTCTATAAACCGCTCTCACTTTATTTAATTTCGAATTTTTATTGTCGCATTGAGGAACAAAGTATTTCAACGCAGGTGTTAAATTTCATTCTGTGTCTGAACTTTTTCCATCCAAAGCTCTATAATTAATTCAAGAAAACCTTCCTTATACGCGACCCGCGAGAATTGTGTTAACATTACCTATTTAACAGTGTTTTAGTTCAACTTACTATATCCTCACAGTGCACTTATTTGTTCACAAAAGAAGTACTGGAACTGGATATCCAAAAAGAGCACATTCGATTGAGAAAAGGAGCACTTTCTATTCAGAAAAAGGGTAGTTTTCGACATTTTACTGGATTCTTTTTTCTAGATCGTGTGTTTTACAGCTAGTTTTCTTTTTAAAAAATAGCAATTTCCTTGCCTCCTACACAGACAGCACAACAGTGTTCTCTGAATGCCTATTAATATTCAGAGAACATTACTGAGCGTTCTACGAGTTAATGAGCGTTCAGAGAACTGGTTATACTGCCTGGGTTGATATTTCTCCCTGCATTGTATAATATGCGTAGAATTGTAGATTTAACAACCTATTGTAAAATTATATATTGTCAAACGTGGAGCTTAATCCATATTAAAAATCTCTGATAGAAGTACGTTTTTGAAAAGAACGATGCATTTTTTAAAACTTTACGATTTGATAAGTAAAGGCTGGACAAAGAGGCAAGACTTATATTTTCTTACTATAAAGGGAAGGATGCATTGGCCATTGGCGCACTAAAGAACAAGAAACAGGGCACTTGCTACTTTCACGAGGAGCACAGTTTGAGAAACCCTGCTACTGACTGAAAAAAGTCGATGGTGTCCGTCGAATCAGTAAATTAGCGTGGAAAAATAAGCTGCCTGAAAACTGTACCGGTAAATCAGGAAAGTCTCTTTTTGGAGAGCATAGTGTAGGGCCAAAACTGATAACACATAAAGACCGAACTTGTAAGATTGTAAGAATTACAATTTTACATTTTTCTCACTTTTTAATTACTAAAATGCAACAAATGCTCGTAAAAGAACAATCATTATTCTCTGGACTTAATTTTGTGCACCGCTGTTCACCACCAATAACATCATTAATTGTGATAAAAAACGCTTGAACTGATATTTAAAATATAAAATAGTGAAAACTTTGTAAAATAACACACATAAAAGTACTTATCAAAATGTACAGGCGTTTCGATTAGAAAAAATAAATATTCATCAGTACCAGTAGAAGTCCATACACAAACTGGGACTGGGTAAAGAAAAGAGTCCGACAGAACAATATTCAGAATTGTTCAGAAAAAAAAATTATTGACCCCAAATCCCAGTCTGTATAGGGGCTTCTGATGAAGATTGAAATTATTTTCGATCGAAACAGATGTACATTTTGATAAGTAGTACATTTCATGTGTTTTATTTTACAAAGTTTTAATTCTTTTATTATTAATTGTGCATGTAATGCTCAGAAATAAAAATCAAATTGGAAGGCAAGTCCGGTATTAAACGGCAAAGTTTTTAAACATTTAAAATACTGTACACACATAAAGCTATGCGTGAAACTAATTCAACTATCCTGTTTAAGTGTTGACATTTCTCATTTTAGGCGATCCTTGGGGGCAACTTCGAGCCAAAGCACAGAGCTTCCTACGGTCGTCGGACGTACCCTAAAAGTACAACTACCAGAGGGACAGGTAAATATAGTGGTCATTCTTTAGATAAATATGCTCGTAGTTCAACATGCTTCCATAACATAGAGAAGCTTAAAAGATCTTATCCGCTCACTTCGGGAAAGCAATAACCGCACTATTATTCTATGGAGAAAATTGTTTTTACGAATTCTAACTTTTAGAACTAACTCTGGAATATTTTTCAACCATTTTTTTTCTGGGTCTGGAAACATTCATCTAATATTATTATGGTTTAAAATTTCTCTACAACATTTTTAAGAGCATTTCCATTACGAATGAAAATTCCTATGCTGCAGTTATAACAACGTCAATTCCCTTAAAATTAATCTTTTAATTGCATTAGGGAAGATTTGTACTGTAATAGCATTAGATAAATGTTTTTGAAATAAAAAAAAATGAAGGGTTCAAAAGTCGTTCTAAATCGTTCTAAAACCTTGAATTTGTAAATAAACAAATTTCTCCATAGAAAAGCATCAAGACTATTTTAGCCTATTTTAGTTTTGTAAAAAGCTTATTAGTTTTAAGAAAGATGAAATTTAGAAACATGAGAATTTTTTGTTATTTATGACATCATTTACTTTTACGTTGAACAAAAAGGCAAACTTGCGATCAGTTTTTTTTTTTTTTTTTTTTTTTTTTTTTTTTTTTTTTTTTCCAGAGAGAGTGTGTATTATTATAAATTTCCTCTGATCGAGTAAAGGAGCACTTCACTCGATCCTAAGGACAGATGGAACTTTTCGATGAGTAAAAACAGGCAGTTTTTGCAAAAGATTAAACATCATGTATTTCATTTAAAAATAGAAATAGAAATCAATTTTTTGTCCACTGTATATACAAACATTATAGCCTTTATATAAATTTTAAAAAATTGATAGATAAATTAGTTTTAAGAACTAATTAGCTTTTTATACATATCTGCGAAATCTCTTGAACAGTACGTCTGTTTGGTACTCTTTTCTAAAAATCAATTGAGTTTATCACCTTAAAATTTTATGCCTTATCAGAAAACATACTATGATTTGAATAATAAGAAGCAACTTTCATTTTGTCATAAAATAAATAAAATTAAAAGTATTTTAATGAGTAAAGTATGAGTGAATGTACATTGATTTAAGCTATGGGACACGTGTCTAATGGACCTTAAACTGTTAAGTGAACAAACTTTCACGCAGCGATTGTGTTATTAGTATTTACTTACAGTTACATGCAACATTATTTCAAATTTATCTCAGTGTGGACGCAGGTTCTAAAAATTACCATTAAAATTAAACAATGGATAAATTCGACATTATGTCATCATCCCACACTGTTTGTCTACCAGCCCACTGTTTATCTGCGCTTGAGAACACTTTGTATATATATATATATATATTTGAAACATGACATATATTTACTCTTCTCTTGCAGTTGCACTTGGGAATATACTGCCTTAAGTGCTGGGGCGGAGAGGAGTGAGTGATCTACTTAATGAAGGCAATCAAACGCTTGTGTGTATAAAACCAGTTTAAGCCAAACATACATAAAAAAATATCCAACAGCTCTCAATTCATAACATTTTGTAAATGAAGTCGTGGCAAGATGTTTGGGGACAATTCACGATGGTCTTATTTCATTGCATTATTCCTTCAGTATAATCACCACTAAAGTTTAGTACCTTTTGCACCAAATGTCGGGATGCCGTAGGATTCTTAAGCCAAGGTCTTGGGTGTTTGGTGACAGCAACAAGAACCCTACTGCTGGAAGCACAAAGGGAAATCGGTTGACTCAGAGGGGTTTTTTCAACTTTGAATACGGGCCGCAGTTGCAAGAATTTATGCCAGGTGAGTGCGGAGGGTGTATGGTCTAAATCTGCAGTCTCAATCCGACTTGCACTCAATATGCAACCGTCCTATACGGTAAAGCATTTTCGCCAAGTGCAACTTCGATATTAATCCATTATCGCTCATATTTTTTTTTCTAAACATGCTTTAAAACGGTAATAAACGACACCGCACAGCAACTTTACCTTATAATTGGGTCGATTGTTTTATGCACTCTGAACATCGACATATCACTGCTTCTATATCATATAAGCGCATGCCCTATCTTCCAAAACTTTCTTGCCACTTCTTTTTTTTACTAATTTTAGTATTCCTTGATATTCTGTCAACTACAAACACATCCCTCACAATAAGTCTTTTTTTTCTGCACAAAAGTTACATTATTAACATTTCCATGATTTCATTTTGACAGTTTAAAATAAAGTTTGTGAGAGCTAACTCGATCAAAATTCTTCTTTTCAGTCCGTGACAGTGTGCTTACGGGACAATATGACCGTGGAGGACATCTTGTGGAGTGCGTGCCTCAAAAAACAGATGCAGCCATCCGACTACTTCCTGCATATCAAACAGGACGGCGAATGTTACTACACGCCCAACCCACAGGAACTGTTCGACAATCTAGTTAGTATAACCCCACATTTTTTTGTTTTATCTAAAACACATTAGCTCCTGGGATAAGACGCGAATTTATTTCAAAAGCCTGTAGTCAATCGTTAAATGAGCATTTTTCGTCCATACGTTCATGACTAAAATCATATAGTTCTTATGCACCATTAAGACGACTTTGCTAATATGATTGATGGTAATAGTGCACCCAGACAGCACAGCGAATTTGCATCAAACTTGCAGCAAACTTGATTTATCAAGTCAATAAACTTGAATTAAGCTTGAAAATTTCAAGCGTGTAAGCTTAATGCAACCTTGAATCAAGTGTGCCAGTTTACACTTGCCCAACTTGCATTAAGCTTGACATAGCAAGCTTAATTTAAACTAAAAAAATTTATTTAAAAAAATCTTCCTAAATACACGGGGCGCCGGTCAGTGAACTCTCCCCATATAATTTATTTTTCCATGCATTTCCCCCCCCCTCTATGTTGAAACCTCAAGTTATCTTAATATGTTTCCGTCTAGCGTCCGCGATCGATTTCGGGACCCAAGGTATGGGAAGCCAGCGTCTTAATCACCAAGCCAATTTGACTCGAGGTGATGTGACTAAAGTTTGAAGTGACTGTTGTACTTGTCACGTCGTTTTTCTCCCGAGATTGATCAATATTGCCCGGCACCTTTTATTTTTCCATGGGATGAATCAAAATTAAAATAATGTTATGTGTGATTTATAGACTCTACTAATAGGGAAATAATCATAATATAAACTTACAAGCCGCACCCATTTTAAATTTCAATATCGCAACACTCATGTTGGGCAATATTGGGCAAAATCGAGACAAACGTCTGATTTTGAAATCAATTTTGTAGTATATTTGCATTTTATTTTGAAGAATTTCAATATTTGGAAATATAGAATTTTTTTTAAATTCTATGGTCAAGTACATTTATGACTGATGATAAATTATTTGTCATGTGGATGTGGCTTTCCAAATCAAGCAGTAATCAAGTTGTATTCAAGCTGGACACTTAAAATGACTTAAATTCGGCAGGAAAATATTTGCTGACTCATTTTTTTTTAATATCCAAGCTTGCTGCAAGCTTAAATTGAATTGAATTGTCAAGCTTGTATTAATACGTCAGATTCAAAGAAATGTCAAGCTTGATTTAAGCTTATGTGCTGTCTGGGAGTGTATTCTTTTTGCTCCCTCTGAAACTTAAATCTATACAAAGTCATCAGAATTACAGATGTTCAATATTCTAAAAGTATTTAAAACTTCCAGAAAAACACGTTTCTGTTGCATACTTTTTAAGTTTCTGGAACTTTTCTGCTGCTTTTGGCTGCTTAAAACTAGTATTCTGCTCATAAAATAGCTAAAATCGAGCCTTTATAGTATATAAATCTTTTCAACATATCACGATCGGGTGGATCTAAGCATCAATGTTGAAAAATGACTGCCAACAAAAAATAAGTCATTTTTTACTCAAATTTAGTGAAGTATCACAAAAAAAAACCTCACTTGATATCCATGAGAAACGATTTTTCCCTTTAAATTTGAATTTTCATAAATGAATACTACCGTGTTTTCCTTGATCTATTAAGAAAAATAGGATAAAGAAGCTTGTAGCCTTATATGAGATAGTCTGGGATAATTAAGTCTATATACATGAGATCGCTTACATAGTGGGGTAGTAGAAATTTTTAACGTGCAGAAGTTATTCTTCAATATGTCAGGTCGATGATTGCTCCATGGTGAAATGCTTTGGGCCTCAAGATGACGTTTGTTTGTGAATGTCATCCTGTTGTTCCTGACGACAGCATAAACAAATGCTTTTGCTCCATGGCATTCGCTGTAAATGTTGATCTCTTAATTCATTACGATTAATGTTTTTTATTTCAATTTTTAAAGAGTGGAACAAACTATTTTTATCATTTTGAGGCTACTGCAGCTTGGAGTCTCCAGGCCAAGGCCAAGTTGACTTAAGTCAGGCCCTGACCGAACTTAGCATTTACTTAACCCTTTGAGGCACAAATCTGAAAAAAGGGCAGCCGTCGTTGCCATCGCTAGATCTGTGGCACGCAATGAACGTTTCGATCGTCCACCATCTTGCTGGTAGTTATGTCGAGCGATGGCAACGCCTTCCCTTTTTTCAGCATTGGGCAATTGATCCAGCTGTTCTCGCATTCTTGCATTTTTCAACAGATGTCAATGCTGTTGAAAATAATCGTGACCATTTTTGACGGGAAATGAACGTGCTAAAAAGTAAAGGATTCTCGTGGAGCTATGTCACCCGCAACTATTTTTATAGAAATGAAATTCATTCTTCGTGACTGGCAACAATCAAAACGTCAGAGTTTGGTGTTCCCAGAGCGGGAACACTGCGCGTTAAAGGGTTAAGTCAGGCCCTGACCGAACTCAGCATTTACTTAAAGTGTTCACACACATTTTACAATACAATCACACTCAACTGTCCTTGCATTACTTTCAGACGTACGACGATGTCGAGATCTGTGCCAAAGCCCTGTACCAGGTGGAACTAGTCCGGTGCAACCTGGAGGTCCTGTTCGGATTCAGTGTCGAGGCTGAGCTCATCGAGAATGCCGACCACCAAGACGAGCTTTGCGTCTACGTCAGCCGAGTCGAAGAGAACAGCCAAGCCTATGAACAGGGTATGGACACAACAACATTGATAACAAAAATGTCCACTCAAGAATCTCTGCCATGAAATTTCTTGTGGATTTGTACAGATTGTGGTTCTTCTTTAAACACGGACGCATTATTAGCGCATTAATAACCGGCAAGTTTTTCCAAAAACACTAATGAGTGCCTCTTTTAACATGGCTGTCAAGTGCATATGATGCTGCTTCTTAGAGAAAAAAAAAAGAAACGTAGCTAACTGCTTTACCATTTTGTCGCTCTAAGCCCTTTAGATTTATACAGCTGCATTTAAAATTGTGTGGTGGGTAAGTTTGCCGGGATTCTGTTGACTCCATGTTGAATAAAATTAAATAATAAGTTTAATAACATTCTGTTTAATTAATAGAAACCAAATGGCGTGAGAAATAAAATAGAAGAGCCTAGCTTTTATGCTGTGCTGTATGTTATGATTTAAGTCCAACCAAACAGTAACCTTGTAGTTTTCTACTGACAAAATATTCATAGAGTTCTATTCAATTAATAAGAAAAGGTATTGGAATTTGCTATTGGAATAAACCACACTAAAAATAAATTAATAAATATCAGTATTAATAACAGCATTAACAACTGCTTTTACATTTTATGTTATTGTGTTAGCTGGGAAAAGGTTGTAGGCGTTGATTCGACAAATGAAAGAAATTTAACGCCAATTTTCAGTACTCTCTAGAATTCAAACCATTGCTTCAAACACCTTAATTAACGATTTGAAAAAAGTCACCAAAGGCTGCTGGAACTCTGTGCTTTAAAATTAATCATATTTTATGACCAAAATAATCAAGTATCATATTTGATTATTTTGGTCATAAAATATGGAAAATGTTTCTGTTATTACGTTTTTTATTATCGGATTTTTTTTATATTTTCAACTATTAAATTGTTAAGTTCTTTCTTTATTTCAAATCCACCCAAGTCAACAGCTGTTCATATACAGTTTTTTAAAAGTTTTTCATCGGCAGGACATTTGACAACCACACATAGACGTAAGACGTTATACGATAACATACAGTAGACAAGAATGTAACTTGTGTTAATCTAGATTGTGTTAGTTTTGCGTTAGTTACAAGTGAACTTCAATTACATAATTACTTAACTTTATTGTTGTTGTGAGTTTGCACATTTACAATAATTTTTGGGGCAAGGTGATATCACGTATCACATATCGCCAAGGGCGGATTAAAGGTGGCGGGGGCCCGAGAAAAAAAAAGAAATTAATGTAAACGATCCTATTTTACTTCCATAAAATGGATGTACATGTCAATCCTCTAACTAACCGCCCCTACTGACAAACTAACCGCCCCTCCCCGACAAATTTGCATTAATCCGCCACTGCATAACTCAAACTTCTGGCAAGATGTACTTGTAGCACTTGTAAGTACCGATGAAAGACACCCCTTGTGTAAAAACAGAAACATGTAAAAGATACGTTATAGTGTTGCTATTGGAAAACATGATTTATTACTTAGTTGCACTGAGCAGGCTTACATTATGTTCTAGTACCGTAACCAAACCACATCTGGCGCAACAGCCCACGCGAAGCAAACCCCTGCGCTACCCAACCATCTCTAAATATTTTTATGACAAGTCCACATTTTTATGACAAGTAAAATAAAACCTGAAAGTTCTCATGTGTTCTTGCATCCAAAATGGCAGATCAAAGATGGCCGCTTAGCACTTTTTACGTTAACAAATTTATTACCATTTCTAAGTTTTATATTACTTTTTTAATTTCTGAAAGATCCTATTATCTCTACATAGATCCTGTTTTGATATATACAGGGTGGCCATAATTAAACTGCAAGTGTTCAAGGGGTGCTACAGAGGAAACTACCAGGAATATTCCAGTGAAACTTGGTATCTACGCGTTTCAGAACATGCGCAAGTCAACTATGCAATAAAAAAATCGCCATTTTCACCCAATAGATGGCGCTATATCGTCTTTCAATGCATTATGGACATCATATATGCAAATTTTAAGCCCATCGAACAGTGTAAAAACAAGACCACATTGAGTAATGGTGAATCATGACTCTGAATAAGAAGGAACGTGTATTGTTAGTGAGGATATTCTATGAGAATGGTAGCAATTATTCAGCTACTCTGAAAGAATACCGGTGTATGAAACGATTAAGAAGAGGTCCAAAGAGTGCCAATGAGAATAAACAATGGTTTAATTCTTTTCCAAAGCTTCATTATGAATTGTTTAATTTCTGATCTTAATTTACGTTAATCTTTGATTACATGTTACTGTAAAAATTAAATTACTGAAGCGAATTGTATGGAATTTTGATAAACTGTAAAATGTTTTATATTGTTTACTAGCTGAAGTACCCGTCGTTGATGGATTAGTACTGAATGCAAATTTCTAAAAAGCAAGATCTTTCGTCAGCATTGTAGGAGTACACAGAATGGATGTAGTATGTTGCCAAAGAAAGCGAAGTTATAATTTTTATGTATTGTTAAAATATTACAGGTTAGAGAGTAACTAAGTAATATCATTTCATTCGCTTTATTCGTAATTATGTGATGCGCTAACGAATATTTCAGCATATTGAAATAATTTTCGCAAAATCTCAAAATCTAATCAACATTTTTGTAAAATTGGAAGCCTAGAATTTAAGTTGAGTGACAACCTATCCTGTCACCAAATTTCGTTTCATTCCCTGCAGTCTTTATTTCGTGATGCTGGAACAAAAATTTCAACATTTTAAAACAATTTTCACAAAATCTCAAAATGTAATCAAAATATTTTTAAAATTCTCAACACCTATAAATTAAGATTAGCAACAACTATCATATCACCAAATTTCCTATTAGTCGTTATTACGCGATGCTTGAAGAAACATAACTGCATTTTGGGAGAATTTTCACAAAATCTCAAAATCTAATAAAAATGTTTAAAAAATTGAGCACATATACTTTATTTTGAGCAACAACCTATCACGTGACCAAATTTCATATCATTCGCTTTAGTCGTTATTACGTAATGCGTGAACAAAAATTCACTCAGTTTGAAACGATTTTCGCAAAATCCCAAAATCTGAGCGATTTTTTTTTAGATGCTTATAGTTTAAGGTGACCACCTATCATTTCACCAAATACCATTTTTTCACCTTTGCAGTTATTACGTGATGTGCGAAGACAAATTTATGCAGTTTTAAACAATTTTCGCAAAATCTCACAATCTAATCAAGATTTTTAAAAAATTCGACGACAATGTTTTAAGTTGAGTGACCACCTATCATGATACCAAATTTCATTTCATTCACTTCAATCATTTTTACGTGATGCTCGAACACAATTTTAAGGAGTTTGGAACGATTTTCGCAAAATCTGAAAATCTATTCAAGATTTTTTTTAAATACGCTGCCTAATGTTTAAGTTGAGTGACCACCAATGATTATACCAAATTTCATTTCAATCGCTTCAGTAGTTTCTACGTGATGCTCGAATACAAATTTACGCAGTTTGAAAGGATTTTCACAAAATCTGAAAATTTAATCAAGATTTTTTAAAAATTTGACGTCTATGTTTTAAGTTGAGTAACCACCTATTATGACACCCAATTTCATATCATTCGCTTCAGTCGTTTTTACGTGATGCTTAAACAAAAAAAGCGTCACGGACAGAATGACAGAACGACAGAACGACAGACAGACAAACTTTTTTTTGAGGGTCGCACAGGATTACTGGGTGCTTGAAAGGATAGAAATCGCAAAATTTTTGAATTCCAAGAAATGTACAGACAAAAGTCTAATTTTATTTATATAGATATGCCTCTTAGAATGTCACTATGCTCTGTCTATCGGTTTTGGAAGTTGATGGCGCTGTACCGTATTTCAACACCGGTGAGTGTTGAAATGCGGTACAGCGCCATCTATCGGGTGAAAATAACGATTTTTTTGTATATTTGACTTGCGCATGTTCTGAAACGTGTAGATACCAAATTTCACTGGAATATTGTCGGTAGTTTTCTCTCCAGTACCCTTTGAACACTTGCAGTTTAATTATAGCCACCCTATACTTAACCTGTAATAAAATTGATAATGAGGTATGCTTTCATTTATACGTCGTAAAATTTCAAATTTGCCCATGCTCTTCACTTGTTTTGCACGTTTTAAACAATTTATAAATCCTTAAACGTTATATCATTGTTTTTAGTTCTACTTGTAGGGATGATTATCAAAAAACTTTTTTTTCAAAATGTCTGAGTTTTGTGTCCTCACAGAGAGGACACTGCATGTTAAAGGGTTAAACGTATGACTCCTCACTTCTCATCACCTAGGCCTTATAAAGGGCGACGAAATAATGGTGATCAACGGCGCCATAGTGAGCGACTTGGATATGATGTACATCGAGAGTGTTCTCCAGGAAGAGCTCTCGTTGTGCATGATGATGCGCTCAAGCCGCCTGGAGCCACCAGAGGTCTCTACCCACCACGTCGTGCTCCGGACCTCGACAGACGACTACATTGAGTCCTTAGTCTGCCCTCCCCCACCTTCCGATTCTGTCATCAGCGAGGAGATGATAGGAAAGCTCATCGTGCCGTCGCCACTTTATGGTAAGCGAGTCGTCTGCCATCCGAGTGTCTGTGTCATTCTCCAGTCCACCAAACGTAAATGTTTTGTCCTTTCTCCCATTCCTTAGTAGCTTTGTAGTTGTAACCTGTTTTGTAGTTGCTTTGTTGATTCGTGTCAATTTGTGAGTGCTTTTTATGTTAATGTGTGGAACAATGTGCATTGTTTGGTTTCTCTTCCCGTACAGTAATTAATCATGCTGGCAGTGACGTTGGGGCGACGTTCCATTTCGTCGCGTTCGTCACATCATAAACGTGATCTGTGAAGCGTGTCCGTGTCAAGCATGTGACGTTACAGAGTGACGTTGTAGTGTAATTGACATAGTCAAATGTGACATCACTGAGTGGTAAACAAGTGACATCGCAGTTCAATTTCTGCCTAAATGACATCTATGTAGGTCACTTTGTGACGTGCATGATGGTCACTATGTGACATTATAAAATCTATCCCAGGTGGCCATCAGTCCCTCACCACAATATCTCTGTGAATTACAGATAGTGCCATTTTAAGTACCAAAATCACAGAGTAGCCAATATGCATGCACATTAAGACGTCACACGTGGGCTAGTTTAGCTTATTCGTTGTTTTTCACTAGATATTTCATGGAATAGGAATGTGTACATACAGGTAAATTGCTAAGAATTTTTTAAGGGGGGATGGAGAAGGGGGCACCTTAAACTGCCAAATCAAACATCAGTTTTAACGAACTTTATTATAATTTCACCAGTTATATTTGAAAAATTATGCCGAGTCTACCGGGAATACAAACGATATCATTTTTTAATTGCAAAATTTCGCTGCTAAATTTGTAATTTTGACAAATATACTAGATTTTGATCGAAATAAACAGAAGGTTTACAAGTTTTTCAACTAGTTTTAAATTTGTTTCTAGTCAACCACATGATATTCCCTGTTAAGATTGATTGGATTCCATATTAAGTTAGAATTTAGCAAAGTATAGAAATGGAATTTTAGTTTTGTTAAAACTTTTTATTAAGTTTATCAACAAGGTTCCTACATTCCGAACGCGTTCTGGTTCAGAACTTGTATTGTTGCATATTCAGTTTCACATTCTATTCATTGTTTTCAGCAGCACTTGCTACGACTTCTTTTATCTTTTACTGTCACACGTACAGAAAATATACTCCACAGTCAGCCCTACAATTTAGGTACACTGCATATTCTGAAGACGTACACCAATGTATGGCATGTCATGATTACAAAACAAATGCTAAATGTCCCGCGATATTTCCACGCAGCTACGTTGCGCTAAACACGCAGCTGAACATTGCGAAGACAAGAAAATGGATAAGTATTTTCTCCAGAGTGCTTTGAAGTTATTTGTAAAACAAAGGTGCAAGTGTCATGATTGGTGAAAACCCTGGTTTTTGAAAAAAAAAACCAACCTACATGGATTTTTTTGGTGTTTTTTCAAGTAAAACCCGAAAGAAAAAAACAGTTGATTTGGGTTTTCTCAGATTTTTTCTAATTTTTTGCAGAGAAAACCTTTGGTAAAACAATTTTACTCTTAGAAACAAATATTATTATCTCAAAAAATTAACAAATGAAACATTTATAGTACATCTGATACAGAAACATCGCCAGGAAATATTTTCAAGGGGGTGGTGGTGATAAGAAATATATTCATTGCATAATTTGGCACTTGACCTGACAGTGAATGTGGAATTGCTGCCATATAAACACTTAATCAATTAAATGATGATAGAGCAATTGAACCTTTTTTTATATTGCAAAATTAATTGATCTTTCATGTTTTGTAAATAGACTGTTAGCAGGGCAGGAAAATAAAGGTTAAATGTGGTTGCAGTCTGTGAAACCGGAATACTTACCTGGATTTATGGCTTTTAAGATAACCAGTTGTTTCTAGAAAATACTATGTTTCACAAAAATTATTGAATTTTGCAAAGTTACACCTTCAAAGTGGTGGATTTTAATGGAAAGAAACACGCAGAAGTTTAAAAAGTTGCCAAATGGTTTTTGTTATTTTTTTGCAATAATATACCTAAAAATATCAATAATCTGCAATAATCTGTCAGTAAGGTTGACAATATGGCTTTATGGTGAACTATTATGATTGAAGGCTATAACGTCTTAGTTTGCTAATGCGTGTAAATCAAGAGATAAACACTCTCGTTTAAGCTTAAATTCTTATAATGAAAGCATTATTTTTACCATTTTGATAACATTACAATTATTTCATATTTGAATACTTCATGGCTGTAAGAGTATATTTTTTCAGAATGCATGCATGTAATATGTATTTAAAATGCATCATAAGCATTGTTCTGCATGGTTTAGAGTTTTTGTTATTACCTATTTTAGTAGTTTTCAAATGTCGCATGTTTATTGTAGAACTACAATAATAGCATTTTACGATGTTTTTCAAACAATGTTATACAATAAATATACAGTATAAAAACTTTTAAGCTATTATCAAACTTTTATAGATATAAATGTACATAAGAGATGGACTATCGGGAATACTATGTTTCAATGTTCCAGCATTTTTTTTAATTGGCAGTCCTAATATTTTTAGAGCATCATGCACATGCACATTCTATCTCAATCTGTCTTCTTTATAAATCAGTAAAATATGGCCAATTAAATAATTAGTCTAACATTTGGCACCAAGCTGAACATTTGTTGATATCAGGTAAATTTTACCCTACTCTTTCATCCATTTAAAAATAAAATTGGCCAACTATATCACTTAAATATTCCTACGTTCGATGGCCTGTTTGCTAGAAGCGGATAGCTTATGTTAGCGAATGTGTTGTGTAGAGCTGCATGCATCGTTCCTGAAGTTTTCTCTCCAGAATTTGTATCCTCATCAGAAAGGGGAACTCTGAATACTGCCACCTTTGGGAAACTGCTAGCTTGGAGAAGAGAGCCAAGACTGCTAGTGACCGTCGGAGGATTTTCCAAGAAGATTTTCAGAACCTCGGATGTACATTGTAGTCTGTCACTAGTACTTCTGAATTGAATCCACAACCTTCTGTTATCAGTCCAACACATTAACCACCATGCTACCACGGCTCCCATGTAACTATGTACGATGGTTACTGGTTGTTTTCTTTGGAAGCAGTTTCACTTAAGCAAAAATGCTTAGAATCGAAACATATAATTATATAAAAGTTCTTCAAGATGTAATAATAATGAAATACCTGCAGTGCTCAAAATTTCTGTTTAGTTTTAAGACAAACATTGTACGGAATCTAATAGAAAATGATATATTTAACGCCAAATACAACTTTACTTGCTGAGCATGCTTTGAACATACCAGATCAGTTAATTTACTCTTGATAAGGATGTTAAAATAAATCAAAAAGTGTACCAGCGAGACATTCTAGAAGCTGTTGTACTTACGTGGGTCAAAAATCACCTCGGCAATGTAAACTAGACGTTTCAACAAGACTCCCCACCATCCCACAAGGTCAAAAGACACACGAGTGGTGCAAGGCACATTTTTCCGAACATAAAATCATTTACAGAATGGCCACCCTAATCGCCAGATCTCGTGGATTACAATGTATGGTACATTTTAGAGTCTAGGACCTGCACTAAACCACACTAAAGTTTGGATTCCCTAAAGCAATTTCTTTGGCAAGAATGAGATAGATTAAAGGTAGAAGACTTGTGCCCCATTGCTGAAAATTTCAATAAGCGTTTGCGCCTCTGCATCGCTGCAAAAGACGGCCAATTTGAAACCAATTAAATTTATTTATTTGTAAAAGTCACCTCTCATTACTATTTGTTATATTTTGTTAATTTATTTCTTTTTAAATAGAGTTGTATTAAAAGTTATTTGTGGTTTTTTCCCCCGCACCCTGTATTATAGAGCAAAAATTTTCCAACATCTTGTGACATTTGTAAAGGTTTCCTAGAGCTTCATTAGTAAACGTCCCTTTGCAAGCATACGTTTTGATTGGAGCTCGATGCTTCAATTGATTTCTATAGCAAGTTGTTTGTTGCTAATATCTGTTTACTTTTTTGCAGGTGACATGGACAAAGAAAAATCCCCCGAAACATCCGCTCGTCCAACTCCTTCGCCAACTCCCCTACCATCATCACAAGACCTCTCTAGTGGACAACTATCTGCAGAACAGATCGAGACATTGCTCAAGGTAAGCATGGATTTATGTTTCCCAGACAAAAAGATCACTACATCTTAAAGCACTTTCATACTTCTCCAATACTACTTCCATACTACACTACCCAGAGCATTTTCATAACACGTAACTAGCAATTAAGTTCCCGTTCCATGTAACTCTCTAGCCAACCCTAACCTCCCTAGTCGAAGGTTAAATTCAACGGTACATGGAAATCTTGCTTAAAGACCATCATACTGCTGCAATATTATTTTCATGCTACTGTAAACCAAAATGCTTTCATGTGACGCGATAAGGTTTCTATCTTATAAATAAAAATGAAATTCTGTTTGTTTGTTTGCTTGTTTGTTTGTTTGTTTGTGGATTTGATTCGTATACAAATCCACAAAAATGGACCTATCGGCCTGAAATTTAGCACAGATGTGTAAAATAATATAGAATAAACCATAGTCCACTTTAAAACTTTGAAAGTCCACCCGTTCCCGGAATTTAAGAGTTTTTTTATGCTCTTCACGCAAAAATCTTTCCGTAATTGTAACCCCTGTAGTGAAAAAAGTGTGAAATAAGGATCGTGGTTGCCATGTGTGGCGATTTTGCCGAATAAAATGTCGTTCGTATACAAATCCACAAAAATGGACCTATCGGCCTGAAATTTAGCACAGATATGTAAAATAATATAGAATAAATTGTAGTCCACTTTAAAACTTTGAAAGTCCACCTGTTCCCGGAATTTAAGAGATTTTTTATGCTCTTCACGCAAAAATCTTTCCGTAATTGTAACCCCTGTAGTGAAAAAAGTGTGAAATAAGGATCGTGGTTGCCATGTGTGGCGATTTTGCCGAATAAAATGTTTTAAATTCTCAAAGTAAAAATAAAAGAATAATAATGATTTTTTTTTTGTTAGTTTATATTCGTAAGGTTATTTTTTTTTTAAATTATAATATCGTGTGCATGGGAAATCAGAGCAGGAATGTAATGCTTTACACGCAAAACAATAAGAATTGAAGATTTCCGAGGCTAATATGTAAATTTTTTTAATTTGGCGAAAAAATAAAATGGCTGAAATATGGATTTTGAGTAAGTGAGTTCTAGCGGTTTGCACAGTTTTCGGCTTGGCGCAATTTATTGAGAGCTTAAGGAAATAGATTTTTGAAAACAATTGCAAAGGTTTTATTAGAATACAGCGTTAAATTTTAATGATCCGTGAAGAAATAATGCAGTTATTAAGGGATTTCAAGCGATCTAACTTCAGAATTCTCGCCAATTGAGTACATTGATTTAAGTTGGGGGAATTCCGCCAAATTTCAGAAAATTGAAATCTTCTCATTTAGTACATCGGAGTAACGATGAATAAAACACATTATAGTTGATAATTAAAAAAAAATCGGCTGTATTAAGGGATTCCAATTTTCAAATAAATGCGTGCTACTCTTTGGCGGTCGAACCATTTCCCATATTGATTGCTGCTAAGTCAGTGCTTCGAATGATTCCCTGAAAAAACTCTTGCAAAATGGCGTATGTTGGCACTTTGGCGAGGCTTAGATTTAAAGCTGGATTTTATTTGAGACTGGTATATAGAATAACACTGGTTATAGATAAAAATGAATGTTGGTATGTGTTTATGAGGTTGAAAAACTCCAGCACCGTTGAGCACCGTTGCACGATGAAATTTGGTTCACCTAAGTCTTTTATGATGGAGAAGGTTTTTATGCTATCCGTTTTCCTTAACTTGCCACTTGGTGCCGCAGCACAACGTTGAATTCTATTCCGTTTAGCCGTTTGCTATGCGAATATCGTCCAAACGATTTCGATGAAATTTGGTACACGCGAATATTAGAACACGGAGAATATTTTTCACTATCCATTTTGCTGTAACTTGCAGCTAAATGGCGCTGCAAAGCATCAACTTCTATACCGTTCGACCGATCGGCATAAAATTTTTTATACTTACACATTTGAGCACGAAGAATATATTCTAACTGCGTTCCTTTTGATGTTACTCACCACTAGATGACACTGCAATGCATTATTATTTTAACTCGCCGCTAGATGACGCTGCAGCAGGCCAAATTCTTGACCATTCAAACGGTCGCTATGAAAATCAGTATACATAGCTATTTGAACAATGAGAATATTTTGGCGTTATCCATTTTGCTATAACTCGCCACTTGACGGCGCTGTTGCGAATCATTACTTTAATTAACTACTAGATGGCCCTGCAGTATATCACTTCTTGACTGTGCAAATGATCGTTATGAAAATTGGTATACATAGATAGTTGAACACGGTCGCTATGAAAATCAGTACACATAGCTATTTGAACAATGAGAATATTTTGGCGTTATCCATTTTGCTATAACTCACCACTTGACGGCGCTGTAGCAAATCATTACTTTATTGAACCACTAGATGGCCCTGCAGTGTATCACTTCTTGACTGTGCAAATAATCGCTATGAAAATAGGTAAACATAGATATTTGAACACGGGGAAGAGTTTGGCGCTATCCATTTTCCTATAACTTGCCACTAGATGTCGCGTCAACACATGAACTTCAGGACTGTCCAGCCGATAGTCATGAAAATTCGTATTCATCGATATCTGAATGCGAAAAATATTTTCGCCGTATCCGTTTTGCTAAAACTCGCCACTAGATTGCGCTACGCCGCATAGCCTTCTGCACCGTACAAACGATTGCCTTGCAATTCGGTATGCATGATTATTGGACACAATATAACGCGATATCCACTTTGCTATATCTGTTTATTACAATGAATAGTAATCACCACAAATCGTAATATCAAAAAGTCCATTCATTCCCGTGCGAAGAACGGGTACTTCAGCTAGTTTCATATATAAATTCCTAACTTACCCGTCAAAGAGTAAAATAGTTAAGTTTGTTTGTTGTACAATATTTCACCATAAACAAGATAAATTTCGCTAAATGTTTTAAGATAAATCTTTTGCCCATCAACAATTATCTTTTAGCTGAGGTCTAAAACTCTCAATATTATAATGCTAACGACCGATAACTCACACAGTTACAAATAAGGTGAAACCAAACCGATACAACGATTACACGTAAATCGTGCTCAAAGACTATCATGCTGCTGGAATATTACTTACGTATTACCGTTAATCCAAATATGTAATTAACATTTACGTTCTTACTTCCTAACTGACCCGCCAAGAGCAAAACTGTAAAGTTTGTCCCTTGCACAATATTTCAAAACTCTATGAAACAGATAAATTTTGCTAAATTTTCAAGACGGATGCTTTTGTTGGTCGAGAATTATCTTTCAATCGAGGTCCAAAAAATCTTAACTGTTAAATTCTGATGGCAGATAGCTCACACACTTGGTAAAACTCAGCGTAACCGAGCAGTGCACGGAGATCCAGTACAAAGACCATCATCGCTTATTGTACTTTGTGTTTTAAGACGTTTTGCGCTATTCTGTACAGTTCCACTATCATTTAGGGTTCTTTATTGAGCTAATAATTTTTAAATAGAAAATATTATGTGCTACTTTCCGAAAATTCGAATTATTTTCATTGTAACTCCACTTCACTCCACTCCACAGTGCATTCGAACAGCTCAAATTTCATATCTATTGGTTGAATGGAGTGGCCACTAAGTAATCATACATCAGCATTCAATCGAGCTTTTTTTTAATTCTAGTGACCAAAAACGCTTTTGATGTTAGAATGTTTGTTACTTTAAAGTGTTGATCTGTCTTATTATTACAAAATTGTAATGTTGTTTCTCCTGCATTAATGTGTGTTGCTGGTAAGAGAGTTGTACGGACATTCTTGAAAGGGAGAATGACTATGTGACCTCTTGACCTTGACGAGAAACTTGACGACCGTTTTGGCTACTTGATGAGAAAAAGAGAGTTCTCGAAAGTACTGAAATTTTTGCTGTATCTCTTAGGAAAGAACTTACGAGAAAGATCCAGAAATATCATGTCACGACCTATGTGGCCTTACAATCTTCTTGCAAATCCATTAATACCTGCCTCTATAGCGGTGAGTTCAGTGGGATAGACTGCGGATATAGAGAGCAGAACTGTGTGATTGACACTGCGATTTGAATAGTGATACTGCAGTGATAGTTAATGATTTACTGTTGCAAGTGTAACTAAATTCTGGTGGGTTTTTTTTTGGGGGGGGGAGATACTAGTGCTTCTAATAAAGTGTTTTCGCTTTTCAAGCTTGTTGGACTATTTTAACATACACCCACCGTGTAATTTTCATAATAATAAGCAAGCAATAGTTAGACGGAATTTGTTTTATTGCTGTCAGTTGGAAAATTTGCCATCTCTTTCAGACTGTTTATTTAAGTTCAGCGCATCACCTTAATACTTAAGTTCAGCGCGTCTCCTATTGCAGACATACGTAACGAACGATTTTCGAAGAAATGCATAGTTAAGATGCGCACGCATAATTGAGAAATTTATGAAGCTGTAGCAATTATCCTACTAAAATGTCAATGTTTGTATGAATGTTTATTAGTCTTTCACGCTGAAACAATTTGACGGATTTGGATGAATTTGGAATAAAGACAGTTAAAGTCCTGGATTAGCATCTAGGCTACTTTTTATCGCGCGAAAAAAAAAAAAAAACACTGTTCCTACAATATACAAAAATACTTCCTTTTATTTAAAAAAAAAAGAGAATACAATTGAGATTTTATTTTACAGATCAGTCGACAGATGGCGCAAATTTATAGAATACGCAGTTTTTAATGAAAAAAACCCTTTTATCGTCTGCTACTCCAGGATAAAGAATACATCGAATAAGTTTTTCCTTCTGACGTGGACTTATAAGCGGCCTTTGGGCCAAGCACAGAAATCCGAAATACATGTTACAGAAACAAACAAACAAAAAATAAGTTTTTGAAACTTTCATTCAGTTCGACTTGTGCATTTTTCTGACTGCATTTTTCTGCCCCCCCCCATTTTATTTCTATTGCATTACAGCCAGAAAAAAGGATGTTAGCAATATCAATTTTAATTTTGTTTGATCACACTCATGAATAATGATACACTTTCCAACATCATGGAGTAAGGAAAGAAAATAGGGAAGACGCATGGATTATGATACGCTTTTAATATATAGCACTTTAGTGCGTGTGTAAAATCTGAAAGTGTTTCAGATGTTTTTACTTTTTTTTCCCTTTTCGTTTTTTGATAACGGCCAATATATCTAGAAGCTATTCAGAATTAATTTGTAGGTTTTTGTCATTAAACCAACTTATATTTGTAACCAGGTGCGGCCCGACATGGTAAGAAAGATAAAGGTAAGCACCGCATCAGGGAGCAGGCTTCGAAGGGGCGTCATTTCGAACTCAAAAACTAAGTAGAGCATAAAAGGGGGCGTCTTTTTTACGTTAGCAGGGGGCGTCTTTTTTACGTTAGCAGGGGGCGCTACTTACCCTAGACCCACACCTGTTCGTAACCACCTTAATTTTAAATTCCATTCAGAATCTGAGAGATTTCAGTGCCGTGGAAGCCGGTGAGAAACAGGATTCTCTCCGAACAAGATTTATTAAGATGGCGAACCAACCGGTAGCCGGAAGCGGCTAGTGTGCCCATATTTTTTTAATTGCGACGCAGTTTGCATGCGTATAAGCCCTTTTCCGGACTGTATGACTACATATCAATATTGTAGAATCGTCTGTGTGCATATTTTGATCTATTTTGATACACTTTCTTCGAAAAAGCTGCTGTAAGGGAGAACTTAAGTGTTATTCACCTATCTGTGTAAATAAAAATCTGTATACATTCAACGTTTACTGCTAAACGATTCAACTGATCAGTTTGAAATTTAGTACAGATATACATGCAAACATAAGTAAATGCATAGGATACACTAAAAATCTGAAAATCCACCCGAATCCCAATTTTTAGCGATTTTCGGTGCTAGAAAGCTACTTTTTGATATTCTAAAGTAAAACGAAATGAAGCAATCGAGTGACCGTATCGACACCGTGACATTGACGTCATTTTGATGTCACTAGTAATTCTTTCACGTATAATTTGCATCACAGTCAAGGAATTAGGAAAATTCTCAGATTCCGATTAGCTGGGAATACCCTTCCATAATGTTTTTATGTTTCTCTTTCTCCCATATTTAAATTACGCAAGGTTTTATTTCAATAGTTCAGAAGTGAGATCCAAAATATCGTCTGCGAGGAAACAGATCCTAAACAATTTACTTTTTCTCTGCACTTTGGTAGTAAATGCAGAATATCGTGTGTGCAAATTTTTAATTTTACTTTTATTGAGGCGTATTTTTATTTATTTATTCTTCATTTTTGTGCGGACATCTGGCAACTAAAATTTTATTTTTATTTGAGAATCTGATACATCTGATAGTAGAATAAAACTGGAATAGAGAGCAATTTAAGCCTTTTTGATTTATGCGATTTTTTCCAAATCTAAAGTGTTGTGACGCATTTTATCATTTAGAGTATTAAAATAAGTGGTTCTTTATATTTGTAAATAAGCCTCTTGGATCGATTAAAAGCATAAAATATTTTGAATCGATATTTTCTAGACGTATTAGTGTAATCTCATAAATTGCTAAGTTTTGCAGAATGTGATCTTATTTTCATGCTTCATTTATCTTGCGTTTATACCGCTTTTATCAAATAAATTGAATGGTCCAGTACAAATCTTCAACACTAACGCTTTTGCTGTAGACCTTGGGAAGTAATTCCATTAAATTTTAATGCGCACGGAAAGTAGTGCTTGTTATCAGGTGCATTTGCTATTTTACCCGTGCAAAATTATTTTGATTAAAATAGGCATGTTGAAACTTATACAATTTAAAATTGATTTCTACAGATATATATTTCGAATTTCTACTTATAATTTTTACAGTTACTGCATTTATAGAATAAAATAGACCTACATAATGCTACATATTTCGATTCAGAGTACACAGGGCGATTCAAAATTAGAGGGACAAACTTTTAGGAGAGGAAGGATACACCAAGTCTGTTCGGAATCACGTAATAATGTGAAGTTGGAAACGTCATGTTCATGTACCTGTTAATAATCACTTTTGAAGAAGTGTTGAACTGAGCGTCTGATTTTTTAACCAAGTTTTTACTACTAATGGGCACTCCTCCGACAATTTCATGAATGTAATGAAAAAAAAAAAATAAATCTGAATTAGCAATATTCATTAAGTGAAATATGCGTTAGTTTTTGAAAAACCTTACTTAGATAGTTCACTATTACTTGAACACTTCTTCTAAAGTGGCTATAAGAAGTACATGAAGACAACCTTTTGGACCCCACATCGCTATGTCATCCTGAAGCATCGTGTTGTAACCTAGCCCTCCTACAAGTTAGACCCTCTAATTTTCAATTACCCTGTATATTCTTGCATACAGTTTTTAAACGATTTTTTATTTATGTAAGCATATATGTCTATATTTTTGCACGCATTTTTATACGTGCTAGCTATAAAAATCTGTGGCCCATACATTAAAAAAAGTGTATGCTGAAAAATAAAAATCTCGTATAGTGCACAGATTTGAGATCATTTTTAGGTTTATGGGGAATAAAACCACACAACAATGTCTGTATTCCAGAAAAAAATAAAACAGTTTTTGCGATTATCTTTATTAATACAGTAAGCATTACATTTTATTTAAACTGGCATCTACACTGCACATTTAAAATATTTTTGCTTTTATATAATAAACTATAAACTTATTGAATAATGCACAAATTTCTGGCCATTATATAATTTCATAAGCTAAAACAAGGTATGTTTGCTTCCTACAAAAAAAAGAATTTTATAAATAATTTTACTAATCATTAGATTTTATTCAAACTGGCAGCAGTTAAAATTCGAAAATTAAATATTCTTTACATTTTTTTCACCTAAATATGTCAATAAATTTTACTACTATTATCTAGAAAAAATAATAGTTATAATTAAGCAGTTGATTGTAAAGACCTGACCTAAAGAGATTTGCATAATATAAAATTTTGCACTTTTTTGTGTTTGAAAATAAGTTTTTCTTTATCAGAGTATGTTTTCATGAAGTATAAATAATTCTATTTAAAACAATTTCATACGAATTCTTGACCAAAGCACTTTACTGAAAATATGAAAACATTCATACTTTAACTTCATATTAATACCAGTTGCATAATTTTTTTTTGTTTGTTTGTTTATGCGAAACTCTGATCTTTCTAAAGCTTTGTCATTATAGTAAGCATCTTTACAGTAAGCACTTAAACCGAAATTTAACATGTTAAACCGAAATTTAGTGAATATTGCTTCATATCTCTTATTTTCTGTTTTCTGCTTTCCATCAAGTTCGTTTGTATTTGTGTCCGAATGATACATTGAGCTGGAAAAATTGGCTCTATTATTAATGAGATTTGAATCATCTATGTATTTATTACAAATGCCCAAAAAATTGGCAATGACGCCAACAATTCTATAAAATTGGCTGAAAGTGTTGTCGATTTATGTTATGGGACACCTAGTAGATAGTCAGCGTTACCCCTCCCCCCTTAATAAGCAAGGATCTCCTAATTTCGAACGTATTCCACATGATGGATCTGCACCTGGACGGTCAACCCAGAGATACAGTTTGAGGATAGAGGGAATTGGAGAATCGATAGATTTTACGTGCACAACCTCATTTTCGTGTCCAAGGTCCCACAGCAATCTAATCAAGAGATGTTGCCACCCTCCAAAATGCTGTCCAAGATCTAAATTTTAAGTCTAAAATTCAAATTTCAAGTCTAAATTTCAAGCATAGTAGGCCCTTTCTTGCTCGTTTGATAAACTTTATTATACAATGCTTTTAAATAAATTGGTGATTTTAAAAATATATAAAGATTTTTTTTCAATGCATAAACAACGATTTTGAAGTTTTCAAATTTCCTTTGCGGATTTCTTTATTTTTCAAGACAAAAATATATCACTCGAGAAATTTTTGATTCTGTAACTCCATGCTTTTATTTCTCAGACTGCATGTCCTGTCGTTGCTCGGTCGGTTAAACTCGTTTCTTATCAGAGTACTGTAAGTGATATCACTTACTTTGTTCAGTGCTTAGGAGGGTGAAAACCGCTCTTGGTTGAGTCTGCTGTTGGCTCTTGTACGCTAAATGAAGCTAGTGCACGTTAATCTGCCGTGACTGCAATGTTCTCTATGTTCGAAAGTTACCTCTCGGGGTGCCAATCCAGACTCAAGGTCTCTCATCTGGAATTGGTTCAAAGTTAGGAGATCACTCATATTTGGCAGCGTTCGCCTGCTTACTAGGTACCCCCATACAGAAATGACCGATATATTCAGCCCTCGTACCTGTCAAGCTGGCCCGGTCATTGGAAAGGGAACCAAAGTCTCAGAGTACAATTCAAAAGAAGCACTTCTTTGCGGTTCTGCGAATAAGTGTAAACCAGACTCTAACATCATTGTAAAGTATCACAGTCATTTTAACTTTTAGTAAATAATGTTGTGTTACGATGACTGAATTACTCATTTATATTTTTCCTGGTTTTATATTTCTAAAAGTTAAGTTTTTTTTTTTTTTTTTTTTTTTTTTTTGACAGCGCAGTTTTCAATAATATAACTTGAAGCCACACGGCTGTAGCTTTTAAAAAGGATAATGTTTAATTTTGCGATAAAAATATTTTCTTCTTTCATATAACTCGGTACTTTTGTTTATATTTTTAAAAGTGGTAAGTGGTTATTCTGAATATTTGCAGTTCTAATTGTCAGTTAATTATGTTTGTCCTTTAATTTATGTTTGCCTGAATTTTATTTTTCTTAAAATGTTTCTGTTGTTGAAACAATTATCTTCTGTAAATTAAGGAAATTGTGTGACAGTATAAAATACGAATTCAATGGCCATTTCTAATGCAATCAATTTAAAAAGTCCAACAAACTACATTTTTTTTAATCAGTCAGCATGATAAGTATACTGTTGCCATTTTGAATATATCTGATGTTTTAAAGTCTTCGTACATTGATTTCAAATTTTCATTCTTGGGCATATAAACGTATGAAGATGGCCTTGACATTGAAAAACGAAGCAAAGAAATACCTTCATGTAAGTGCATTATTTTTTGGATTATATTCTTTTTCACAAACCCCGCATATACAAGTATGTGGAGTCTTTTTACGTTTCTCACTTGCACGCGCACAAAATTTTTTTATTATAACTGTTCTGGTGATTAATAAACGAGAACGAAAATATCTCTTTACAAGTATGAAAAATACGTGTTGACCTATACTGGGAATTATAAATAAAAGTTTTATTTTTTTCCTTTTACTGAAGTCACACATACATTATCATGAACTATGTGACGGATTTTAGCTTTCAGACCATAAACTTGCTTTGTAATTAGGCAATTACTTCATGTAAGTATACTATTAAATTATTATGCATCATGTAGTTATAGAATTATGATATGATAGTAGTTATCACTGACGTTTGAAAATATTGCTGTGAATTGCTCTTAAAAAGATGAAGCATGAAAAATTTCAAATTCTCTTTCTCTCCATAACAACTGCATAACAAAACCTCCCTTGAGGCCCATCGCAGAATACGGAGCGGCTGACAATCTGACAATTTGGCGATATGTTGTTGTTGTTGTTGACTTCCGCCTGATATCAAATTACGTTATCGACGTAATTAGCACTATCACTTTTGTTATTATTATTACTTAACATATTTTTAACGTAGATATCGTTACTATTATTACAATTGCTATTATTATATAATTTTATTCTTAAAACAAATTTCAGTTTTTGCTTGGGAGCCATCTTGGTGCTTTATCGCCCTACCATTCGGAAGTCGTCCCGTCCCGTGTTCTATTATAGACAACCCCGTCCTTGCAGAACTTAGCTAACTTTACTGATGTGCAGTGGAAACCAGTTTACGTCACTGCTCTTTTCTCAAACGCTCAGGGAGTTAGTTGCAAGTTAAAGGCGACATTTGAGTCATGATTACCATCTTTTGCAACGCTAATTAACCCTTTAAAGCAAGGTGCTCGTGCCATGAGACCCTCCTTATTTCAGCGCTTTCACTGCTAGTCCAAGTATATGTATTGTGTATATATATATATATATATATACATACAGAGTGTCCCAAAAAGGTGGTAACGGGCTTTAATTCTTTAGCTATTAGACATAAGTGGGCAGTGTAAATTGAAAATATGTTCAAAATAAAGTCAAAAATAAGACTCCGTTAAGAAAAAATCCCTCTCGTTCATTTTCAAAAAATTACACTTTTTCAATTTGTATACGAACCCCGTACAAAAACATTCCCAATCAGTAAAATGTGCCCCATACACTCATGAGGTGATATACAAAATTTGAGAACTATACCTTAAAAAGTGTCAAAGATATGAAGATAAATATAACTCTGACTTAAGCCACTTTTCAATGGCTCTAAACATTTGGCAGTGAAGATTCTTTTTTTCAATTTACACTGACACTCATGTCTAAAAGATAAATAATTAGAGCCCGTTACCACTTTTTGGGACATCCTGTATATATGTTTAAATGGCTGAAAAAGTGCAGTCGTTTCCATCACCCGATTTTTTCAGCAACATGGCTACATGGCTATGCCGTACAGCCAGCTGAGTCAAAAAAAAAAAAAAAAAAAAAAAAAAAATTTAAGTCCTGTGGCACGCGTTTGGCCGCCATGTTGTGGTAGTTAAATCGAGCGATGACGACGGCTGCATCTTTTTCAGCTGCAACCAGTATGTCCAATTGTTCTTCTATGTGAATGTGGAAGTGTATTCACGCTTTAAAGAGTTAAATCCAATCCTCTCCATTCGTTTCAGACTGCGGAGCAAGTTACGGAGTACTGTCGGCTCCCTTTGGACCAGCGACGTCTTTCAAGCCTGGCAGGAAGCACGGGGAGCAGTGGCTCTGGCTCCTTCGTTGCCCCCTCGAGGCAGTTAACTGACTCCGAGAAGTTACGGAAGGTGATTATGGAGCTAGTAGAGACCGAGAAGACTTACGTGAAGGTAAGGAGACTGCGCGATGCCTTTTGAGCAATCGTCTTTTCTAAATGCTGCTATTCTGCGAGCTTTTGAACAAGTATCCTGTATTTCACTAGCTTACGCCCGTTTTGTATTTCATAAAATAGGGTTATAGGCGTGTCAAATCGGCACTTTAAGTGCTGTTAACTTCATGGGTGATTTATGTTAATATTTCTGAAATAGAAGTATGTCAGTTGAAATTGGTTACTTTTCATAATACAGTGAAACCCCGATTTAACGTCATTCAAGGGACCGGAAAGAAGTAACGTTATATGCGGGAAAACGCTAAATCGGGGTTGTATAAAAACAAGTTAATGACATTGAAATAAAGTCTAATTTAAATTACATACCTTTTATTTCTTTGTATACAATGCTTCACAATTTAATTTTCAAAATTATATCTTAAAGAAATCGGTTATTTTATTTTGAGTTTTGTTCTTATTAATTGCATTACAAATGTAATTTTCTATACAAATGAGTTTCTGTAGATTTTTTTCTTGACCCTCACTACTTAAAAGGAATGCTTTCACTATTTTTACAGCTTGGATCGCTTCACTCGCCGAGGGAATTATACTTCCCTCTTCATTATCATTTTGTTCTTCCTCAGAGCTATTCGATTCTGAGTCAATCAAATCATTGATTGACGGAATCTCTGAAGTCACGACGTTTGCATCATAGGATAGGTATTCATGAAAATCATACGACGAAGGAAAGAACTCTTCTCTCTCATCACAATCATCATCATATAAACAGATGCTTAAAAGATACTATAGAAAAGCCGTTTATTATCCCTTCCATGAATTGTATTCATAGGTGGTCAGTTTAACTCTTTAGCTCCCAAAGAGAATCTCATAGCTGTTGGTTCCCATCGAAACGGCAGAAAATGGCCTGCCCACCCTTTCCGCATGTAACCTCCCTTTTTGCGTCGCGTGAAAGGCTTCCTGTTGTGAAAATCCGAAGATGGTCTATTGTATCTACTCCAGAATACAGGAAGGTAGCAATGACAAAATTTTAAAGTAACTTTACGCTTCTCTCCCACTCTACCGGAAATTCCCCCAGCACTTAAACCCAATTCATCAAAAATCGTCCGCCTCATTCTTCAAGCTTGTTAATCCAGACACACCCGAAACACCTGTAAGGGGGGAGGGAATTCCTAGAAGGCTACACTCCGTTTTTATGGGAATGAAGGCGCTCGGACAGTTGGAGGAGATAAAGAGTAATTTTCCCTCTTTTTATCCAAATAAAGGAAAGGAATGCGCATTGCCGCCATTCTCAAGAACAATTTCCTTCCCATCACAATTACTGTGACTTGTTTTAGAGAAAACGCATCGCATTTTTCTGGCCGAAAAAAACGTTAAATGCGGGAAATCTAACGTTATTGACGGGATTTTTTAACATTACAAGTATAGGAAGATATTTGGAACCAATAGAAAATGACGTTATAAGCGGGAAAACGGTAAATACGGGTAACGTTAAGCCGGGGTTTCACTGTATTTTTAATATTTAAAAAATGCAAGCATGTGTGCATATTTGTCGTGGTGTTTGTTTGTTAATCTTTTCTGTTCCAGTGATGCCAATTGGAAATGTATTTCTTCATTCATAGGGTTTCTAGATTTCTTTTGCATTTTAGATACATTCTCAATTGTATTATTTTAATACATGTATACTGTAGTACTGTACAAGAAATATATATATAATACAGTATAAGAAATCAAAAAAACAATTCTGAGTGTTATAATTCTAATTGGCATGGCTGGGTATAGTAGGGTTAAAGGAATTCAAATATATCCACTGCTAAGCTTTAAGTCTGCTTTATTGAGTATTTTTGGATAATCTTAAGTATGTTACAATATTATGCTTTCGTAATTAATTAAATATTGCTCTTACGAGTAGAAATTTTAAGCTAATACTTTCACGTGCAATTTACTTCTGAAAATATTTTTTAAAATAAAAAATCCAATTATAACTGTTTACTTATTTTAATATTTAAGACATCAATGTTATATGTTACTTATTTTTTTAAGTTAGCACTTTTATTTAAAATTTCGTAAATATTAGCCATAAAAATCGTACTATATCAGTATTTACCAGCATCACCTTATATAGCAGGTTGTGAATTATTATATAGAGCTAAAACAAGTTATATAGGGCCAAAATAGGGTTTTAAATTTTTATAGAATCCAATTTTTCTCAATAATTTTTTATAGTTAGCTAAAATAATTTCAGCGTATTTGAAAATTGGAAAGTTAGCAAAAAAATTCTTTTACTACATTCATCATTATCACTGCTTCCGAGAGGCACCAATACTGGAGATGCTACTATTCTGTTTAAGGTTGAAACTGAGATTAATGGATGAAAATTTCTGAAATACCATTTTTTTACAGAAGATCTCTTTCTATTTAGAACTTCACGTCATTTTACCTTTAGCTCCATTGCCTTTCGTGCTATGTAGCGGTTGCTTCATTCAAATACTCAACGAGATGTAATTGTCTACAAGTTTATTTATACCATGTTGGTGTTGTTGAGACTTCACTGTGTAGTTTATGTGATTTTAGTCATCAGTGACGGCAGATTATTTCGAAGAGTATCAAGCACTATCTAAAAATTCTTATAGAGTTGAAAGGACCAGGCTGTTTTATGATCTAACGGCCAGTGTAACTAGCATTTAAGAAACGAAAGTTTCAATTTAAAATCTAACAGTAAAACTATGAGCGAATTGTACATATGCATTTGTTATTGTTCACCAACCGAACTTTTGTAGCTGAAATGGAATTTAAACAATCAAACAAGAAAAAAAACTGCGCCAAAGAAAAATTTTCTTTTCCTGTGTGAACGTAATTAAAGCATTCATACTGGTTTTATATCAGTTGATGTTGTTGAAATTATTAAATTGAGACAACCATATACCTATAGTGACCAAATGTCCTCAATTTTTGAGGACGCTTTGAATATTTAAAATCTAATATTTAGAAACTAAGCGAACTATGATTGTTAAATGCTGTTGCAATGAAAACAATGAACTATTTCTCCAAGAAAATATTTTTAAATATGATACTGTATTGCAGTAGTTCTGTTTTTATTTGACTCTTAAAAATAAAAAGTGCTCCAGAGCGACGCGGATGGGCTCTATATGGATTTCATAATATCAAAAAGTGCTTCAGAGTCCCGCAGATGGGCTGTATTCATGAATTCTATACTATCAAAAAGTGGGCAAAATGATTAGGAAACTACACCAATTCGGTGAAGATGTGTATTTGCCCTGCCAATGTCAGAAAAATAGGTATGGTGTAATTCCCAATGGGAGGCATTTTACACTCGAGAAAATCGTTAATTTATTCTATTCTGTGGTATAGTGGAAGTAAGCAATAACCTAAAGCTCCATGCCGATAGAGAGTTGTACTATACTTTATTGACATTATCAATAATTACAAATTATATACGGTTAGTGCGGTGGCTGGCGAAATAGTGACATGAAACGTGACCTTACAGGGCAGAGACCAAAGCGTGAAGTGTGAGTGAAAACGATCTCAGAACCGCAAGCCAACCTGGCGATGGAGCTGAGCGCTAAAAGGAACTGCCGCCAAATAAATCGCCAGATTGTAAAAATGAAAAGAAACGTTGCGCTTTATATGTGTATGCTAAAATTTAAATGTGACACGCCACAAGGGGGATCAATAGCGATAAAATGTAACCTATGCAAAATTATTAAAACCCCCGTGGGAAGAAGTAAACTAAATGAATTCTCAGACTAAAGGCACCAACAAACTGTATTGCAAATGCTAAAAACAAAGTAATTTAAGAAACAGTTAAATAGCATTATAGAGAGATGGGAGATTTAAAAATGGCAAAGAGTATTAAATTTAGAATAGGTAAAGGGAAAACAGTAGTAATTATAAATGTGTGAATTAACTGTAAGAAAGTTAATTATAAATATGGGATTAACTGCATCACAATAGGAGCCAATGAGTTTTGTCTTGAACAATCTGGTAAGCAAGCGAGATCTTCAACCTTCCATTGTTTCGTCCCAAGATTTCAACCGGTGTCTTTGTCTCATAGACTGTTTTATGTTACATTTTTTGGGGCGAAATGGTCTAATTTGAGTTATTTAATTCCCATAAAGTATAGCTAGCACCTTTTCGTGCCAGGAAATCAGCCTGTTAATTTCCAATGTTTCTGCAGTGTCCAGGAATCCAATGTAATTTGTTTTTCTATCGTAAGCTGCGGACGTACTCTCGACGCTAGACAATTTATTTTAGTATAGGGGTTTCTAAAGAGCTAATTGTTAAAATAGGTGCCCTTGAATCTGATACTATGACAGCATTTTCAAATTCGTAATGTTAGATCAATCGTTGTTACAGAGCAATTATGAGAGCTGGTATTTCTTCAATTATAGGAGCGATTAATTTTATTTCTACTATTATTAATATGCGGTTATTTAGAATGAGTATGGAAAAGGTTCCTTTTTTTGTTTGATCAGTATTAATTACATCTGTTTCATTCACCTCTCCATGAGATGCATTTCGGTGAAAATCAGAGTCAAATAGCATTAAAAATGCTATTTGACTTAATTGAAATGGTAGTTCTAAAAATAAAAGGAATTAATTTAATTTAGAGCACAATATGATAACACAAAAGGAAACCCATCCTTAGCTTTAACAGTATAAGTAATCCATCCCCCATCAAAAGTTTTTAGCAAAACGTAATCTGCTACTGGAATATTGCATCTAAATTTATAGGGCACACGGCGTACTATACAGGGTGAATCTAAACTCTTGGGCAAAACTTTAAGGGGTGATAGGGTACACAATGAGGAAACGTAATCACATAGCAATCTGGGATGAAAAACGCAGTTTTAACTGACCCGGTAATGATCACTTTTGGAAAAGCATTGAAGTGTCCGTCTAATTTCTTAACCAAGTTTCATAAACAATAGGCTTGTCTCTGAAAATTTCATCCATGAAATAAAATAAACGCTTTAAACTATCCATTTTAGTCTTCTGTTTTCGGAATGGTCAGAAAGCGCACTGTTGTTTTTTTTTCAGCACTTTTTTCCGAAGTAATTATTCACAGCTACACGAAGACGACCCCACATTGCTGTGTGATTCTGATTCCTTATTATGTGCCCTACCACTCCTTAAAGTTTTGCCCAAGAGTTTAGATTCACCCGGTATATTTCTCTTAGATGTTACAGCAACATAGGCTTAGCATTTATGCTTGAGATAAAATATGCAACAGCTTATTTATGCAGCAAATGTTCTGAGTTATTGTTATATTAGGAAGATAACACGGTTAACAGTATCTTACTAATGCCATACATTATTACATAATTATTATATTTTGTTTAGTTTATTTTCTCAGTATATATACTGTATGCATTCCATTAATTTGAACGGTAAGAAACTTCTCTTCACATTTTTCATTATTACAAAACTGTGCTCAATATATTGTAGATAGATTAGACTGTTCAGTGTTTTACTACATTACATATTTTGTGAATTTTTTAATAGAGTTCAAAAATACAGTGTTTTAAAAGCTTTCAAAGGAAATTTTAAAACTATATTCTATAAGCATTTAAAATCATTCAGTCATACGTTGTTAATTGCTTATTTTTCTTCATTTAAAAAAATATCAAAACAAATATGCTTGCATTTTTGAAAAAATCATTTATTGAGATACTTCGTAATTTTCATTAAAAATAGTCATAATTTCTCCTCATTACTATTTTGATTTCGAATTTAATATTGAATGAAAATCATATTTTTAAGATTAAAAAAGCGCTAATATATTGAACATCAGTACTTTTTTAAGTTTATAGCTTATAGAAATTTTACTTTTGTATATTTTTAATTATATAAAATACTAGTTTGCTTGAAGAGTGTTTGAAACAATGTGTAGTATAAATATTCATTTTATTGCAGTTTCATACTTTGTGAGATAATTCTCCTGCTAATGCATATAATTTTATTATTTCTTGAATTAAACTTTTTACCCATTAACATTATATATATCTGTCATTGTACAATTTGTAGTAGAATTTGTCATACAATACGTGTCACTAAATTAAAAATTCTCACACTGTTTATCTTTTTTTTAATTTCTGTTTTCCACTTCACGCTTACAGGTAAATATGTGTTTGCATCTTGTTTTGTTTTCACTTTCCTGTGATCTGAAAACTGTGTTTTTATTTTTACATTGTTTCAATGGCAACAAATGCTTCTTTGCTTTCACTGCAGACATGGTGATGCTTGAATTACAATGCTGCTTGTGTGTGTGCTTCATAGATAGAAAGTGCCATATTTTTCCAAACATTTTTGTAGTGAAAATTATATATTTTTGAAGTTAGAAATTTTTTTACAGAATTCTAAAATAAGATTAAAATTTTAAAAAATATATAATGAATAAATGCGGATAGTACAAGAAAAAAAGATAACTTTTAAAATAAGAAACAAAAAAAAATAATAATAATAAAGAGAAAGTTAAAAAAGAAAACAAGAAGAAAATGATTAAAAAGGTAGTTGGTTTAGACCATTCAGCTACCACAAGAACACTTCTCATCAAAAACCGGTGTTTAAAGGAGAGTTTTAAAGATAAAATTAGTTACAAACATTGTAAAATAACATGCAGAAACAAAATACTTAGCTAAACGGGTTTCGGGTTGTACAATAGAGCCACTCTTCTTCTGTACAGTTTCGAAAAAGATTTGCGATCCACACAGACAAGAAACGTGGAATTTCTAATCCTTTAAAGAAAGTTTAAACCTTCTTATCTGTGTGGAAAATAGAGATTTTTTGCAACTGATGAAAAGGGCTCCTTTTGTACCACCTGCAACGATAGTTTTGCTTAGTATTCTGTGAATCATTCAGCAAAGTTTTTAATTAATTTTATCACTGAGCAATATTATAGAAATGGCGAGATGACTAAGCTACCCATCCGTGAGTGGGCGTGAGCTATCGTGACCAAAATTTTACTCACTTGTAGAATTTAATTACTTTCAATATTCTGATGTTTTATCCTTCTTTGTACAGCCATAAGCAACAGATTTTGCCATTCTGTTATTTCAACCACAAACTATACATCTTGAAAATTGTGACGTCTACTTAAATGGTTTTCAAAATAACCTTTTCAGTTGACAAAAGCAATGAAAATATTTATGTAATTTGATATAAAACCTGTCTCCAAATGCAATTTTTGTAACTATGCAGATGACGCTTATTTCTTTTTTCTCACGAAGTTCTATAAAACATCTAGTTTTTTATCCTTAATGGGTATACAGCTCTAGCAAACTGAACACCAATTAACAAATATACCTAAAACTTTAACTATATCATTAATTTTTATATAATATTATAAAAGTTAACGGTGAATTAGAAACCTAATCTTTCTAGCTGTTTTCGAATGCCCAGAAGTATATCGTGTTATAGTGATTTCGTATCTGCACCTCAATAATTATCTACTACTAATTTTGGCTCTAACAAATGTCATGTTTACTAGTTGAAGTACGAACTGTTTTCAATACTGTATAGGATATGACAGCGTAACGGCATTTATTATGCTTGCTGATTTTTAAAACAGATACTAATAAATAGCATGGCAAAGAACAAATTAAGAACTATACTTTCAGATAAATATTTCTTTCCGCTTATGGAGCATTATTGTCTTAGATTTTTATATTTATTTTAATAATACGAAACTTTGCTAAGCTGTACTAGCTTTTTAAAAGCAGAAACCACAAAAAATGCTGTCAATATGAATTTCTGTCGTTGTTGTTGTTATTGTTTTTCGTAGTTTGTCATGCAAAACACAGCATTAGTTTTTATAAGGAAGTTAATAATTTTCTAATCATTCGAAAATATGCCATTCATTGATGAGTAAAACTAATAATTGTTGTCTACAATATAGGCTTTTAATGACTATGTCATTTTATCTCTCAACATCCTTTATTGAAAAATGTGTTCCAAAAATGCAACATAAAAAAGCGACATAAAAGTATGCGACATAATTTTACATGTATTTAAATACTATTAGTTCACTACAGCTTTAATCTATTGTTACAATATTTCGTAAGCTGTAGAATATGCTTCACATGTATTTTTTACATATATTTAAATACTATTAGTTCACAACAGTTTTAATCTATTGTTACAGTATTTCGTAAGATGTAGAATATGCATCACATGTATTTTTCTATAAATAGGTTACACTCATAAAAATTACAACATAAAGTTACCAGGCAAAACACGCGAAAGATGAGCGATAAAAATGACAAAGTCAATTAATGTCGTTTAATATGGCAATAATGAAACTAAAAAATTAGACGGGTTCAGGGGGATCTCCCCGTGACGAGGCTCGAACAGGCCAGTTTTTATTTCTTAAAATAACATATTGGATCACTTAATATTTGATTAAAGTGTTTTAACGGCTATAATAGATTTTTTTAATTTAATAATGCAAAATTTAATCGAAACAATTTAGTTTCATAATTTTAAATTTCCTACATTCGTAATATTTCTGTTAATTACAATCTTTTAACATCATAGTTTCTTGACTACAAGAAAATAACCGCCAATAAGTAAAATTCTAATTTCTGCATTAATTAGCTATCTTAAGTAAAAATTTATTGAAGTATACGTTATAACGTAAAAAAATTAAATCCTAAATTGAATTCATCATCAACCATTCAATTTTACAACAAATTAAAGCATCATACTATACCATCTGTTGCCCTTTTCCTCCAACTTTTATTATTCGCTAGTGTTTAACTTGGAATTTTTAACGAAGTAATGTTAGTTTGAAAAAGCCACCTGTAACTTATATTGAGAACATAACAAATGCGCCAGCGAAATTTTTTTTCGTTCATCTTTTAAAGATAGAAGGCCGGTTTAATATATTGTTCATTATTTACGACTGAAAATTTCGAAAGGCGAATAAAGGAGGTTTCTTATTAACTGCATTTATTAAATTCTATATTATACATTAATGATAACCTTACTTTAGCTTACGAATAAAATATTTGGCTAATTTAAATGAATTTTTATTAAAAACATATGTTCTTCATTAGACTTCAGATAGTCTCATATATTAATCCTAAAACATTAGTCTAAAATATTTCTCTAATTTAAAGGAGTACTTAATTAAATACATACTCTCTCAAAGGAGAACTTAATTAAATACATACGCTCTCCACTTTAGTCTTTTATGTATGCAGTTAGAAATTCAGAGGTGAAAGCTTTAAGTAACTGTGTGAAACAGACATAAGTGTAAAAATTTTGTTTACATTTTATACAAAATTATTGGCATTTTAATATTCCAGCATTAATAAGAACAATCGAGTAACTAACATTAAATGGTTAAAACAAATAAATAATACTATGCAAAATATCTATAAGAATAAAATGAAACACTATGAACCGTTTCGAGTGGTACACAGATTCCACCATTCATCTGAAATAATCAATACGACAATCATGGTGGCATTAATGTTGCGGGAACGTTACATCTCATCACTTATACACATCACTGAGTGATGTAAATACATGCTTTCTGTGACGCCTCTTGATATTAAATATGTCACGTTGCAGAATAACGGCATAGTGTAATTGATAATTAGTCCAAATGCAACGTCAGTGAGTGACAAATAGATGCCACCGCAGTGTAATTTTCCCCTAAATGACATCTATGTAGGTCACTATGTGATTTACATGACGGTCACCATGTTACGGCATAAAAACTATCCCAGGTGGCCATTTATCTCTCATCACAGTCTCTCAGCGACTAACACATCACGTATGGTCACATGAAGTCACAAAGTCGCGGTGTGACCAGAATGCATACATATTACGTCTTAACAATGCTGTATTTGGGACACATTAACAATGTAAAGGACTGTAAGGGTTGATAATGTATGAAAGGGTGAGCCCTTCGTGTTAAACATGTGATGTTGCAGAGTGACGTCATAGTATAATTGATAGTTATTCAAAATGTGACATCAGTGACAGTTATACAAGCATGTGACGTCGCAGTTTCATTTCTTCTCATGAAGTCACAATTTAGCAACCAGTATGCATACATATACCGACGCTACAATGCTATATGAGACGTTACTCCTTCCTCTAAAGAAAATAATTAAGAGGAAATTAAACACTGAGAAGCAGAAAGTGAGATATTGTTCTTTCACTTTCTGCCTTTGTGGAAGGAGGAAACATTTACAGGTAAATAAAGATAGATCCTTTGTACTACACGAAATGGTCAGTACTGTTTTATCTTATTAATGACTATTTTATCTCTCACCCCCTTTATTGAAAATTGTCCCAAAAATGTGTCCCAAAAATGCGACATAAAAGTAAGAATAAATTGTTGAGTATTAAATTATTTGTTTTTTTATTATGAAATTTTTTTTCCTCCTGAATTCCGTATCCCTCAATAAGCATTTATCTACTTAACTGTAACTGTGCTCGCGCACGCATTCTTTTTGCTTCTTCTATACTTTTTTCTTCTTGATATTACCTTGTTATGTGATGTGCCTGTTCCTTCCGTTCTAATTTAATAAAGTAAATGTTATGTTAAAATTCCACGCTTACTATGTGTGTGTTATAACTCTGCTAACATTTCTAAGAGGTTATGGACACCAGATGGATTAATTTATTTATTTCCTGATGTTTAACGTTCGTTTCAAGGCTGCATCATTCACCTTCAAAATGGCGACTGGAACTTGGCGAATTGAAACGCTGAAGATCATAAAATTAAGGATGCATCAAGAATAACTTGAAAAAGGTGTAAACGCATCAGGCACTGGGCTAGCGAATGTGAAAGTGGAAAAAAGAATAGTTTTAAACATAAGCCTAACAGCCTGGGATTCTTATCCACTCTGGGTGACTCGGCAATAGGATTACCAGGCGAAATACAGCAACCCTACTCGCCTAAAGCTCTCCCAACAATATCAAATAACTAAAAGCAAAATTTTTGGTGTGTTAAGATAGATACTAAAAATTATATAAGTTACTTCAGCTATCATCAACCCACGTTTGCAATTGCAAGGAGAGATCAGGAAACCCTCCTACTTCCAGTCGAGGAAATAAATGTAAAGGAAGAAAAAGGGGTGAAGAAAAAGGGGTGAAGAAAAGGAAGAAAAAGGGGAAAAAGAAAAAGGGGTGAGAGATAAAATGACATAGTCAATTAATATCGCTTTAATGTGGCAATAATGAAACTAAAAAATTAGAGGTGTTCAGGGGGTCTCCCCCTGGCGAGGCTCAAAGACCCGAGGATTTATTTATGTGTGTTTTATACAGGGTGTCCCAAAAAATGGTAATACACTTTAATTCTTTATCTGTTATAGATAAATGGGTAATTTAAATTGAAGAAATGTTCAAAATAATGTAGGAAAAGGACTACGCCAAGAAAAAATTCCTCTCGCTAATTTCCAAAAAGTTACAATATTTTTTAATTTGTATATAATTCCTGTACAAAAAATGCCCAATTAGTAAAATGGCCTCATACACTAATGAGGCTATTCATAAAATTTGAGAATTATATCCTAAAAAGTGTCAGAGGTATACAGATAAATATATGCTGACTTAAATTACTTTTCAAAGGTTCTCCAACTGAGAAAAAAGTTACGTCGGATGATCGCATTCTTTTCTTGTTTTACTGCAGCTGCAGTTTTATGAGATGTTTCTATTTATTTTCTTACAGGCGAATCTAAAATTTTGAGAATATAAAATAAATCGTATTTCTAAATAAACCTGAATCAGAGTTGAATTTTTTTTTAACTTATGATAAAGTATCATATCAAAAAGTAAATTGTTGTATTTTATTTTAAGCGTCTACATAGTTATTCAGACGTTTAAAATTAAACACAACACACTTAAAAATGATTTATTTTATGACGTCTTATATTTTACAGCCGTTGAATAAACTTTTGCTTAATACATTTCAAGTTACACTAGGCTTCAGTTACATTTTTGCAAGCATTTGGCACTTTCTATCTTCTTATATTTGTGTGGTAATTCTATAATTCCTTAAGCAGAAATCGTTTTTAATTAGGATGTTAAATTCATAGATCATCAGTTAAAGCGAGGAATTTTGGATGATCAGTACACTTTTAAAGTAGTAGTAAATGATCAGTACATTTTAAAAAATTATTCATTGTTAGTACTTCGAATATTTTACCAGCTGCGGTATTTGGAAAACATCTCAATGGATAATTGTGGATAAGTGTGGATAATTATTTTATCGTTCCATTTTAAAAGAAACGTTAGACCTGAGATGATAAAAAGGTTGCACAATGATCGAAGGATTTTAATGACTATTTTAAAAGACTATTATTCCTCTTACATTATTCTTTAAATTTATTGCTTTTAATTTAAATTTCGTCGAGCAACATGATTGTTATTGGTAGGGTAAGGTAAGGTAAGATGCATATAAAAGCAGGCATTTTTGCATTCGTGGTCTGTTTTCTGATACATAAAATATTGAATATTCAACATTTTTGAGTTACTTCATGGAATGTTTTCATCCTCTTTACAACTGGATACGTTTTATATAACTATATTAATTTTAAATTCAAAAATATTAAACTGTATTAAAAGCTTTTTTCCCATAAAGGTAGGGTAAAGTGTTAATAGACTTTTTTTAAAGCAACAAAATTAATACGTTTTATGAAATTTTATTTATTTCCTAGATTATACAAATTATTCAAATTTAAAAATAATGGCCAGGGCTATCAGGATTGTATTTTGACATCTTATTGTTTTAGGGTAGGGTGAGTTAAAATGATTAGGTATTTCTTTTTTATCAAAAATATACGTTGTTTGTATTTAATTTTTTTTTTATTTTTTCGCCTATATTTTCAAACATTAGTAGGCAACACTCATACTCGTTTAAAGTTTATTAGGAACATTGGAAACACTATAATAACTAAGCCTAAGTGTATGCATATTTCACCGCATTACAATAAAACTTAAAGGAAAAAGAATTTTTTTTAAAAACCTCTAACTTTTTCCTGATAATAAGCTGTCTAGATCTGAAAATAATAGCAGAACTTCTCAAAATTTCCAGAATGTATTGCTTTCTTTGAGAGTTCTTAGACACACAAGAAAAGAACATGGATCCAATAAGCAGAAGAAAGCTAATATTTTGTTTCCAAATGCAGTTAATAAGCTTTTTAATGAATATAAATCTTGCCAATTAATATCTGAAAATATGTACTCAAAAAATAAATATCATTAAAATAAATGTATGTATATTTTGATTAAAAAGAAATACGTACCCATTTTTCATACCATTTTCTCCATAGTCATTCATTGACGTCAATAAATTTTCGCGATGCCACTTGACTTTTGAACTGTTAAAAGTTTTCGTTTGAAACTAAAAGATATCAGCTATATAACAAAACTGCAATAAAGTAAATTGTATAAAAGATTTTTCAAACTATAATTTTATTAATTTATCAATTTAAAATTTCATAGCTTTGAAATTTTTTAATGTGTTTTTTTTTTTTTTTAAATGCGTTTCTCCATATGAAAGGTAACGAGAAGCAAAAATATATTCTCTAAAAGTTTAACTAGATCTTTTGAATGAAAATTTAAAAAAAAAAACATTCTTTTTCTAGATTTTCACTGAAAAACATGACGTTGAATTTCGTTCACCTTCAGCTATAAATTCTTCACTTTTTCATGCAGCCACAAATATCTCACGCATAAATTAAAACTAGTCGTTATTTTACAATTTACTAAATTAATTATACCAAATTTTTATTTTCTTTCCATAAGAATTCTTTTTAATTTTCTGAAAGCCAAATAGTTAATAATTATCTATTTATTTTATCGTAAAGAAATTAATTAAATCATTACTTTTCTAAAATACATAATTGTACATTATTAAGATTTTATAATTCACTCTAGTGTCAAACAAAACTTTCACTTATTAAAACTTCTCCACACATATTAAGACTGCTACATTCTACGTAAACATATTATAAAAATCAATCAATATGTATGATTTATTTTTTTGTAAATTTAAACATCTATAAAAACGAAAATTAGTATAGTAATGTGGCAAATTTAAAATGAATATCTTATCCGTTTGAATCCTGAATGTCTTATAAGTTTGGTCAATGTATTTCTTCATTTCATTACATCCACATTAAAAAGTATAATAGTAGTCAATCTTTTAAACTTTCTGTTACCCTCAGCCTATATTAAGAAATTTCTGTTCAAGGCATTACACAATTTTCTTTCTTAAATGTGACTTTGTATTATACTGAGATAAACAGTGTTATAAACATTGTTACACCCCAATAGTAGTTTTTTTTATGAAACGAATACCAAGACCACTTTATAAGATATTTTTCAAAAAATAATGAAACTAACCAATATATTATAATCAGTTTTCCTAAGTTAAATCGTAATAATTATTCCTTAAATCATAACTGGTGCAATAATCATAACCCTGTTTTTGTATACATATGCACATACATACTATATAATAGAAATTGTTTTGGTCTTTGCGTCCATGTGAGAGGCAAATTTTAATTTTAAAATTACATCATGTATCATAAAGTTTGCTAAGGTGTGCTAAGTTAATGTATCAGTATTTATATTGAAATTATGCAAGCACTAAATTAGTTTTGAAATGAGATTCTTAAAGCAAATTTTATTTTTCAGTTTTTTCCCCTCTATTAGAAAAATGTTTATATAGTCTACTTCTTATTTTATTTCATAATTGCCATTATGTATTAAAATGATGCACTTCCTTACTACACATTTCGTTGGATTTAAGAATTTTTAGAGAATATCAATAAACAATCCATCATTTTGATTATCAAAAGTTTGTAATACATTTTGCTTCGTAATTCCGAATTTTCTGATATCACCATTCATGCTAAAATTTATGAATACCTCTATTACAAAACTATATATTATCTTTTGAAATATGAAAATTTTTATCCATTTAAATTAGTTTTTAACATTCAACTGAAGCTATCTTCTGAGAGAGAAAAAAATGAAAACCTTTTTTAAAAAGTTTCTGCACTTTTTACTTTGAACAAAAATGTATTGTTTAAAAGAGTCTGCAAATATTTAAATCATGCATTTGTAGAATTTTGTCATGAATAGAAAATGACGCATACAAATTACGTTGAATATTCTTTTTTAAATTTGATTTTGTGTTCAAAGAACAAATATTTAGAGTTTCAAAAAACTAATAATACTTAAATTATGCATGTATAGAATATTGTTATGAAAAGAAAAATAGCAAATTTTGTCGAATATCTTTTCCTATATTCATTTTGTGCTGAAAAACAAACAGAGAGACGATAACATTTTTTAGCAATGGTGTAGGGATGTTCTTTCTATAATTATTTTTTGTCAAGTACTGCTTTTATGATACTATTATTCCATACTACAAAACTAAGGTTTTTAAATAGTTATTAATATAGATATACATGTGCAAATAAAAAAAAATATCGTCGGTGCTTTTTTATAGTAATATGTGTACTACAAAGTCACGATGCTACAGATATGAGGTATAACAAGGTCCTTCACCAAAGCATGTCAATCAATTTTTCTATAAAAATCAGCAAATTTAATGCATTGTTCAAAGACCAAATTTTCAGATGAATACATACTGTTATGTTCTCAAGCCTTGTTATTCACTCTTTTTTTTCTGTGTTTTGTGTTTAAGCTTAAAGAGAGACGATTCACGTAGCATAAAAATGCTAACTAGTAATTTATCAAGCATAAAAGAATTTCAGTTTAAACGTTTTTTTTTTTTTAACTTTTCTAATATATTTAGTATTCTAATTGCCTTTGAATTTCTAACATACCTTGTATTTTATTATAGCTACTGATTTTCTGATATTTTAAGTTTATCGAATAGGGATTTCAATTTTAAAGAAATTTAGAAGCAAAAAAAAAAATAATAATAATAATATTTTGATCACATTTTTAAGTAAGCATTCCTAATTTTAAGTGAAATACTATCAAAGTAAGTTGTATCTGAATATAAAAAAATGTTGTTTAATGTATTTTTTACTATAAAAAGTTTGAAGGAGCAAAATTAATGTCTACATTCAGATTATTACATTTCTATTTAACATTGGTATTTTTTGTGTCGGGTATATTTAATGAAAAATTAATCCTCAAAAATATTTTATTTTTGAGTAGTCTTACTTTTGCACAAAAATTTTAGCAATGAAACATCTGCAAACAAGCCTATTCATATTAAAATTTCTTAAATATATGAGTAAATATTATGAATTTATGAGATAATAACATAAAACACAGATCCAAGAAATAACTTAATTAAAATATTCAAACTTTAAAAATGCAAAATAATTTGTAAAAATAATTTTTAAAAATAATTTTAAAATTTTAACTATTTTATGTGATTATATTGACAATGACTTCAGTGTTTAAACATAACATTCCTATGGCCTGTATTATCCTTTCTTGTGAGCAGATGCATTAACTATACGAAATCGTTCACCACAGTAAGATTTAATGGGCTTAGTTTGCCGTTAAAATTCAGCTTCTTTTGTAAGGTCTATATTTCTTTGCAATTTACAAAAAAAGTTAAGTGTGATCTGCACACACTTTTGAAAAACATTAAATGTAACTTGTATTTAGAATTTCCTGAAATAATTTTAACCATTTTTTTCAGGATGCTAGTGTACAACTCCTCCATTTTTTATTACATTTGTAATAGTAATTTAGTGATTCGTATGATGCTCTCGATTAGGGATTACAATACATTTTAATAAATATAATTTTATAATTCCATAATCTTTTTACAGTATGATAAATAAATTTTTTACTCCAATGTAAGTACAAAGTTAATTAATGTCTGTACTGACATTGCTTCTGCTTAAATGAATTTTTTTTAAATCATCGCTGTTTATATTTTTAAATTTTATTGCGCATTAAAAAAATAAATTAGCGTCAACTCTGTGTCAAAATCTAAGCTTTGCATAAAATACCGTTTACTATACTTTCAACCGCCCGCCAAGAACTGTTGGTATTGTTGGTTTCTCACTCATTTCATACCGTCTTATTATATATTTCACTTTGTTTTGTTTTGTTTTCTTTTTTTAAACAAATTTACTGGCTAATTTTTGCATTCAAATTCCATAGAAGTAAAAACAGCCATGTGCAGATGTATTTAATGAAAGTAAGGTTTAAATTTCACTAATAAAATTAAATTTAAACAAAATCTCACACCTTGATGAAGTCATATTTTCTTCGAAATTCTCTGTTGTACAAATTGACTGAAAAATAGATTTTTTAGTCTTCTGCAATGAAAGAAGATGAGGAGTGTGCTGTTCCACCAATGTATAAAAAAACATCTTTATTTGGATTTCGAATCAATGTTAGAAGCGACAAAGGTTGCTGTTGGTGGTGGTACAAATGCCCAAATGGGAACTCAATCCTAAAATATCTCGTCACTTGCTGAAACATCAAAAATACAAATACAATTAAAATACAGATAGTTTTTAATCATCATTAAAAACCATATTCAAGCATCAGAACATCTATAAAATTTCCAGTAAAATCTTTAAAAAAAACCGTTTAAAAGTCTAGAAAGGGAGAGTTCAATTGTTCAGGACATGTGATCCCTGGCGATCCAGTAGAGCAGGCAAACATCACCTCTAAGTTGTAAGTTGGAGTGTTCTGTATTCCGAGAAGGAACTTTATTCAAACAAAAAATGGTTCATGGAATTTGAAAGTACAGAGTTGAAAAAACATTCGGATATCTAGTTAGCATTTCCCCCCTTGCGTACTGAATCGTCTCTCGTTACTGGCTGCTGTGACACTTGTGTGTAATCTTTGATTTTTGACACCTGGTTCCTTGTCCCATTAATGCAGCACATGAGTGAGGTCGTTGAATGGTATGAGGACGCTATGCAAAAGGTAACTCTGCAAGCTACACTCACAACTAAAAAAAAACTGTAGCACCTTGTATATATATATATATATATTCTCATAATACATATTTATTATTTCTAGTAGTTGGACATCTTTCCTTATTCTTTTATTTGAAAAATCATTTTTGCTAACTATCGTCCTAATTTCATGCTACTTATTCTATCTCTCTTTTTCTTCTTACTCTTGCTTTTTGTTTTGTTTTATTTATCGTACAGAGAACTGTTGCATAGTGTGCGTTGTTCTTTAGAGTTCTTATCGTTTTCTATTGTGCATATGCATGGAAAAGGCTCACGTGATGTTCGTAACTGGTCATTCTAGTTAAAGTTGTGCTCGTGCAGTGCTTAAACAGTGGTGGCGTATGTGTTGTCCAGTGAAATGTTAGACATGTAGCAAAAGAAAATATAGTGCTAGTGAAAACCCCAAAAAAAAAAAGGAGCTTAATAATTATAGGCGCATGTTTTATTAGATATTTAGCATCGCTAAAACAGATATTAGAATAGAAATAAAACGGAAATAAGTTTCGTGTCTATTTCTACATCAAAGAATTCAATGAAATCTAACAAATCAAAATACTACATTAAAAATCTTGACCATTATAAAACAATTTTACTATATAAACTCTATATTGTGGCATCCTTTGAGTATAATTCGAACCGAAATATCTGTCTGATCAATTACTCTCCCATTTTCAGTGCATTATTGATTGTACCTTTTCAATGTTATAAAACAGAGAAAACAAGAGAAGCCTCCGAGAGCAGCTCTCCTTTTTGGTTTTAAGCATTTTTTGCTCTGGAAGTATTCTGCTGTCTAGCGAAACCCCATATCAGGGACCTGTGCCAGCAGAGCAGCAACTTATTATTTTTCACAAATTTTAACATTGTTTTACATAGATATTTTACATGACGACATAATATTCAATAATGTACATTAAATACAATAATTCTTTCATTTTTACAAAGCATCTTATTTGTATAACTACAAGTCAAATTGTACTGTAAGACAGATAAGAAGAGGGATGGGAATTTAAAATTTTTGTTAACCTTTTTGAAAAAAAGTGGGCAAAAGTTGGGTAAAATGTTGTAACTTTAAAGTAAAGTAAATTTTGTTATTTTTATATCAAAAAAGAAAAACGGATGTAAATGCATATAAATAATCTTAGAAGAATAGAATTTTACACGTTGTAAGCAAAAGATAATTTTTTGAATAGCAATTGTACCAGCATTAACGTTAAACTCATATCCTTTATCAAATTCTCTATTTAAAAAGCGTGGCATATTTCGATTCCAGAAATTCGATTATTTTTCAAATCATTTAACTCTAGCTAACGCTCTTTAAGCTTCTGTTGTTGAGCTCTTGTTGAGAATTTGTTTACAAGTTCTCAACAAGATCTTTGATTTTGCGTACCATGAAAAGTTAAGTTCCCTGCAGTAATTTATTGTATCTTCGTGAGTATTTTCTGTCTGGAACTATTATCATGTCTACTGGTTTGATTTCCTTCAAAATAAAATCTTCATAATTGACTGAAAACAAAAAAAGCTTTCCGGCAGTATTGATTGTTTATCGTTTTGTGTGGTGTTTCAGTCAGTTAAAATATTTTTAAAAAATCCGCCATACTTGAGCATGCGCAGTAAGCTTGGAACACCCTCGAACTTATAGCTTTGAAGATCACAGGATAAACTCTTAACTGAAATGTGTATTACACGTACGAAAGGAAAGAAACGGCGTATTCTGTACCACACATGCGCAGACAAAGAAAGATCGTTATCCTGTACCACACACGCAGATGGAAAACACGCACACACACACACACACATTATCTTGTGTATTCAACACATACGTGAACAATGAAACATTATCCCTTGCCACACATAAGGACACAAAGAAACAGTGCTATCCCATGCCACAGACATCGAAACAATGAAACAGACTTATCATATGCCACACGTACAAAACTATTTTTTTAAAGAAGCATTATTCTATGCTACATTAAACAAGCAGTGGCAACTATATTTCATTTTTTAGTTATATTATACTGAAGCAAAACCTTTCATTTACCATTTACTATTAACTTTCTTATTATTTTGAAGAAATGTACAGCATAGCGTAATAATAAGTACAGGTCTGTTTAAGTTTGAAAACCAAATTTTTCAAGACAAATAGTGGAGATGACTAAATTTAAAAAAAAAATGCATTATATAACAATCTGTTTCTCCAAATAAGTTGGAACCTTAACTCAAATAAAAATAAAAGCATTTATCCTTTTTTTATTTTTTATAAATCATTCCTAAAACCTTATTTTTTGTAAATACACTTACATTTTTGTCAGCGAAACTGTGTTTTTTGCAAGTTCATTTTTGTGAGTTTTTTGCGACCAACAACATTTTTGCATGCTTTTGTGAAGTTTTGTCTAGTGGCATGTATCTATATATATCTGTGTGATCTCGTTGACGGTGGATATTCCTTGATGTGGAAATTGCATGAAATTTGTTTCTGTACTTTTCTTTGAAGAAACTTGGGGGACAGACAAACTTGTGATACAAAAGAGTTTTTACTGTTTTCAGAAATTGAGCTTTCACTGCGACGGACGTGCGCCGCACTCAGAGGTTAGTAAGACGAAATATAGATAAAGAGCACGTCACCAGCTTTTAACCCTTTAGAGCGCAGCCATTTTCCAATGCTGAATATGTGCAGTCGTTGTCATCGCTCGATTTAATTACTAGAAACGTGGCGGTCGATCGAGTCAACCATTGCGTGCCACAGAGCTGAAGAACAGACGAACATTTTTGACACAGCTGGCTGTTTTTCAGCTCTGTGGCACGCAATGGATGATTCGATTGACTGTCATGCTGCTGGTAGTTAAATCGAGCGTTGACAACGTCTTCACTTTTTCAATATTAGGCAGTCTATCCAGTTGTTCTTCTACATCGTTGAATTTTCATCATATTTTTCCAGTTTTCAGCAGATTTCAGTACTGATAAAAATAATTTCGGCATCAGTTTTACATATAATCGATCATTTTCACGGTAAATTATGTCCTAAGAACTAAAGGATTCTCGTATAACTATGTCACCCTTAAATATTTTTATTAAAATCAAATTTTTCTTTATGAATCAAAACAGTTAAAATGTCAGAGTTTTGTGCACTCAAGGCGAGTACACAGCGCGTTTAAAGGGTTAAAATATGTATTTACTAAATGCACTGCCATTTAACTTCCTTCTGAAATGCTTTATTTTATATTTTGACTTATTTCAATTGTACAATAAACATTAAATTTAATAATGATTTGATCACTGAAATAATATTTTAAAATCAAAATTGAATTTTAATTAAATCATTTATATTATGCTCTTTTATTTGTGTATAAGAAGAATTTTTTGACTAAGTATAGCATGGATACACATATTTTAAACTATCTTCTTGTTTTGTGTGACATATTAAGGCACATTTTCCTTATGCACTTTTTCAGTATGTACATGAGTGATGTTTATTGTTTATTGGAATTGCTTTTATTATGTGATCAAGGGGCACTAGAAGAATTATTGCTTGGTAGTATTTTTATAATCCCATAAAAATGCAGTAAATTAGAAAAAAAACAATGCCTTTATCCTCGTTTTACATCTATACTTTAATTAAAAAGTCCATAATAGCATAGTCCGTAATAGCACTAAAATTCTATCTACTATCAATAAATGCAGTATGAATGAGTACCATGTAAAAATATTATGGTCACTTTTAGCTGAAATATTTATCAAACTCATATTTCCTCGTTATTTTAATTAGCAATAATATCATATGGAATCACATTACAAGAGAATTCAAAAACAAAAAGTAATTAATTTTTATTTATTTTAATTCGCGCAAATTAATTTGGTTTTACTTTCATCCAAGTAATAATTTTTCAATTTCTAGAACATGAGCTCTTCTCTTCGGTTTAATTTATGTCTTCGGTTTAACTTCATTACTTAATGAATATTTGATTTTCATATTCATCATCAGTGGTTATCAGTTAGTATTTTAACCCTTTTAAGTTGTGTTTACAACTATAACGAATATTATATATATACTAACACAGTTGATGTAATACTTCATGCCCAAAAAACGCACTTTGATCCTGAATATGTTTTAAGGATTTTTAATAAAGTTTTCAAAAACACTAGTAGAATCTCAAAATATACGTACATGCATACATATATCAATGATAAATATATAAAGATGGTCTTGAAATTTCTATAGGACCCCATTCACTTTTGAATCTTTTATTCTTATAAAAAAAAAACCGAATATTTCTTTATTATTTCTAGTGTCCCCGTCCTACCAGCTTGTCAAACTGTGACAACGATACACAAAATTCTTTTAGCTTAACTGAAGTGGTAACTTGGTAATTTCCATTTTTAATTTAATTGCCAATAAGCAATAAAACTACAATAACTTAATTTTCCTGTTTATATTTTAAATATTTTTTACACATATAGGATTTGTACAACTTTTATAAATATATTTCCTTTCTCTATTACTTATTTCAATATTTTATCATTATTTTCGTGGTGATATATACTTTTTTTTCTAATGGAAATGCCCTTGTTCGCTACTCCACAGCACCTGAACAGCCTGCTCGAACACTATTTAGAGCCAATGAAAAAAGAGACTTTTCTGTCCAACTCCGAGGTAAACGCGCTGTTTGGAAACATTCAAGAAATAGTCCAATTCCAGAGAGTGTTTCTACAGAGTCTAGAAGAGGCGATCGCTTCAGAACCTGATTTCCATAGGTTTGACCACCCCGCCCAATTCAAGGTAAGTCATTAACACAGTTGGATCTCTAACTTTAAAATAACGGCGGAAAATCTTCCTTAACCTCTTCAGAATTTACCCAAACCATGTTTCTGCAGACAATACCTCCTATCCTGGATTATCCTGAGCATAGTTCCGACAGCAGGAAAGGTTATATTGCAGTCACAATCTTCCTGGAAAAATTTTTCGTACCCTTCTTTAATCGCGTTTCGGAGGTTTTCGATATCTTTTATCGCTTTCAAGTGGCAGCATTATACAGTATTTGAGGTAAAGTCAGGGTTCAAGCGTCGGTTTGAATTACTGAAGAAAGCTTTTATTTGAAATTTATTGAACTCGTGCATAGAGGGTTTGTTTTCTTTTTCAATGGCTTTTGAATACCTTAAAAAATTTTTAATGTTTCACATGAACGGTTCTAATATATTTTCAAAAATATTATTTAAAAATTAATTATATTAATTTAAATTATCAATAAATTGTTGGCTATTCTAGAAAACTTAATTATGCAAGGAAGTGGAAAAGGGTTACGTAAAGAGCATCATTAAATATATAATATTTAAATGGGTTATTGTGTGTGCTATGGATGATTGTGTGTGCTAAGGCAAACCTGCGAGAGGGGTATCTGCCTAAGATGAGGGATGCCTTGGTAGGAGGACTTTCTAAGGGCTTCTAACGCGTATTTACGTTACATCTGGAGAAAACCTACCAAAACTCCAAACCATTAGATCGACGACCGCGCGATGGGACCCGACCCCGGGACCTTCACACTTCGGCCGTCTACCATTTTCAGTGATATAACCATTGTGCCATGGTGAGGCCAATATTTAAATGGGATGTTAGCCTGAACAAAGTTTACAAAATTTTTAATTTTCTGGTGTGCCTTCTTGTTTCACTTTTATTAACAGGAATTAGCTAGCCGAATAATTCCTGTAGTAGGCTTTAACAGAGATGATTCCAATCTAATGTAACTATTTAACGTAATCTGGTAAGAAACGAAGAAAAAAGCATAGTCGGAAGTAACGATGAGAAAAAAGATGATATACTGTCGTCCAGTTTTCTGCGACAACAGGAGCGAACAGGTCAAAGACAGATTTATACAAAATATCCACAGTAGTTACTTGATGTTTTGATCATTTGAATTGTCTTCGTCTTGAAGTTCCTGGCACTTTTAGGAATGTTTTATCGCAGGAAAAGCTAGGAAATCAACGAAACTGATACAGTTCTGGAAATATTTAAGGATAATTTATCAAACATAAGCACAGTGGTCAAAAGATTTGTCACTTACCACTTTTTATGATTCATTTTTTTTCTCAATTTGTAATTACAGAAAACATTTAGAAATATGTCTCAAAAAGTAAAGGTCAAAGTAAACGACTGTACTTTTCAAATTTAAGATTGTCTGAACTCTTTGTAAAACTGTTTGTTTGTGTTTTTAGATGTCAGCAACGAAAGCATTTAGTGAGTTTAAAAGAGGGCAGATTGTGTCTATGAAACAAAATGGCGTAAAAGTATCTGACATTCCAAATCCACTTAAAATATCAAAAAGAAGAGTATTAAGGATGTATAAATCTTATTTAACTGAAGGTAGCACAAAGGCTTTAACATAAAGCGACATATACATCAGAAAAAGACCAAACCTGATGAAAGAAAATTGAAGCAGATTGTGAAGAAAATAGGGAGATCAGACGATTGACAACTCTACAAATTACGAAAGAATTCAATTTGGACTCAGAAAAAAAGAGGGGTAAATGCTGTATAGAAAGCAAAAGGTGGAAGCACCAAATATTAAATGAAGTGACACATCACTTGGCCAGTATGTTTAGGAACTTTAGTTGATTACAGTAGACCCGCTATAACACGGTGGATACGTTCCGTTCTATATGAATCCGTGTTGTACGAAGTTATACTTCTCCACTACACATCTTATTTGCACACTTTAGAAGCACAATGATGTTTAGTGTGGCCATTCAAAAGTCATATTAATTACTGGAACTAAAACGTAATAAAAGTAGAACATCTGCTTCCTTTTACCGTGCCATGCGAGCCTCTTTTAGAGTGTTATGGGAACATGATCGCAATTTTCTCGCCGTGTTGAACGAATATATCCTATATGAACCCGCGTTATAGGGAGGTCTACTGTAACTAGTTGTTTAATTGGTCAACTGTTTTTGTAAATAAAAATGTTAAATTATTCGAAAACAACATCTAGAGTGAATTATAATCTACAGTTATGATGATTTGACTAAGGAGCAATTTGCACAGCTTCCACTATCCATGAACTATAATTAATCCGTTTTTGACTTAGAATACAACAAAATTCTTGAAGTTAACGCATGAGCTGGTTCAGTGGCACACCCAGAATTTTAGTTAAGGTGGGGGGAGGGGCTGGACTGCAAATACTCCTCTTTAGTGACCTCTATTATACTTACAACTCTCTTATAACTTCAAAATATTCTGAACCACTTGACTTGCCCATAGAACAGAAGCTCACTGTCAGTGTAGCTCCTTATAGAATCATAAATGATTATCTCATCTTTTCAGTGACGTTGTAATTGAGTTAAACTGTGTTTAGGGATGGACGCGAGACGACTTTTTTGCGAGAGGAGACAGAGATTTACAGCTTTTTTGTGAGACGAGACACACATTTTTAACATTACGATATAGGGATTTTTGCGAGACGAGACAGAGCTTTTAGGCTATTTTGCGAGACGCGAGACTCCTTTTTTTCGTCTCGTTTCCATCCCTAACTGTGTTTCATACACTAGTTAAAGTATTTATTTAAAAACCAGGATCTTTTTTGTTAGTTAAAAAAAATATTTATAAATAATTTGAAGACAATTTTTAAAAATAAAATACTTTAATTCATTAGTAACAATTTTCAAATTTTAAAGCTTTTCACTTCTACCACTCCATCGTTAGGGGGTTTTTAGCCCCCATGGCCCCCTCCGTGGGTGCGCCTATGAGCTGATTGTTGTTTGAAAAATATGTTAAAAAAATAAGCTATTTACAGAAAATGTTGAATTATATAACGTGAAAGTTGACAGTTGTGAGTTTCCCGAAAAACATGCGCTCTCTGGCATGTGTCAGAGATTTCTATGTTGCACGCAATGTGTTAATACAGCAAGTAACCTTTTTTATTCTTTATCTAAGAAAATAGGTACATTTAGATAAACGTTTAATGTATGATCAAGACCGCAACGGTCTGGCCACAACCATCTTTGAAATCCCCTCGAGATTCGAAGCGTGTTGTATAAATAGCTTACGCAAGATTACTTGCCTGATTCAAGGCCCGAGCTATATCTTTAAAAGAGAGCCCAACTTTCAAATATAACACTCAAGTCTGGGTAATGCAAAATAAGTTTCAGCTAAATATTTAGTTTACAAATGCCCAACATCAATTCAAACTATTGTAATGGCATATTTCGAGTTATAAATTTTACAGCAATGGCGGCCATCCAAGGACCTTAGCCTCTCTCACCACAATTTTGCAGGAATATTTTGACTCAAATACTACTTAATTTGTGGTCAATAATTTTCAAATGTTCACCAAGTGATTTCTTGAGAAACCCTGTATATTGGACCTTAAATTTTCGTCAGCGATAGCATGACCTACGACAGCAAAATGCCATTCATAGGTCATGTTATAAATGATATTTTGCGAAAGTGATCCGAAGGTCATCAGTGAAGACCATCAGTGGTCCGAAGGTCATCGCCCTCTCCTAGTAAATCTTATTCAAAATTAAACTTACAAGTTATGTTGATTAAAAGAAGTAAAATATGTATATTTATTCCATTTCAGAATGTTTTGTTCGCGCTAGGAAATTCTTTTCTCTACTACGCCGATCAGTTCAAACTGTACAGTTCCTTTTGTGCTAGTCATTCAAAAGCCCAGAAAGTGCTACATCCTAGCAAATGTAAAGGTAAGATTTTTAACATGTTTTTCTTTTTCTTTTAACCTTTCGTATTACCTTGCTACAGGTCTGCAACATACCAATTAAAGCTGTATAATTTAATCATAGTGTATTAAAAAATAATTTGAATGACTGTTTTTAGAATAACGTGAGCATAAAGTAATTTTTAAAAAATCTGAAATGTTTGTGATATTTAATTAATATTGTAACATGAGACTGTATTTTGTCCTTGAGCAGTTGCACTATATGTTATTGCAGCAGTTCTAGTGTTTTTTCGTAGATCAACCTTACAAGAATATTAACGATTTTTTAGAAAGTTCTTAGCTTAAACTGCTCCTAAGCACTTCAGTAACACTGGTATACTACCGATATATTTTCAACCACACAAAAATAAAAATCGAACTCTACAACACAAGGGCGGATACAACCCATCTGGCCCGGGAAATTCATGTCAGCGGCGGCCTACTTACATTTTCTTCTAACACGCGTACACATCATGCATAAGTATATAAAATACAATATATATAAAAGTGACCGGCCCATCGGGAAAATTCTCGGATTCCCGTTAGGTGTACCCGGTGCTACAACAAACACATTTTAGTCAATAAATTTTACATGAATTACAAAACTGGAAAATAAAAATTTTTAGCATGTTTATGACTGTTTCTTCACATTGCAGTAAAAAATTTTAAAACTTTCAGTTGCTGAGATATAAAGGGTTAAGTTTATTGGAATATTAAAAGTAGGATTATTTTCCTCCATAACCGTCCTATGTATAATTAAAAAATAATAAAACTTTTTCGACATCGTCGCAAGTTACAGGGTAGCATCAAAGCTTACTTTCGTGGACTCAAAAACCAAAAGGGGTTTACTTTATCAGGAACCATACCACATGCAGGAATGGGATAAATATAAAAATAATAAAAGGATTTGGGTTCATGAATCTAAGCAATGAACAGGAAAGCCATTCTTAAAAACAATTGAATAATCTTGAATCGCCATTTTGAAGGAAAATATTGTCTGCATGAAAAAACTGTGTGGAAAGTAATTATTTTAGGTAAAAGGAATAAGGATTTATTACAACAAAATACAATTAATTGAGAGGTTCATGAAAAAATAGAGTGATTCATTTGCCAAAATTAGAGATTTAGAACAGGGATGCTGTAAAAGGAAAAAAAAAGAGTTAAGGAACAATTAGTAAATCCAACAGTAGTTTCAACAGATGAGAGTATTTGATTTTTTTTCATTGAATGTCTCACAAGGAGTGGCATGAGGCATTGCCACTGTTTTAGTGTGGCAAACAAAGCGCTAAAATTTTGCCATAAAGACTATATGTTCAATGATCTTTTTTCTAAAATGCTTATTAAATAAAGCTCTTTAAGTTCGACCAATGCAAGATACATCCTCTACATTTAGTCTAGTTCTAGGGAAAATGAAAAAATAAACTGATTATTAGTAACAGAAATGGTATATTTAGGCAATTGTTTGGGGATATATTTGCTGTCATAAGAACTACTTGCACATAGTCCTAAACCTATAGTAATTCTGTTAAAAACATAGAATATAAATTTAAATATGGAAAATGTGAGTTTTGCAGCCAACTTTTATGAGTAATATTAGTTTAAATCAAAATAGTCATGAATTTAAAATAGGAGGAGCCAAAAAATAAATATCTGACCATTACTTTTCATCATGTTATTTTGATGGATAATAAAGAACAAAGATCAACATGCAAAAAAACATTTATTAAAAAGATTCATTAATTATTCTGTTAAAATATCAAGAGTGGTAAAGAAATCATTTGCAAACCTCTCTGATTGGCTGAATTCGGAGAGTGTGAGTTTTGCGGCAAAACAGTTGGTAATGTGAGTTATACATCAAAACGAAATTTCCGGCATTTTTTTTTTTCGTCCTTAATATGTTTATTGGGGTCCAAATTATTATTACAGTCCGATTTGCCTTGAAAAAACGGTAATATAAAATAACTTAATACCCTCAAGAAGTAGATAATGTGACTTTTGCATTTGAATCCTTCATTTGTTGATTCCTCATTTTGTTTGCTTCTCTTTCAGGCATGCGCAACAAAGATCACGTGTGTCCAGCGGCCGGGGAAGGCAACTCCGCCCTGCTGGAATTCCTCCAGTCCCGCAACCCGAAGGGCCAGCACTCCTTCTCTCTGGAGTCCTACCTCATCAAGCCCATCCAGAGGATACTCAAGTACCCCCTCCTCCTCCAGCAGCTCAAGCACCTCACCGACCCCAACTCACAGGAACACCTACATCTATCGGGTAACCATGCCGAATCTAGAGGCACTCATAAACGCTCAACCAGTGCCACTCGTGCAACTAGTTTTAGTTTTAGGCGTTCTTAAACGCTTACTTTTTAAACTCACATCAGTAGACCAGTTTCTTGTTCTTAAAAGTCAATTGAGAGCAGTTAGTTGATAACCTAAATCAACTGAGACAGAAGCCAATTGATTTATTTTTCAATTGTTTGTTTACAGTTTCTTTCGAAATGATAGGACGCTCTGTGGTAAACAAACGCATCACCTAGACAACGAAACTAAACTGAAATCATTCTTAATCTCGAAAGAATCTAAGGCCACTAATCACACCTGTTTCATCTTTCGCCAGTTTTTGCACTAAAACTAGTGATGCAAGTTGAGTATATGGACATGCCCCTTATATAGACAGTGCATAGAATATTTCGACGTGACATTTCAATAACGTCATCTGAGTGACAATCGACTGCGCATCCTTCTGCGCAGTTGCTTCCCATTAACCCAGAAAGGAGTGTTAGAAACATCAGAGCTTTAACCATTTTGAATCACTTCAGAACATAGTATGATTGGTAAAAAATCAAAGTCGGAGGTTTGCTTAACCAGTTCAATCCATTACATTTACCCGACAACTTGAATTTAATAGCGTTACTGGAGGTTAATAATCGAGTTTCTGTCAGTGACTTGACTTGTTTCGCCTTGTGAAGGGGGATAGTTTTGGAGATCTATGGCTTTTTCCCCTTTTACCTCATTTGCTCCTATTAACTAGATCCGTTTCACAAATGCACTAAATAAAACAACAGGAAAGAGGACACAGGACGAAGAAAAACAAAAAGGAAGAGACGAAAAGAAAGAAATCTTCTGTCAGTTAAATACTTTTTAAAAAACTGCGGTTTATCACGCAGAGGGGAGACCTGTTGCAAAGATGCTAGGTGGGTTGAAATGCTCTATTAGTTAAACCATTTGACAAGCAATCGCTGTAGTAATATCCGTCAGGGTTTGCAGTTTCACACTCCAAAAAAAAAAAAGCGACATCTAAATGCAGATAACCACAAACCTCCTCTGGAGCCTTAACGTGATGCTATCGGAGTGTATCAGAAACGGATATTTCTCACTTACGGATAGTCAAATTTTTCGGATAGATAGGTGCGACCGTCAATTTTGCTTTACCACGATTAGCTTCGTCTGAAGGAAGTGAGAATTTTTATACCTCTTATGACAATGTGTTTTGATTGGTTGATCGATGACAGTACTGACATTGAATTGTGCTTTATCGCTCTATTTGGCGAATGTTAGGTGTAAACTATAAGCCAAATTTACTGTTAAAATACGCATTACAAACATTCTTGGTGCAAAAAAATTACAGTCAAGGTTTAGTGGGTGTGGATGTGGATGTGTTACTGTGAAAGACCGAAATTAGAGAATGTCAACACATACCAAATACGTCGGTGAAAGACCGAATATTTGCTTATATTCTAGTACATTTGGACTACCACCGGTGTATGTCGACAAACACAGCTATGCTCTGGCGGATGTTGGAAAGAGAACAACAGAAAAGCAAAAACGTGCAACAGAAAAGCAAAAACGTAGAAAGAATATTCTTATTTTGTAGGGGGAGCTTATTTCTCCATGAATCCATGAGGCACATAGTCGCTTGGTGTATGTCCGAAATATTACCTAACTATCCATATTTCTCGTTTGAACCCGCAAATGTCAACATTCACCATTAGTGAGCATTGTGAATGTCGACATTTGCCGGTGTACGTGAGAAATGAGAATATTTATCTAATATTTCGGACGTACACCAAATGACTATGTGAATGCTGAAATTCACCGGTGAAAGTCGACATTCTCCATATTTCGGACTTTCACGGTAACAGATGCATTGAAAAATTCTTCATTTATAAAAAAAAAAAATGTATGTTTCAAAAATATTTAAAAAGAACACCTGTGACACTCACCTGTAATCGTCCATATACAGAGCAGCTATGCAGTATTTTTTATTTCTTAAAACTGTAATAATGAAAACTGAAGTTAGCGCAAGAATTGCACATGATATCTTGCCGCAAAACAGCTGCTTGGACGAGACCTCAAGTTACGGTTGCTAAGTCACTCTCTATCCCTTATTATATACTCTACGGGTAGCACACACAAATGTTCTTTCGGAATGTGACGCCACGAATAGATAAAAGTTGATTTTTCCGCTACTGAATGCTTTCCGATAACATTGTGGTAGGGCCCCAAACCATCCTATGATGATACCCTATAACCACTACAGACATCTCCAGTAGGTATTAAAAGACGTCCATCGGTCATCATACTTGTGCTAATCTTCACTCAAATTTGGATATCCCACAGCGGATATCTGTGGACATTCATCGGACATCCTAAAGAAGACGGCTGCATGCGTTTTCTAGCACGTGACTGTTCTGCAGCTGACCAGAAAATGTCTATTTGGGATGTCATGTAGCTCAAGAATAGAAGTACAGAAGTGATAGGAATATAGATGAAAAGCAATAGTATAGAAGTGATAGGATGAGCAGCAGACGTCTTGCAGATGTTTGTTTTTGGAGACTTCAGCTTGTCCACGGGACGTCCGAGTATCCTATGAATGACATCTTCTGTATGTCTCTGGGATGTTTTGGTGTTACCTGAGAAGACGATAAAAGACTCATATATTCTTATTAATTAACCTTTTACGTCAGGCTAGTAGGATATTTCCTCCAGAAAGCAAACAAGACCGTATATCTGTTCGGATCAGATCTGAACTAATAAGTGTGAGACTTCATCTTTACCATTCATCTGTAATGAACTTGTAACATTCTGCTCATGGTATGAAAGGTCAAAATTGCAAAAACTGCTAGCTTCATCTCCACACTCAGCCTTTGTAGGGAATATTCTAGTTCTGCTGATACCCATGTTCTATGCCCTTTTCGTCAAATCTTCAATTCGGAGCATAAAATAAAAATGATATTTATAATGTGACACATGCTTGAGAATAATCGTACTTATTCATAGAACATTTTAAACAAGATAATGTATTTTTCTTATTTCTAAAAAATTTACAAAATTTTACTTCAAGATAAACAAAATAATCAGATTTATTTTAATTGCGAAGTACTCAAAATCACATTATTTAGCACTGAATAGAAGTTGGATCTTGAATTTATATGCCCTTACTGCTATTTCACATTAATCTTTCATTCATACCATCTTTCCTTTCTTTTACAGAGGCCCTTAAAGGAATGGAGCGGGTTGCTGAGCATATCAACGAGATGCAGCGAATTCATGAAGAATACGGCGCCATCTTTGACCACCTCTCTCGGCAGCACTATAAGAGTTCCAGGCAGGTGGGTACATAAAAACCATCTTATTTTTGTTTATATTTGCGCCCTATTCAAAAATATACTCTTATATTTCTGAGGTTTTCTAAGGTTTTTACTCGCCCACAGCTGCACGACTTTCCCAGTCGATCGTAATGTTCAATTTTTTCACTAAAGGAAACTGAGAAAAACCTTATTAATACTCCTAAAATTACACACGTGAAATGGGTGAACATTATCATTACACCTGGCACCAAGGTCTGAAACTTGAAAGCTGCTGAAATCAGTACAATTAGCAAGTATGATTCTTATATATGCAATAATTTTTTTCTTTAAACCTCGGAAGAATAGTGAAGACTTTTGTCTAACAAGTCTTGGCTATTCTACCGAGGAGAAAGATCTTCCCACCCAAAAGTCTTGAGTATTCCATCCTACACGACACTGTTCCTCTCTTAAGTCTTAAGTGCTCCTCCCTACTGTATTCTTTCCTACTCGAGTAGCCCACCAAATTATTTCTTCATAAATGTGAATACCCAGCTCAGATACCAGTATCAAAATCTTCACCAATCAGCGACAGCAGTCTTATTCATGAATTCTTGTTTTTGAGATAACTTTACTTGATACATTTTATTTGCTTTCATTTAATGTACCTTTCAAGCACAAACGTTGAGATTACATTTTTTGCTCTCAGCACGTGGACCTGAGTCCGGGCGAACTTCTCTACTATGGTGGCGTGGAGTGGCTCAACATTTCAGAATTTTTAGGCAAAATCAAAAAAGGATTAGAGCTACATGCCATGTGTTTCGTCTTCAAGGCCGCAGTCGTCTTCCTCTGCAAAGAGAGAATCAGGCAGAAGAAGAAAATCATGGTAAGTTCAAAACTACACTTGTTTTCCTTTGAGACAGGGAACGTCTCCTACCAACAAACTGATACATTTAGGCTTTAAAGCTGACATGTGTCTGAACTATGCTAAATCTGTAATTGTTTCTTATTTCTCGGTTTTAGGAAATGTTTGAATCTAGTTTAAATGCGAATTTACACAGTGCATCTTTCCAGAGGCCTTATTGCTAATGCTAAATTGAAAACTTTTCTTATTCTTGCAAAAATGACAGAATAATTTCCATTCTCATTTTCTCATTTTCGGCAGGAGCAACAACAGCAACAGGCTTGAATCAAATTTCGCCCATTATCCATTTTTTCCATCTGTTATCATGCTTATTGCTCCTTCCTCCACAGTAGTTTTTCTCAAAGTGGGTAATAACGTTTCCTTGTGAGCACTAGAGAATGCTCAGAGAACATTGAGGAGCGTTAAGTAAATCTAGGAGGGAGAAGGCAGACAAATTCTATGTATAAAAGTCCAACTTTAAACCGCCTTGCCATAGAAACCGTAGTCCTCAAAATTCTGCTGGATCATTTTTCCAGTTCATGCTCGTCGATAGGATATTTTCATAGAGGGCTCAAAAATTCTGTCGCTTCCACCCTTCCGCGATTGGTGCGTTATCGTGTTCGAATCCCGTTAACCCATGGTAGTCACTTTTACTTCTGTTATGTTATTCAGTAATTGTTAATGGTTGTCTTTGGAATAAAAATTCACTTATATGCAAGGAATAAGACATGAGAGGTCTATCACATAGCAGCCATCTATCAGGTTAAACTCTCACGAACAAAAATAACAAACTGGTCAATGTGCAAAACCTACTTTCAATGGTTTGGGTTTAAAATTCACTCTTTTATTTCAGAAATGGGATATAGGCCACATCCTATCCCTATTTAATAATGCATGTTTAAAAATTATATTTGCCATAATTGTTTTAAGAAAAGCAACAGATGGTAATGTGATAAGTTGAAAATACGGGGGCTCTAGAGATTTATTAAGTAGCAGGCATTGGTTGAAATAACTTTGAGAACCTATGCTGTACAGGGAGAAATATTTACCTATGACATGACTCGGTGGCTAATACCTTTCGACGCTACTTTACACATTGTGTAATTTGATGGACAACCGACTGCAGATTCTGTCGTTGTATTTTTATTGTATAAATCCATAAAAGTGTGGTGATATCAGTCGATAATATCTTTAAATACACTAAAATATGCTATGACGCAGGAAAATCAAAATTGAAAAGGATTGCCTTAAGAAATTCAATTTATTATAATCACCTCACAACCTATACCGTAACTTCATATTTGAAATTCGGTTTTTCCTATTGAAATACATCACGAGATATGTTAATTTGTCACTCAGTAGTGATTACTTCACTATAGTCTGTTCGCGGAAACGAGAGAACGAAAGTAAACAAACAAACGAACGAACGAACGAGAGAACGAAAGTTACCAAAGAATTACATTTTTTGGCACCAATCCCTAGTTAGGCGAATTCAACCTTTCTTAATTCCAAACAGCGTAAATGGAAGAAAGCAGAAATTCATACTGTGTTTGGCGCTTTGGCAAAATGCCAGGTGTTTACTCTTCGCCAGTTTGCACGTGCAATTGTTTAGTTTCGTTCTCTCGACTCGGCGAACAGACTATAGTTGCTTTGCTCGTCGAAATGCTCTATGTCTAGCCACTTGAAAATAATAGTTTTAAGGATTTGTTTCTAGCGTGAACCATTTCCTGAGGTGCTGTCATCGATATAGAACAACTGGATAAATGGCCAAATAGCTGAAAAAGTTTGCCCGTTGCCATCGTCTGATAATACCAGCAACAGAGAGGTTAAATGAATTGCAAATCGCGGGCCACATAACCAAAGAACTTATTGACATAACTGGCTGTGTGGCACGCGATTGGCGATTCGTTCTACCGCCTTGTTGCTGAAAGTTAAATAGAATATCTTTTTGAGAGGCTGTATATTTACTTTTGAATACTTCCTGTACCACATCAATGACATTCCCGATTTGTTCTGCAGGGAGTCTCCAGCAAAGCGGGTGCGGCCGAGGTGGAGATCATTCGATACCAGGTGCTGATCCCGGTCACCGAAGTGCAAGTGCGAGCAGGTTGCGTGAAGGAGAACGATTCTCACTTCCTGTGGGAACTTATTCACCTCAGGTCGCAGTTGCAGAGGCGGTCCGAGAAAATTTACCAGTTGTCCAACAGGTTTGTTGCAACCCATAAATTTAAAAGTTTCGTTCCTGAAAATATGAAACACTGTAAATCGTTGGTGGATTATGTATCAAAACAGTAACTCGACCCACCGCTGAAGACCACTTTTTGAGTATGTTCACTATGTTCGGGGTTCCGCTATTCGTGAATGTTAATATTTTTAAGTTCCTCTGATGAGGATCTGAATCGGAAAGGGAATCTTCTGAAATAGCGCAGACAGTTATTGAACGATACATTCGTTTCCGTAAGTTACCGTCTTCAGGCAAACAGCCGATTCCGGTGAAGTATTATCAACTGTCTTCAGTGCCAGAATGGAGATGGTTAAAAATTGTGCCTGAGACATGCATTAGATAGGTGAAGGGATTGAAGTTCATACTAAATGCTCACTCAGAAATATTATTAACGAGCATATAGTTCTCTCTAACAATTAACATATTGGCAGTTGTTAAACAGGTTTAACCATTAAAATAAATAAAATCTTTGTGAAAAAAGCACACATAAAATGTCTTTTTTTCACAAAGTTTTTATTTATTTTATCGTTTAACACCAATATTTTGAGTTTTTTTCCGTAGGGTTAACCATTGATAAAAAGTAACGCATTGTTTGATTTTACGTCATCCTTCTGAATAAAATATATCGGAATTCATTAACATGTGCAAAAAATATAATTAGTCCTGTTTTTACTGCTCCGTTCGGTGTAGATTCCTCGGTATCCTTAATAAAACTTTGGAATTAGCATTTAAGGTACAGTCAAAAACTGAAAGGCCGTTTTTTTTTTTTTTTTTTTTTTGTCATGTCATTATTTGCTTTCCAAAAAACAATGTTTTTCCAGATAATAATCATTGTTGCTGTTGGTAAGTCAAATATTTTTTTCATATCGTTAAAGTTTTGTTTTATGTGTGATCTGTCTACTTTTGATGATGCCTACTAAGTGAACATCTAGGTTTCCAAATAATATAAAATTGTCATGTGAAATCCACAGTGTAAGATGCAGGGTGCGTTGTTTCTCTCACCCAGAAGATCGGGAGAAATGGACCAGGTTTTCTACTCTGAGAGTTTGATCATGCAATCTTGAATTTGTCAAATATTGCTTTTTGAATAGTAATTGAATTTAAAATCCTAAGGGATTGTGGGTTGATTTTTTTTTTCAAAATTGCCAACTATCCATATTAAAATGGGTTTGTCGTCACGTGGGGAATTGATTGAATCTAATTTTCAAGATGTTATTAAAATCTTTGAAAAGAATTATTTGGATGTCAGTCAAGCGGCAAAGTCTTATATCATTCCTGAGACTAGTTTAAAGAAAACTCAAAACACATAACTTTAACTAAGATTCTTTAAACTCTTTATCAAGATTGTGGGATGCTATAACAAAAGCAAAATTATATTATCCACATAAACAAACTGGGGTTTTACACCATGTTGAGACTTGCATCACGTCTATGACTTACAAACTAGAGGAAAAATTTAAAGTACATGATACTTTTAACAAAAATGCCATAAGCGTTGGTTATGACTGGTTACAGTCTGTCGTTGCTTGAAACCCAAAGGCTTCAAGCAAGTATATGCTGCAAGGATCAATATGGAAAGCAGGTTATAAATTTGAAAGTCTGTAAATTTAATAAATAAAAGTTTATAAAGGCAATATGTGCGCATTTATTTCATTATTTTATAACGGTCCATCTGCCCCATTGATATGGTTCACCTTACCTGGAGTAGTCCGGGTCAGATGGACTACGTAATAAAATTTTTAAAACGTAATGAAACAAATTTCTTTGCGTTTTATGAAACAAATTTCTTTGGAGATATGACCTTCTGCATCAAAATTTTCATAAGAGACATCATACGCTATTCGCAGAGGTTGATAAAAGTAGAAAAATCTTAGGAACCAGCAAACATTTTTAGGAGCACATATATATTGAATTATATTAATGGAAAAAAAATCTAAGCGCAAAGGTATACTTTTCAGTCTCCTAGGCGACCAGGTTTTTTCGAACCCTGGCTATTCATATATACTATGAAAAGTAAAGTATATGTAAATATGTGGCTTTTAGAGAACGAAGAAAACACGTCGTCTATCTCTTCCAGAATCATCCTAGATTAAAAGGAATGTCTTGCTGCGTGTAGAACTATCACATAAATAGTTAAAGTGTTGTTAAAAAGAAAATCGTCTTAACACTATCACATTTGACTGCTTAGTGTAAAAAGTAAAGTAAACACTGTGATGTTTTTATTAGAAAAGATGTCACAGTTCGCAGCATGCGAGAAAGAGAATGTAGCTCTTCCTCTTCAATAAAGTATAACATGAAAAATATATATGTTTAGAATCCATAATTTAAACTGTAATTTTCTCTTTTTTTAATTATTTATGTAAATAAACTAAATTTGCTCTATTTGATTGCGATGCGTTAAAAAAAAAGAACAAGAAAAGGAATTGAAGGTGTTCGACTAGCATTACTAGGGTGACGGTTTTTAAACATGAAAACAAGACTTTTGAAATTCTCAAACAATTTTTAGATGACGGAAAGAAGAACTTTTTTGAATGCTTACGAATGAAAACTGTTTTATCGAGAATTCTCGTTTACCGCAGCGAGTGTACTAAATAAACAATTTTAAGGAAAATGAAACTAGTTCATTTGCAAATTACTTTATATTAGTAATGCATTAATATTCTTTCAGTCTATCTCATTTCCTGCTTCATCGTAAACTTGAATTAGCTTTCTTTTAGCTTCCAGAAAAAACTAAACGAACTCTGACAACAATAATCTGCTAATCTTAGATTGATTGTAAATAAGTCTTTTTATACAAAAGGAGAGAAAAAAAGTTCATTTTCAGGAGATTTTCTCTGACAATGTTTTTAATTGACAGAACCACCTGGAAATGATTTGTTTGGGGATTAGTGTCATATTTAGCCATAACACCGAAAAATAATCATTAATACTTAATACTTGCCTAGTCATGGAGAAATTATGGCCTTATATTCTAGTTTTAGGTTATGATAAGGATATAAGCTTCATTGTATTATTTATTATTTTGCAAAAATATTTTTTTTTCTAAAAAAGAACCACTTTATTCAGTATTTTCTAAGATAAATAGTATTAACGCAAGATAACAGGTTATTATGTTATTTTTTACTATTACTTTTTTCCATGTATTAATGTTGCCATAAAAAATTTCCTTTTATTAAGAAATTTAGAATTCTGTTTTATACGGTGTGCATCTTCAAAAAAATTTTTAGCATCTTTCTTTTTTCTTCTTCAATAAAACCAGAGTAAAACTAATTATGTTGTTTATGTTATTAGTTGGAATTGTTTAAAGCAATAGAGCTCTCACAGTTACGATTACAATGAAAAAAATTCGAAAATTTCCAATGGCAACACCTACTTTTTTTCTAAAGTTGGAAAACCATAAATGGCACTGAACGTACACGTATAACGGAAATTGGCTGCTCAAAACATTTCCAAAGAAGAACATTGTAAAGACCCAAATTCAACTTAGAGAGAAAGTACTTTGACACAATTTGCATTAATTCACTGGGAAAGACAGTAAAAATGTTAAACTAACAGTAGGTCAATAAAGTAAATAAAAAACTTTGTAAAAAACACACATAAGATGCTATAGGTAAGAGGATACGCACGTTTCAACCAAAAATTGTTTTGGCCTTCGTCAGTCCAAGCCCTTCGTTGCAAGCAACACAGCGGTAGTGAGTTCCCTGTGTTGCTTGCAACGAAGGGCTTGGACTGACGAAGGCCAAAACAATTTTTGGTTGAAACGTGCGTATCCTCTTACCTATAACATCTTATGTGTGTTTTTTACAAAGTTTTTTATTTACTTTATTGTTTAACACCAGTATTTTGAGTGTTTTTTCCGTTAACAGTAGGTCACTTGCAAACTTTTATTTCCAATGAAAACAACTTCCCCCTCCTCTCTTGGGCTGTCACTGGTTCGTTACAATGTTTCCCTTTGCAAATGTTTTACACCTCCAATTTTCGTCAAACGTGTATCGTTCCAACGCCATTCGGGAAAATTTTCTTATGACCACAGTGACCTCTCACTTATGCGCCTCTCAGTTATACGCATGTCTCTTTTACATGCAAATTTCGGAAGGTTCCGACACGAGCAATAGAATATAGGTCTCTCATTTATTTTTGAATTTAAAAAGTTAAACTAAATTGTATATTTAAATATTTTTAAAAATAGTAGTACTCTTTAATATTTTTAGTAATAGTAGTTTCGTTTTAACTGAAAAAAATATTACTACGCATTGTTTTTGTTTTTGTGTTTTGTATCACAGAATTTAGATGAAGAGTTAGAAAACAAGATTCTCTAAGTTATATGCGATTTTAAGTCGGTCCCTTGGAACGCGTATAAGTGAGAGGTCATTGTGTATATGTAAAGAAAGTTCGCCGCCTTTCTTGGTGATGCCTTCGCCTCTCTCACCGAAATAATTGCAGTCAAGACTGGTTGAGGTTAATCTGGATCTTTATTTCATACTTGGTTGGAGAAGGACTGGCGACCTACCGACACACTCCTTGCTTGTTTTCTAGGCAGTTACTATATCGAAAATCTTTGCAAATTTCTCGCTCCTGACCTAATTACCCCTTAGTTTCTCAACTTGTCGCTACGCGCAAAGGACGCTACCCTTTCTCTGATTGGTTCTTTAAAGTGATGTCATTTACTTACTTAGCCTAAGAATTTTAGGTTGGGCAACCACAAAGCTCAAACGCCTGCAAATTTAGCTTAATCCGCACTTTTGATTCTTAAGTTATCTCAAAAATTGTCTCTTAAAGTAATATTTGTCTGTCCGAGAAACAAACCTTACAGTGAAAGTTCTCTGTTTCACAGAGATTAAAGAAGGTTTTTCAGATGACTTTAAATTAAATTAGATTAAATTGTCAAGGACTATTTTATTATTAGAAAAGCTTGCCTGTAAAGACAGGTGAGAATTTAATAGCTCTTTAAGCAGTAGAATAATCGAAAATAATTGTAGTTTGGAAAGTGCTTTAATATATAATTTCTTCATGATTTAGTCTTTATTATTATTATTATTATTTATTGTATTTTATTGTAACTGCAGTAGTTCTACTTCCTCATATTAGTTACTGCAGCTGCTATATTTTGAGTTATGTGTACTATGTTTTGCTAACATATTCTCTACTCATTTTCAATAACACTAATAGGGAGCTTAACAGAATTCACCCTCGAGCACCCATTTGGATCAGGGCCAGGGAAATGCTCTGCATGAAATTATGTCAGCTCCTTTTCAAGAATCGGGGACACTGGCTGTTGTTTAATCATTTGTTCCACGTCCTACACATTGACGCGGCTCTGTCATTTTCTTTTCTGTTTTGCCTCTCTTCTTGTGACAAAACTACCCTTCATTATGTTCGAAAAGCGAAGTGGCGTATCCGATGAAGTGAGGTTCCCCTCATGTTAAGAGGAGGGTCTATTACAAGTCGAAGACGGTGCTTTGTTTTGACAATGTATCTCCAGTTAAAATGCGCTTTTAATGTATCTATTTTTAGACTCAGTTGAGTGTGCAGACTTTCTCTTATTGGTGTGATCATAGAAAATTTGAAAGAACAAAAATAAAATGTATAAAAAAAACAAGGCAAAAAATCTCAAACACTTTCGTATTTTAAATACGCACTAAAGTGCTGTATATTAAAAGCGTACCATAATCCACACGTCGTCCTTATATTTCTTCCTTATTCCATTAAGTTAGAAAGTGTATCATTATTCGTGAGTGTGCTGTATTTTTCTTTCTTATACCACAAAACACGTCTTTGGAATCGAAATCCATATGAAATTAGTCTACTAAAACTGTTTAACATTCTCCGCCAATCATATTCTAACTATACTTCAGCTTTATAAATACTGTTTGGAAATGTACATAATCCATGAGTGAACTCCTACCACATTTGTCTTCTTTGTTCCATAAAACACTTCTTTGGAATTGAAATCTATATTAAAATAGCCTTCAAAAACTGTATTACAATCTTCACTAGGTATATTCTAACTATATTGTCTTTTGTAATAAACTGTAAGTTTTGCCAGTTTACGACAAATATGGAAGATAACACCAAGCTCAGTTTTTGGACTTATTTTTTGGCGTCAAACTTGGCGATAAGTCATCAAAAATTGCAAACCTTACCGACTTTCAACATTTTATTTTCTCCCACAAATACACGCTATCTGTCAACCCTACTGAAAAATGCATCGAAAATGTGTCGAAGTGAACAAAAATCAGTTCACAAAACAATATCGACAGAAAATACCTGAGTGAACGAAATAGCACTCTAGTGCTAATAAATGTATACTTGGAGCGTCATTAAGACGGAGTAAAAGGGTAGCAAAATTCTTTTCGTTTTAACCGATACAACAGCAAAAGACAAGACGTGATGAGGAAACTATTTTCCTTCGTTTTAAGCGAAATTTCGTGCGAAGCATTTTCATCGTAACGAGATTCCACTGTATTTTGTAATTAAATGTAATAGAATAGCTATTAAAATATCATTAGTATGTTGACTGTAATATGCTATGATATTAATGACCTAATGAAGTTTATTATGATTAATTTCTATTTTTATCTAACTTTGTATTTCCAGGTCTAGAATATCATCTATACATAAAATAAAACTTTATAAACATTGAACTGTGCATATGAAGTAAAAAGGAATGCAAGAGTTCGCACTCTCGTGTACTTTTGTATGCCGAATGAATTATTTTTCACAGCAACAAAACTTTCTGCAATTTCTGCATTTCTCCAAAAATAAGACCCGGCCTTACATTAAGTTTTGCTTCAAAAGACACAATAAGGCTTATTTTCCGGGATGACTAATTTTTCATGCGCAATAATTAACATTTGTTCATGTTCGAAAAACACTGTTTAAGTACCATTTTCCAATATACAACCATGTTGTCTTCTTCTGTCATAATCCTCCAAATCACGAATGCCGACCTGACTTTATTGCAACTTGATTTCCTCTAAGACACAATTAACCTTAGTCTCTCATGCTTAGTAATAGAGGTCGTTTCAAATGAGCTCTTCTTGTCCTTGTAGCTTGCTCGTAGGGCATTTGCAACACTACTGTCCGCTTTTTATTCCCATGCTTCCACAAAAGTAACGAAATTTTGAAGCTCAGGCTTCCAAAAATTTCCACGTTGTTTTCTCTCCTTCCTATTTCAATGTAGATTTCTTTAACTGGCTCCTTTTCTGCAATATCAAGAGTTTGGAGATATGCAGTCATTCCTACAGAAATCATTATTTGATCAATTCTCTTTTCTGCTAGTAATTTCTTCATGGTATTATCGCGGCGAGTGCTGACAGAATCCCACACTAGCACACTTCTTTGGCCATCTTGTAATACAAGAGGTAGAAATATATCCCCCCACTTTCTTACTGCTGCTTGCATGCATCAAGCTTTTCCAGTCTCAAGAACATAATTAACTGAAGCAAGTTCGATTTGCTCCTTCTTGCTATTAGGGGTGGTGAAAGGGGGAACTTTCTTTCCATAGAGACGAATCGTCAAAACACATGTTATGCGTGCACTTTTGTAACCCGTGGAGGGAGCGTGCACTTTTGTAACCAGCGGAGGGAATGTATATCGCAGAGGCACCCCTCTGATCAATGGTAGTTTGGGATCTTTAATCCATAAACACTGCAGTTTCACACACGACAATCATGTTCGTAAGTTGATATTTAGAGAAGTCGATACCATCAATAAAACACTTGCAGGCAATTGCACGTTTAATCATCTCAGTGTCATCCAACTTGAACAGTGCTATCAATTTTCTTAGACAGTTCATATCGCTGAATGAAGCCATCTACACCCATTGTTCTGATGCTTTGAATTCGTCTGGCGATATGTCTAACTGCGGTGCAATTGCAAGGAAAAATGCTTGAAAGTCAGCCTTGTGAAGAACCAAACACTTTGCTCTTCTTCTAGCAACCCATTCACGGATGATTTTTTCCAATTCAGAGAATAGTGGTTGCTGACCTGATACACACTTACGCTTCTTGGCATTACCCTCGTCGATCGCTTTACTGAAATTATCATACTCTGATGGCCATTTTCGGACCATTCGTAGATCCAACTTCTTAGCTGTTAGATTTTTATCCTTGGACTGTTCCTTTTTTTTTTTTTTTTTTTTTTTTTTTTCGCTCTTCGAAATAGCTCTTTCTTTTTGTCTTCATTTTATATGAGTATCAAAATTTATTATTCTTTAAATTGATAAATCACTAAACGTCCGTTGTTTGCGCGATGTATTCAATAATGTATATTCTAATTGTCGCAATCACATCCGTTTGTTTCGAATGTGCATGCGTGTTATTGTTCCGCAATTAGGTGCCCATTTGACTGTCGGGTAATAAGACAGCTGTGTGGCTGACAATCTTAACTTGGGCTTATTTTAGGGGTAGAGCTAATATTGAGACAATCCTAAAGATCATGCTAGGGATTGCTTTTTGGTTGTCTTATTTTCGGGGAAACAAGGTATTCTAATAAACATCCGTTTATTATTGATCTAGCCAATCACTTATAATATTTACCTTGACTCTAAAGGAGAAAAGAGTTGATAATTCGCTGTTGTTAAATAAAGTTATCAAAACAAGATGTCCTGACATGAAACGTGAATTCCGATGTTCAAAGAACTCATGATGGTATATCGATACGCAAACTGTCTTGCATTGATGGAAGAGTTTCGTCTACAAAACGTTCAGTTGTCATTAGATCGCGAGCGACACTGACTGTTTCTGTATCATCATGTTGCCATTGTGCGGCTATACATCATGTCACTTTAGTATCTGTACAGTAGAATTTACATAACGTTTTTTTTTTTTTTTTTCTGAGATTCCGCATCATTGGCATTCATTCAATTTACACGTGTAAGAAAAATATTCATTTCTTGCTGAACAAAGAACGAGTGCGCAACTAGTTAGTTGTGAAATTTTGACGAAGATCGTCACGGAAATCAGGAAAAAATCAGGCACCTTTTTTTTTTTAAATCTCAATTTTTAAAGAAACCTTGTTTATGATCTGTCAATTTTCTTATTGGGTTGCTAATATCTTTTCTCTGTTTCCACCAGCACGAGCGAGTTCCGGAACGCCTTCCTGCGCACCATCCGGCAGATCATCCGCGAGAGCGTGCGCAACATGACAGTGCCTAACAAGCCGGCCGCCCCCAAGTCCGACAAGTCCGGCGGAAGGCGGTCCGGCGGCGGCGCATCGGACATGTCTCGGACTCTGAGCGGCGGCGGCGGCAAGAAGCGCTCCAAGTCGTCCCAGCAGCGGCACTCCGCGGGCAACATGGAGCAGCAGCAGGAGGAGACGTACGACAACTTCGCCCCTTCCCGGAGCAAGACGGTCGGCGACGGCATCGACGACATGGACGCCACGTCGGACCGGTCCGACAGGTCCTCTTCTGCGCACCCGACGGTCGGGTCGCCCGTCTGGAAGCCGAGGGGGGACCGGTCGGCCACGCTGCCCCACCCGCCCAAGGGCCAGCACCACCACCACCACCACCACCACCATCAGCAGCAGCAGCAGCAATATGGCGGAGGGCCCTTCTACAAGAAGGACCACTGCTCCTCCTCAGGGCTCGCCAAGCCGCCCCTCGAATGTTAACGTTACATACTGCCTTTGTATATTTAGGGAAATAATATAACTCAGTTCGAGTGGCGAGACAAAAGAAATGCACCACAGTGTTTGTGGCGGACAGGGTGCCGGCACCTTTTATGCATATACACGGTGGTGAGGATCATTTGAGGGAGACCTACACCCATCCCTGGACTTGACATTCTCACTCATAGAGGAGGGAGAAATAGATTGAGAGAGAGTCCTATTGCATTTTCCAGGTAGAGTTGAAACTAAGGTAACAACGTCGAAGGGAAAGTCAAACAGGAGGCAAGGGAAATAATGAAATGGTTTTTGCAGCATTATTTCCATGAGTCACGTGACTTATAGGCTTGTTTCACTTTTGGGTTATAATTGCTCCCCCCACCCATTCCTCCTCTATGTTCTTACTCACATAGGGTCTTAAAATATCTTTTTGTTTTTCCGAAACATGTCATCGCACCAGAGCTCCGAAATCATCCCTTTTTGGCGCAATTTACTTATGTCGACTCTTTTGACATGACAAAGGCAATGAAGCCATTGTTTACATTTTGTTTAGACGTGAAGTCTGGTGAACCAAAATCTATAAATATGTAACGCAGACTAGTAGATCCCTGTTTAAAAAGAAAAAAAATGTCTATTAAAATAATTGGTGACATTAGTGTGTCGTCAAATTAGAACAACGCCAAAAAGAGATGATTCAGAATCTGCTCCTTAGGGAGACTCACCCCTCCCTGGACTTGACATTCTCACTCATACAGTATCTTAGAATGTCTTCAGAACGCAACTACTTCAGTCTATTCCTAAGTACTGCATCAGGCTGACGCGACTACTACTTGGGACCCTGAAGTGACTGACTTTCATTCCCAGAAACGCAATGCGGTACAAGCCCTAGGTGCCCAAAGCGTTTTAACAAGACCTTGAGCATCAACTGTTCGCCGCGAAACTATCACTTTCTCACTGCTTGGATCATTTAAGATACATACCACACTATCATCAGTAATAATTATCCCTTCATTCAAAATTTCGCCAGCTTGTCAGTTGTCAGAGAAATAGCTTTAATGAAAATGAAAGAACAGCACTTTTAATACCCTGATTATAATCGATTTGCAACAACATCAGTGGACACGACCGAGGAATTATTGAAAGCGTGAATCTGCCCCAAATTCCATAACTAGCTGACCACTGACCGATAACTTGGATTCAGCTTTCAGACATTGTAGCTCACATCAAATGCCGCAAAAATGGAGTTACCAGAAAGTACGTCTTATTTGAGCCATTAGGCGATCTCTCTTTATATAAAAGACTGAGAAAGGTTTCTGGAATCATGGCTCATTGACAGTTTATTGTCACCACATCATGTACATCAAACTACAACATCCGCACTTTTACCAGAAAGTATCAGCTGTCTTTCTTCATCGCTCTGATTGTTTAGAAAATAAACTAGCAAATAACGTTACATAATAGTATATACTCATAGTATCTCGTTATCTGGTCGCGAAGCTGACAAATCGCGATATGAAGAAAAGAGAGGATTGTGGTGCATTTTTTAAAAACTGAATATTCATTAAAAAGAAAAGTAGGTTGCCTAAACAACAGAATTAAGTCACTTTCTTTTGCTTCATTCATCGAAAAAATAAGACAGAATGAAAGCCAAAACCCCCACAATTTCACAGCGAAATTTTCATTCAGTGCTTCAGCTTGAAGTATTTATCATACAAGGCCGTAGCCAAAGAAGGAGGGGGGAGGCAAACAACACCGCTCTCAGGTAATATTTAAATCCTTACTAATCGGTAGGCTACTCTCATAGGTAATATTGTAATAGTGATGATACACTTCAAGTTATCAGGGTTAGATATATATTTGCATTTGCAAGCTTCTAAACCTTCAAATCATCCACAGAAAATGACAATATCTTTATTTTTGGTGCAGTTTGTCATTGATAAATTGACAAAACATAATGTTTTGACAGAAATGAGTCTTAAAATTTTTACAATTTACCAAAAATGCGCATTCAAACATCTATGATTTAACCCTTTCTAAATTTTTTACAATTAAAAAATTTTAAACTTTCACTTTTGTATCTGACAAATGACGTATATCTTTTACTTCACATAAACTTGGTGCTATCTTACATTAATTTTCCTAAAATTCAACTCAAGCAGTAGAATGAATTACTACTAACTCTCACATCATTTGCAAAGGTCTGGACCTTCATTTTCTAATTAAAAATGCTGATAATTACATTAAGTAACCTCCAGATTCTCGGAAAAATTTCATTATGTGAATTAATTCCAAATAATGCGAGCTTTGAACTTTATCCACACTCATCACTAATTCAACCAATACACATCAGCGGACTCATATCTTAAATGATCCAAGACTTGCGACAAGTAGTACCACATATCAGATGCAGTTTGGTAGCGAATGCGCAGTGAAAAAAACATCAGTTTACACATCAGTGCTTATTCATACAGATACTGCGACAGTGCTAATAAACTGGACGTTTATTGTCATTTCTTGAAAAAGAGCACCTAAATGTCTGATAAATATGGTTATATTTGCCGCAAAATGTTTACTTCGGCCGCATCGTTTCAAGGACTTAAAAGAGGACTAGAAAACTGCAAAAGATAGTGAATTTTCCGAGTAATGTGCAATTGCTTCCTTTTTAGTGACATTAACTAAATGGCGGAGGTTATGAGTATTTTTTTTTCTTCTGGAAAGTGTGAATCTTTCAAGTTTCCTGAAAAAGTGAAATCACAGGAAAATTTGAAATAATGATATTTTGGCAGTTAAATAAAATTCCTAAAGAAATATGAGGGCGAATCAAACTTTTTCCCTTTACAATTTGGACATTGTCTAATTATAGTAGACTATGCGTTTAGCATCATCCAGCAATAATTTACGGTTTTTTGAAAAATATCGAGTGATTTGTGAATTGAATCATGCTCAAACTATGATCAGTATGATAATCAAACTGAAATGGAAAATCGCATGTAACGATGTTTATTTAATCGTAAAAATGCTCTGACTAAAAAGTGCCCATTTTGGCTGCACGTTTAATTAAAACCAGAAAAAAAATGCAAAGCAGGGTGCAACTGTAAAATATTTCTTTTATTATTTTTACTTAGTTTGCAATGAAAACAAGTAAATAATTCAAAATAGTGCAGTTCTTTTGATTAAACGATACTGGAACCAGTTCAAAATTAAACTATTTTCAAAAGTTTGGACTAATTGGATATATATGCACGCATTTCGTTTGCCAAAATGTCAGATAGTTAAGCGAATAGAACATTTTCTTCTACTAAACTCTCCTATGTCTAAGTAAATTTCAGCCAACGGCAAAAATTTTCTGCTGCATAGTTTTCAAATTGGCAGAAAGCAGTACAAATTACACTGTATGACTGTTTAAGTTCTTTAGTAAGTTCTAAGTAAATGGCAACCAATTAAAAAAAATTTTGTTTCATCATCGTTAAACGGCTGAAAGCCATTTAAACTCATCTGACTGTATTAGGTTTTTAAGTCAGTTTTAAGTAAATTGCAGCTAATTAGAAAATTTTCCTATTTTATGGATTTTAAAATGGGAGAAACAGAACGAATAACATTTGTGGCTGTATTAGGTTTCTTTGCTCTAAGTAAATTGCAGAAAATGACGAAAAAATTATGTTTTATTGTTTTCAGAATGGCAGAAACAGTACGAATAACACCTCTGACCGTGTTAGGTTCACGTAGTGCCTACTTAGATATCCTACGATCAGCGTTTTTCTTCAGCGCGTCACTACGAACAGTGCATTGCGGGTAGAACTAACTTACTCATGGATAGACAACAAACCTTGAAGTGCCAAGTACTGTCACATGGACATCGAAGGGGCAAAGCTTAAACAATCCCTTGAATGAGATATTACAAGAAAGGTCTTTATAAATGCGTTCTCAGATTAGTTTATGTATATATAAATAACATTTCTACTCAAGCGAATACAGGTTGAATTTGTATTTTTCGGAGGAAGAGAAGGGGGGGGGATTATTTGGTGATCTGTCAATATTTTGAACTTGTCTTACATCTTTAAAATTTTTGATACGTCCTCATCATAATGTAATTTATTCTAATATTATAAATATCACTTGAACATAATTCAAAGCTTTTTCTTTGAAAAATATGAAGATTTCAAAATGCCCAACGTAATGCAGAAATATTTCTCTATTTCTTTGTTTTTCGTTCTTCATATTCTTTGAATCGCATCGGGGTATCTACTTCCACAGCTTTAGGTATTAATTGGGAAGCCAGTAGTGTTCTTTCAGATCAGAAACTAAAAATTGCTGCTACATTTAATTGAACTTAACCCTTTGAAGCGCAACCATTTCCCAATGTTGAAAAAGTGCAGCCGTTGCCATCGCACGATTTAACTAACAGCAAGACGGCGGTTTTCGAATCGCCCAGTGCGTGCCACAGAGCTAAAGAACTTTTTGACACAGCTGACTGTGTGGTGCCAATGGGCAGTCTATCTAGATGTCCTCCATAAATATTTAATTGAAAAGGAATGTATTCTTCATGGATCAAAATAGTGAAAGTCAAAGTTGCTTCCCCACAGCGAGGACACCGCGCGTTAAAGGGTTTTAAACTACAAGCACAGATAGAATTTTCCGAAATTTTAAAAAAGTGTTTTTAGAATGCCGCGTAAGACTTTGTTGTTGGGAATCAATGGAAAAGAACTCACACATACTCAAATTTTTACGTAACACATTGGACGGTTATCTTCCATAGATCGACTTCGATAACGAAATAATAAGAGGTGCCCCCCCACCCTGTCCGCCGGCCATTGAGAAAGGTGGTGTGTTTGGAAAGTATTGTGTTTGTCTGAGTGAGTGAGAGTACGATTTTGTTGTTTAAAAGTCCTTTGCAAAAGACTATCAAACGAATGATAGCGAAGGAAAAAATAAACAAAACCAAAAGAATCCACAGGAATGATATAAAATATTAAATCTTCACAGACTGACTTATATTGACGAATTGTTATTTAGTATGAATCCTGTGATTTGTATACTGTTACAAAGATAACAATAAATAATTGAATAAACAGTCCCGAACACAAGTGTGTTTCGGCAAACCTAGAAGTCACTGAGCTCAATTTGCAGTAAACAAGTGCCCCCTTTCCTGCTACTGCAACTATCTTATACAGGACAGTAAAATGAACAGTCAAATGTTATTTATGACGAACCATATGAAGTAGAAAAACAAACAAAAAAACTTGTTTAAAAATGTTATTTAAAATATAGCGTAGCATTATACATAGCGTGCAGAGTTTTAATTTTCTTTTCATTTTCCTTGGCGTTTTATTAGAATATTGAAGCCTGCACTACCAGTAACGACCGTCAGTTAACGAGGTAGGGATCGTGTGATACCAATTAGCAGTTCGCTTGCAGTTGTTATTTATAAATTTCTTGTTCACACTCTGACACATCTCTTTTGATTCCGAGCCGATTCATAAAAAGTCGGCAAAGCCTTCTTGTCTTATAGATGCATCTCCATTTTGTTTGTTACAACACCATAAAAACCCGGTGTTCCTTGTAACGCATTTGGTGGACTGAGCAGCTAACGATTTATTGGTCAAATGAGCTGGCTATTCCATCTGCATGAAAAGTAATGCTTTTTATATTTATTACAAAATATCAATAACGACGTGTTTACTCGCGTAATAGTCGCACCATTTTGACAATTTTTCATGATGAAAGTCTAGGTGCGATTACTATGCGAGGAAAATTTACTACATAATACTTCTAACAATTAATTACTTCTAACTACAATTAATTATTTAACAATTAATTACTTCTAACAATTAATTACTTCTAACTCTAAAGCTTTTTTTTCTGCTTCAAAACAGGGGTGCGACTATTATGCAAGGGCTACTATTACGCGAGTAAACACGGTATAATAATTTTGACAAAAATAAATAATTTAAAGCACAAAATTCACACACGCTGTTTTGTTCTGCAACCATCCTAAAATGAACTAATACTGCTAGACATCAGTAAAACACATTTATTGGTAATGGGGCAATATGGTAATGGTAGCTGTTTAGCAACTTTTACCCAAGATTTGTTGATTGCTTTGAGACAAGCAAGTTTAATATATCCGAAGGGGGAATTTTTTAGTAAAACAACAGTACTTTAATCATTCCACACAATAAGCGGTGATATTTCCTCTAGTAGCACAACTAGTTCAAAAGACATTAAGAAGACGTGTTTTGAACGTCAAAGGACGTGTCTTGAACGTTTTTGAATTAGTTGTGCTGGTCTCTAATACTTTACTTAAATGCAATCAACTAAGCATCTGAGATAATCACACATTTTAAACGGAAGTCCAGTATCATTTTACAATTAGTTGTAGAACGTCTTAAAAAATATTTCTCATGCAAGTTTTATTTCATTTGTTCACTGCATTTGAAAAGATGTTCAGGTAATATAAAACCTTTAGAAATGTGTACGACCAATCTAGGAACAATGTCAGCAGAATATCTGTCCTATTACCTCGTTACTTTTTCGTATAAATCCAAAACCTAATGCAGTTTTTAAGCATTTTATAGTGATGTGGTAGCTTTCCAAATAAGTTAACCCGGAATGATCGCATCCGTGTCACGTGTTCTGTATTTTATTTATTTCATTAATTTAAACTTTTAAACACCAGATTCTACGAGTGTTGTCATAACTGGATTGCTTGTTGACAGTTGCAGGCTATCAAAAGTAGTAAGATCTAGTTGAATGAATATTCTATAATAATCATACTAGCATTTAAAACACATATCTCAGAAAAAAAATAATTTTTGACCACTGTAAGCACTTAAAATTAATATGATTTGAATAAAGCGATGCTCTATAGTGGCATAATAGCATCAGCGACATGACAGTTACCAATAAAACATTCCTTAAAGACCGACCGTAGTCAAATTTAGAATGACGCTAATGATTTATGCTGTTTAAAATTTAAACGTTTGCTGTTATTTTGTCATTAATGTCATGTAATTCCAGGGATTTTCAGCAATGTAATGTCTTAAAAGAATTAAGTAGTTTTAACACACTTTTAACAATTCAAAATGTATGATAAAGACTTCCCAGTACGTCTATTTAATTATAAATATTTCCGATGCACTAAACTTGTTTCATTTGAAATTCAGATACAATACTTCAGTAATATTAAGGTTTAGCGATTTCTAGCTAACTGTAAAAAAGATTGCCAAGCTGGGTTTAGCTCTAAGGACGTTATTTTTGATGATTAATTGGGCGATATTTAGCCAAAAGCCGCCAAACTTGGAGATTGTTTGCGAATTTTTGGCCATAGTCCAAATAGTGATTGACCACAGATTTTTAATGAATTGGAGGTATCCATAGATCTCAATCTATGGAAAGTCTTTTGGGGGACCTTGCAAATAAATTATCCAGTTGATTGCAATAAAAAAAAGATGTACAATTAGATCCTACAACAATTCTAAAAAGATAATTTCAAAATTCTACGGCTAAATGTTTTTGAATTATGCGAGTTATGTACTTAGTTTTGGTGACAAAGGCGATATTTCGGCAAAAGTCGCTTAGCTCGATGAAAGTTAGAAAGATGCAGCCCAAAGCAATGATCGACTGTAGACATACTGTGTTCAAAATGTTCGAATACCTTAATATATTGGAATTCTTTTGGGTGGCCCTATAAATAAAGTATCCACAGGGTTGGAACCAAAAAGTACGCAACCAAATGTTACAACAGTATTAAACATAACAAATTTTATCATTCTACGACTAATAGTTTTTGAGATATGCGAGTTACGTACGCACGTACAGACGTACAAGCAAAAGCTAGTCAAAATAGGCTTGCAGTTGGTCAAAATGCATATGTACGACCATACACACATGCACACGTTGAGACGTCACACAAGAACTCTTCAGAGATCGTCAAAATCATTTTTTTTTTTTCATCAAAATCTGAATACCAGAATGTTTCGCGATCATTAAACTTTCTTTTACTTCGTACAAAGAAGTAAAAATTTATTCAGAAAAAGACATTCTTCATGTGTAATAAATTTATATTGCAGAAGAAAATGTTTATCCGTGTGACATATTTTGAGGAATATTTATGCTAGTACAGGAGCATCAGGAACATATCAATTACCCATAAAATATTGATGAAAATTAGACTGATTCTAATGATTACTAATATTAGAGATTTACGTGTTTATGATTATTCTTTTTATAGTATTTTTTAAACGTTACTTTCATATAATTCTAAGCAATTGTAATGTCAAAGAAATTTTAGAATTTTAACTAATTTCTAACATTTGTTTGAAAAAAAAAACCGCTCTTAATCTATAATAATGATATTCTAGAGGCACGTATTTATGCAATTGGCATTATTTAGGAGTATATATTTGTACAGTAGCACCTGGAACATGTCAATTACGAAATTAACCAAAATTAGAAGAGTACCGATGTTTACTTATGTTGATGATTTAAATATTTGTGGCCGTTCTTTTATATTCTTTAGAAAAGACCTTAATATCATCTGATTCCAACACAATTCTATCAAGACTATAATATTTAAAAAAATACTTTAAAAGACATTCTCGATGTATAATATTAATTTTTCAAGTTAATCCAGGTGACTTATCTAAGACAGTTCAAGCAACAAGAAGAATGTAGACATTTAAAAAATATGCTCTTTTAAATCTTATATCTTGACAATCGCTCAAGTATTTCTGTCAAAAAGGAATCTGGTGTGGTAATTTTTATTGACGAAAAACACTGCAAATACATAAGCTCAAGCGTTACAATTTTTTGTTTTGGAGCTATATATAAATTCATCATGCAAAGAAAAATTGCAATATCTCCCTAAAACCTAGAATTTTAAGAGGATTTACATAATTTAATTCTGAAATATTTAAAACTAATAGAGAAAATGGAAGACTTGTATTGTATCTCAATCAGATAGGTAATCCATCATCCTAACTGAAAATAATCAAAATTAGAAAGCTACTAATGATTATTGATGCATATGGTTTAAATATTTGAGTATTATCCTAACTTTTTAAATTGCACAGATACTAATATTTTGTAATATCTTTCGAATGATCTGAAGATATATTTAACTTTTGTATTTTCTACAGCACCATTTTTTGTTATACGCAAAATAATATTGGATTTTAACTCTGAATATTAATACTATGGTGTTTTGTTTCACTTTCTCTGATTTATTTCGTTATATTAGATGATGACTTAATAACAAAATAATGCTAAGATTGGTTTTTTCTTCACAATACCGAACAAAAAAGATAATTAATCAAAAACAATCAAATTCGAAATTCCTTTCAAAATAAACTTCATAACGAGACAAGCTTTCACAATTAAATAAAAATTGTACTGCAGTCTAATCAGATCTGTAAATATCGCAGTAAAACATTATAGTATTAATTAAAAACACATAATATTTACCATTAAGCATTGTAAAAATTTGGCCGAAATACTCTTCGGCTAAGAGCCATGGCCATTATCAGTCGACGAAATTGCTTTCCTACTTTGTACCTCTCTCGATGTTGAGGAGGACGTTCCACACGTCGCCGAACATTATATCATTGATGGCGCCATCTATCGCTACCATTTCTAATGATTCGTAAAAAAAAAAAAAAAACGTAAGTCCTATTGTTATAATTTGTGAGTCTTTTTAATATTTTTAAATTCAATATCCATTGCAGATTTATGTGCTAAGCGAGAGAGGGCAGTGTTAAGTTTATTAAATTTTATGCCATTAATATGGTCGTGCTTTCTTTCTTTAATTTTGCATTCGGTCATGCCTATGTAACTGCCTGTCTCTCCGGTTTCTTCAAACAGGTTTTTGATTTCGTAAATTTCTGAGGTTTCTTAAAAATACTGTAGAGTACTGTAGAGCGACCAATTAGTCAAGCTGCCAGTCCACTATCGGAATTTATGTAGTTACAAGTGCCACATCCTGTTGCTAAAATATTAATAAAGTATACTTTGATAATATTATTTAATCATAATAAAGTTTTATAAAATTAAGAGTTAGGATAAACATTTTTATACTCACAAAATCGAACAAAGAACCGTCGATGTACCTTAAAGAAGCTAGTGACTTAGTCTGAGTGAAAATTGTTAAATCACTACGCTGCCCATCGATTGTTTATCCTTCATAATAGGGTTGCCATTAAAATTTATAAAACTCTCAGTGAAAATATAATATGCACAATGTTTCCATAAAATGTGCTGTTTTTTTTTTCTTTTCTTTTACAGAGGCGCACAACTGTAAGAGGTGTAAACAAAATGTCTAATTTAAAAAAATAATTTACTGTTTAATGATTTTAAACTGCGATTATTTACGTATTCCTTTTTACCCAGTTTAAAAACAATTATAGTAGAACTTCTCAAATCCTAAATATCAGGGACTTTACCAATTCCGGACTACAAAAATTCCCAGATTATAGAAATCCTCTACTATGAATTATTAAAAAAAATCATTATAATCCGGTAAGGTTGATCAAAAAAAGAACTTACATTTTTTGAATAAAAAAAGAGAGAGGAATGAAAAATAAAACACATTTATTGAAGAATTATACAAAAAAGAAGAGGTAGTTTTAAAATATATCCATCCAATAAAATATGTTGTTTGAATTTTGCTTTGCGCTGCATTGCTGGATTATTTTTAAGGCCGAATTTCGTCTGGATTTGATAAGTTCTACTTCAGAGGTTCCCAAACTTTCTTTCCTCATAGACCACTTTCAAATTTTTCTGATTTCGGTAGACCCCCTGCTGCTACTTTTCTACCATATTCCCGAATCTCATCAAAAAATATGAATGAATCCCATTTTTTTCACACCAACGTAGACCCCTGTCTACCTCTTGTCTCTCGTGGACCCCTGGACCACTTTGGTAATCACTGTTCTACTTTAAACTAGAAAGACCAAGTAGCACAACATCGTTTTTCAGAACGGGTTTTTATTCTCGTTTGCATTCTGTTGCAATCCCACTAAATGAAACACTTAATGTAAAGTTACATTAATGTACGGGAAAAATAAAATCTTGTACCATCTCGAATTCTGACATTTCTTCGGAATAGTGGAAATATTAAAAGGATCATCAATTTATTTAATAATCCATTAATCGAAAGCTATTATTTACCTTTCCGTTGTTTTGTTGAGTAATTCTTCATCCTCTGCAGATATAACTTGCGATTTTCACAGCATTACTCCCAATGTTTAAATGACGCAAAAAATAACCGCATGAAAATATTTTGATTGATTTCCTCAATTCTGTTAAAATTTAGCATTCTCAATCAACCAGACTTTAATTTCTGAATTAATAGTTTTACAGCTACAAGCTTATTCATATAAAATGAGAAAAACAGTTCGATATTTCAACTGACTTGCAAGGAATTTCAGTAGTTAGGCTCACAAATACTGATGTCCATTTATGTATTATTTTCTGTAAAATAAACTATTTAAATCAGCAATAATTAACTTTCAAAAATTTTGTTTCATTTTTACATTTAAAAACACCCATTAAAATTAGAATAATCTTTTAAAACTACACACACATAAATCCAGTTTCTTTGAAATAATATAAGTACACAAATAATACCCAATCTTTAAACAATGCTTAGTCAATTTTATACTTCAAGCAATATTGTTAAATGAAATTGGTATCTAATATGACGGTAAATAACTCACCAAAAAATACTTTTATCCTAAATATCAAGGAAAACATTTTACCAGAAATAATTTTACGCGTTTAATGATGAACTAAACAAAGCTAAATAGTATTACAAACGCAAGGTGCATCTTGTAATCTTATCTCTTGCATTTCAAGTAAGAGAGTGAAGATAGCAAATGCAGCATAAAATATGTAAACCAGTACTAAATAAAATCTTCAGTGTTTCAGATTTTAGCTCATGTTTACAAACATTGATTTTTTTTTTAATTAGAACCATTACATATTCCAAATTGTAAACAAACCCGACATTCTCTTTAAAAAGAAAAATTTACATTATTTTTCTGTTTCTGGCCTCTCATTTTCAAGTTTCCTCTTCCGTAACATTAACCCTTTTCTTGCATAATTTATAATTATTTATCACTTTTAAATATATTATTCTGGCAGTTTTAATCCCCACAATTGCATAAAAATAAAGCTACAGTGTTGTTAAATTAGATTTTCCTGACAAAAAATAAATTAAATAATCCAACTAATTTACAAAATTTTTGATGTCGTTTTAGCATATCAATATCGTTCAACAACCTCCAGCTGAAATTGCATTACATAAGATTACTAAGTTTAAATATATGCTCTTAGTTAAAATAAATTAGATTATTAGCTTTTATATGATTGGCGTTGTTTTGAACACATTTTTAAATGCTTAAATAATAATAATGTTTTTCAATCTTTTTAATTGTCGAGAGTAAGAACGAACTCCAGAGTTCCGTCAGTTGAGGAGGGAATTTCTTGAAATATTAGGAAGATACGTCAATAAATCTCTATTTTCTATGTACATAACTTACATAGTTGAATGTCGATTAAAATTTTGTATACCTAAAAAAAACCTGTTTGCTCAAAATAAAATAACTAAATAAAAATAAGTAACGAAATTTAAAATTTTGGATTTTTTCATAAGCCAGTTAGAATAGGTGAGTAGAGTAATCCATCTTGTACGCCTGACGAATATTAAAGACTCATTTGACAAATTTCCCATTCAGCATCGATTCATGTAGATGAGGTCCATAACTGCAAGACAAACAGATATGTGATATTTAGGCGACCACGGCACACAATGCAGTTAATTACGTATCTACATCTGGTTGCCGAAAAGACACACGCAAAACCGGCGCCGGAATTATATTTATGCAGTGTGCTATAAAAAAAAATAACAGACGTGTTTGTGAGGACGCCTCCATTGTTTGTCATGTATAATAGCTGAGTCTGAAAACAACGCCCTAATAGCACACACATATATATACCGAGAGTAAATTAACTTTAAAAATGCATGGCTACATCAACGTTGTTATAGTAGATTTAAATATTTAGAAGATAACTTTAAAAATATATATAAAAAAGTAATAGTTTTGATGAAAAATTATTTAAACAATATATAAATGTTGTACAGAAAAAAAAGTATATATAAAACCCTTGAAAATTTAAATGTAGAAATAAAATGCATGAGTTTTATTTCACAGTTGACTTAGTCTCCTTATATATTTATACGGGTAAAATAGCTTACTTTAAATTTGTTGTTGATGTTGTATGATTTTAAAAAAGCACGTCATGAAAATAGCAACAGAAACTTCAAAACAACACACTGAATTACTACTTTATGCAAACTACGTATTATGATTTTATTTTTTTATTTATTGGACCAATCTTGATTATGGTTAAAATTTGCTTTGCAAGGGTGTGGTGGCAAATGTGATTAAATCAATCCTCAACATGGCGCCAATAAAAGCCACTACCCTTTACTTGTTTTCATATAGTTGCAGAAGTAGAAAAGATCGTTTGATTTTGGGCAGCACAAAAGAATAATCTTATTGCATACATTTATTTCGTTAGGTAGACATTTTCCTAAAATGAAAAAAAAAAAAAATGAAATTTATTTAATGTATGGCTATGGAAATTAGGCCTTTCTGTATTTGTAAAATGTTGAATAATGTGTTGATATGCATATGTTATACAAAACTAAAAGACACTAAAATTTTAAAAAAGAGTTTCTTTGATTATAAATAATGATATTGTATTTTTATGTTTTACATGTGAACAAATAGATGTAAATGTTTATAAGATTCTTAAAGTCATCTAAATCTCTAAATGTACGTGAAATTTGCTATAGTGATGCAATAAATTGTTTGAAATGTGGTATATTAACAGAACTGTAAAAACTTAAATCAAACTTAAAATTTGTAACATTGATGAAACGGCTAAACATGGGTACTTAAGAATTTTTCTTTCTTTCTTTTCGGTGTAAGAAAATTACATTCACTTCTTTAAATTATTTACTGAAGAGAAGATAGTATATTGGTGTAGTAAAATAATTATTATTACAAAAATTCAGAAAATTTTAATACTCATTCTCTTTTTCAGATTTCAGCTTCCTATAATAAATTGTACACTGTGCTCTATTATTTAAAAAACTGTACACTATATTAATTCACGATTTAAAAAATAAGTTTATTAATATATATATTAGAATAAATAAATATTATAATAACTCTCTACACAAGTTATTAATTCACTTAAAAATAAGTTTATTAATATGTATTAGCATTAATAAATATTATAATTATACATTATATATTAATAAATAAGAGTTAATTAATTTTTTAAAGATATAAAGAAAAATAAATTTACTTTATAAAACGTACCTTCAGAAGAAGCTAACAAAAAAGTTACTCGAATGAGTTTGGATTGCACTTTCAGCAATTTAACATATTGATATAATCAAAAATATAAAGTGAGAAAACTCCAGTGTAAAGAAGAAGAAAAATTCAAAACACGGCAAATTACAAGGACGCAATATAGATCTTTGCAAAGCTTTGTCAGAACATGCTAGAAAAGCCAAGATAGTCGTATAGTTTTAGTTTTGATGAAGGGGAAAAAATATATATATACAAAGATCGATATTTTCAATATTTAATTGAGATTCCCAATTCATTCAAAAACAATGTTTTATTTGTTTATCCTTAGAATTACATAAATAGTGGTCACAGTATTTTTTTTCTTAAGTCTCACATTTGACACGAAGAAACTCTTTTTGTGTATTTGTTTTGGGGAACGTGAGTGTCCTCTCTAGAATTCCCTAGATACAAGGTTGCCAGATGGTTTCCTTAAAGCCCGGGTTTCCTGCAAGCGGCGACGGCCAGCGCTCCAATTTGTCAACCGCGAATAAACGCCCGGGGTCTTTCGTGCGCCCACGAGATCTGGACCTTTTAATAAACGCGTTCTTTGGACGCGAGAGGCACCCGCTAAGGTCATTAATCACTCTGGTCGCTGGACGCTTGCAGGAAACCAAGGCTTAAGGAGAACCCGCTCTCTTTTTCTATAAATTGTCTTCCCATCATCCCTGATCTACTTGTATGTCCCCCTTTTGCTTATTTTACAAAGAAAAACGCTTAAAACCGAAATCTTATCACGGGCCGTGTTCCTTTTCATGGGTAGCAGTTGTGGCAGTGGATTACATATGGCATCTTTCCCCTCCAGTGGATTACATATGGCATCTTTTGGAAATAACGAATCCAATTTCATCTTTTATTCTTCCTGGCCTTCTTATGCAATATAATTTTTTAAATATAACATGCGATTATTTACATTATAATTTTCTTAAACACCAAACTTCTGTCTAAAATTGGTAGTTCGAACAAGCACGATTGAAATAAAATAAGTGAAAGGAAAAAATGTTTAATTCTGCAAATCCTTTTTTAATAAATAAGAAAAAAGCGAGAAAATTCTTTGTAGCTCCGTCATTCTTCTGTTTTTAATTTCTCATCTGGCAACTGTATCTAGGTAGTGCCCATGCAAATGCTGAAAGCCTCAAAAAGTTTTATAAAAAAATGTTCCTCATACCTATTAAGTGCAAATTACGAAAAATCAAACATTAAATAAACATTACATTTAAATGTATTATATGAAAATTCGTTATTAGAATACTGGCGGTTCTACATTTTCTTTTAAGGTAACGGACTATGTTCGAAGATCATTTTATTTTATTAAATTTGTTTATTATGCTCGCGCGTTACTTATTTATAATTATTATTCTTTTTTTTTTTTTTTTTTTAAGCTATGAAACAGAACTAAACAAGTCTAACATAAAAATCTATGAACTTTTATAACCAAAAAAATGTTTAAGAACCTTTCAATTATGACTTACTTTGTTCTGATTTTTGAGAAATTATAATTTCCGCTTCACTTATAAAATTATAAAGAAATTATAATTTTATAAATGAAAAAAATTTCATTCTTCGAGGAATGCATTTAAAGTTTCAAATTTATCTTTTTCTTCATTTATGAATATATTGTTAACGTAGATGCTCAACAATCATTATTTATTATTTTTTCTTCGAGAGGAGGGGATGCCCACATGAGAAATATTCGAGAAAATACATCGTAGAGCTTTCAGTTGTTGCTTGATATTTAAATAACACTAATTAAAGCCTTATTCTTTGCAAACTTCAAAATCTGAGATAACGTTTTCGAATGACCTTTTTAACTGTCGGATACCTTAGATCATAAAAAAAACTATGATGGACATACAATAATATTGAAATCAAACAAATGACTTAATTTGCATGGGAGCTCAGCTGCTGTGGTTAATGAATCTTAGCGAGAAATTTAAGATCTTAATAGCTTTCCCAGTTAAAGTAAAGTAAATAAAAAACACACATAAGATGTCCTGATATTAATTTTGTTACTTTGAATACAAATGCAGTGGTAAGCAAAAATTTACTTACTTTTTACAATAAATTAGCTAATTAATGCTGTAATTTATAATACAGTAAAGCATGGCTTCTTCATTTTTATTTAGAAATCAAGCCTTGATCATACAAGGACCATTTCAAAAGTAATGCATAACATGGTCCGTCAGTTGTAATTTGAACTTCGGGAAACATCAGGTGTTTTTTTTTTTTTTTTATTTATTTATCTGGGACAGCTGCTTATTTAGATTTTATAAAAGCGAAATAGAAATAAAGCATACAGAAGACTCGGGTACGCTCAGTGGTCAAAGATGGACCCGTCATGGTTGAGCATTGTCGTGTCTCCATGATAATGCTCGACCGCATCTGTTTTCCAGTTAGTAACGGGGTAGATGCTCCGATACGGTTAGGAAGTGTTACTTTACAGTCCTGACGTGAATCTACCATACTTTGACCTGATACCCAACCATAACATCAGTCATTCGGCAGATGAATAAAGGTGGAATATTAAATGAAACTCAAAAGCTCTCGTGCCGTTGGGACTCATTGTAAAGAAGGGAGATCACATTAAAGCCTTGTAAAGAGACACTGTCAGCCACATGAACACGTAATTTTAAATAATAATTATTATAATTGTGCATTACTTTTACAAATGGCCCTCGTACTACATTCTATTAGTGAATTCAAGCAGAACGATTAAAAATTGTTATCAGTTCTTAACTATTTATTTCTTGTGCATTCTAAAAATAGGATAAATACAACTCTAGTTTTTTGCTGGATAACTTTAGCAGTAAGTGGCAAAAGTCTTGCACCAAGAAATTGAAAGACAGTTTCTTTTTAACTTAAAAGAAAATGTGCTGAAAGAAATGTTAAATCAGCATATTAAAGATTAGTTGGGGAAAATTTTATATTAAAATCACATATATATTTTAGATTGTTTACAACTCGAATTAACTTAACAAAATTACAAGGCCTAGTCATAAAAAAACTGAATTTTCAAGGTTTGTGTACATACTTTGCATAAAATTAATGAAAATCATATCATTCAAAATTGAAAATTATTTGAAGTAATGACATGCAAAGCATATGCTTCTAGTTTTTTATAGCCTTGTTAGGGGTTAAAAAAAGTTGAATTTAACATTATAAGTGAGACTGTGAATTATTTTCCGTTCTAAAGAACTAATGATATGGAGCTAGCAAGACTATAAAAAAAATTAACAGTTTATGTTATGCATGTATTTCTAAACTTATATATTGCAGTAACATAGTTAAACATAATTTATAGATTTTTCATAGCACTAGTGCAAGATTTAGCCACACATATACTTCAAAAATAGACAATGATATTATATAAAATTTATATAATATCATTGTCCACTTAAAATACTGATGCATTTGCTATTAATCAAAATCAATACCGAAAAATATTTTATGCATTTTTATTGCTAAAATTATACTATGCATTTTTATAACTGTCATCTTTAAATTCACTCCTTGTTTCACGCTCGAACCTTTCAGGAATAGTAATGCATTTTTAAATGCCAGGGTTCAGAAACGTTAAGTTTTTTGATAGACGTTTACCTTGTAGTAAAAATAGCGGCTCGAGATTCTACTCCAAAAATACTATTGCAAACAACATAGCTGCTTCAATACGCATGCAACATACTCGGTATTTTATAAAAAATGCTATTTACAAACATTCCGGAAGAGAATGTGCATAACAATAAAATGTTTAATTAAAGTATTCTTAAAAATGTCATGCTTAACTACGTATCAATACATGCTTTCGATTTAAATTAATTTGATAAATCATTCTCAATTTTTCTTTCAGTTTTCATTGTTTAACAGTTAAAAATGACTACTAGAGCTACTTATTTATTACACTTGTCTTATATGGCGGACAAAAATAAAACCCAGTATCTAGATATTTGCTGTAAACATACACTGACTTTAATTCCCTCAGAATTCCGGGAGCTTTGATTTTTTTTCTCTTGCCCCTCTCCCCAAATTTTCATTGCATATTATAAGGCTTCTGAAGATATTAAATTTATGAAAAGGGGGGGGGACCTTTTTTTTTTTTCAAACCTTACAGCTAGAGTTATTAAATGTAAACATTGCGAGATTTACAGCTGTCAAAGCTCATAATTTTACTTTTATTCGATTAACTATTCGGATAGAATTTTTAGCAGTGTACCAGTTTTAATAGTGTTTACATACTAATACAGTCGGCACTCGTTTTTATAAACCGTAGGGATCACTGAAATAAAAATAAAATCATCTATGGGATTGCATTCCGTACCACTCGCTAGTTTATAAAATTCTCACGTGTGAACTCACGTGTTCTTAAAAAAGATGTTGGTAAGAACGACCACACATATCAACTATACTAACGATTTCATTATATAAAATTTCCCATATTGGTGTGTCTTTGAACAAATAACTAGTGGTGGCCGTCTTCTATCTTAAAAATTAAGTTGAAATTTGTTTTAAACTTTAAAAAGATATTTTTATAATTACATTTTTTTTCTCTTTCATAGTTTCAATAATAACTTTAGTATTCACACTATAGTAAAAATTACACTTCACGCTTTCAGATGTAATTTAAAAAATTGCTATAAGCCAACTTTTTAAATTCTTTATAAAACTATTGCACTTTTGCTTCCATTGACTGTTTCAGTTTGAGAAAACTTTAATGGCCGGCTGTTATAAATTACAACAACACGATTGTTTTGCTCTTCAAATTTTCATAAAGCAAAACATTTATGACCCAATACGAATAGGAAGCATGTGGCTAGTTAAAGCTGTCAGGACATACTTTAATCTTTAGTAGTCAAAGTTGGTCAGGTCATCGTTAATCGGTTAATCAATGAAGTTAACATATTGCTCGAGGACTTAACTTTTAAAAAATGAAACTAAAAATAAACTAACGGTTTTCTTAACTTCCATTAACTTCAATCCATACATTGGTTGCTGGCATCATTAGAATGTCAGCATTATTAGAAGTAGCAATAATGAAAAAGAGAAGGGTATGATTTCTTTTTTTTTTTCCCTGCAGTGTTACTCAGTCTGAAAAAATGACCATAAGCTACAGATATCTGAAAAACAAAGCTCAAAATTTGGTCAGAACTTGGCTGGACCCAAAGTCGAAAGTATCTGTTACAGATGTTGAATTCCTAGGTGAACGAGTTTTAATGAAACTGTTTATTAAATATAACACTGCTATTCCATCTTGTACTGCAGTTGAACGTCTTTTCTCTACAGCAGAACATATTTCAGAACCAAAAGATCATCGTTTCGGATGATAATTGTAAAGACAAGAAAAAACTGAAATTAAACTTAATTGCTTAAATGACATAGTTTTAAAAAAAAAATCTCTCGTCACAAAATATTTAACTGCATTTTATTCATCTATCGAGGAGAAGGCAGCAATGTCATCAAAAGTGCTGTTTGGCAAAACTTATGTTATTATTTTTTTTAATGAAAAGTTGGACATTGGCACTTTTAAAAAATGTCGACTACCGCCAAAAGAAGTCTTGAAACCACAAATTTAATGTGAAGGTTGAGGATCAACATTGTAATATTCTGGTCACAAATTCAACACCCACTAATATCCACTGTACTTAAATGATATTATGGTAGCTTTTCCATAAAGCAACATATCTTTAATTTCTTTTCAACAGTAAAAAATGACATGTTCAAATCTAAAAGGACTGTTTAAAAAGCTTGTCCGAACATAACTGATTTAGCAAAATTATGCTATTGAAAATTTTTCGTTTTAACTACTTTTTTTTTTTTAAATAAGAGGAAATCGAGTGTAAGATGCTCATGTGAATAAATTTTAATATTTAAAACTGATTCTGAAAATATAGTTTACATGCATTCAAATTATTTTATTTCAAATAAAAATCATTCTACAAAATTTAAGTTAAATATTTTTTATTTGGTGCCTTACAATCCAAAATGTATCTTTTGTAAATTGGTACATTAACTCAAAATGACTGGAAAATAAAAATAACTTCCGATTTACGAATCTATATATTGACAGGCTATCGAGACTTAAAGGAAAATTTACTTCGATTAATAACTTTGTCCAAAGAAATAAAATTAAATGATTAATCCAGTCTAGATATAGAATGACGACTTGGCTGTCAACCTTATTAATTCCATCAAATCACTTTTCTTTAAACAAAACAAACAAAATTGTGTATGTTAAAATATAATATTTAAATAACAATAAACACAAATATATTTATTAAATGTATTTGTGTTTATTGTTATTTCAATATAAACGAGATTAATGAATTCAAATTAACTATGCAAATGCACAGCAAACAATACAACCAGTGAAGTCACACTTTTATGAAAGTTTCACAATATTATTAAGTACTTGAGATATTTGATGTACTGTTAACACAGTTTTTTAGTGCATGGTTTTATTTAAATGCATTATAGAAGCAGTTCACTGTAATTTTTTAACCATGATAAAGTTATAAAAATTCTTTAAAGGTACGAGTGAAACAAATGTTTATTTTCATATTACATTATTTAGAGAAGAGTTGTATTGAACACATGATGATGTTTTTATAACATATACAATGCAACAAGTGTAAATGATGCATAACAAATTAATAAATTATAAATATAATTAATATGTAAAAATAACAGCCAGAAACATTGGTGTTAAATGTATTTATAGTTATAAGAATCAAATATGTCAAGAACAGTATACAGAAAGTATAAATAATACTGTAAGAAAAATCTTAGGTTAATTCCTGGTTTAGCTCACTGCTTGGCACAATTTCGAAAACTGGCATTTTGACATATTTTATCGACCTATTTCTAGTTCCTATAGGAACTGTAACATTTCAAAGACACTACTGGAGAACGCACACAAGATAGCAACCAGCACACAATCTTAGAATCGTATAATTTAGGATATTAAATTAAAATATGAATACAAAAGTACATGAGTAGACAAGAAACGAAACTTTAAAAAATACAATTTTACTTACAGGACTTATTTTTGAAATGTGTATTAATGGCTGATCTCAAGGGTTACCACATGAACACAAAGATGGCCACATTTAACAGTTTATTGCCTTATTGGCTGACGATTGGGTTAAGCCAGGATTCAACCAAATCTTATATAGAAAAAGTTATTTTTATTTGCCGACATGTATTTTAAATCATGTTCTCTCTCAAATCAAAACACCTTGACTCTCTGTTTCATACAATTTTGAGAAGGGGAAAAACTTTAATACTGTCCAGTAATTCATAAGTTAGGTTTCCATGATAGCATCCCTTAGTTTTTCAGTAACAAGTATAGAAGAAAAAATTAATTAAGAATTTACAGTTTTATATACATTAATATTCATGCAAGGTTTCACTTTAAATAAAATGTGTGTTTATAATCCATACTGTTACGAGACTTTGCATATTTTTGAGGCAGCTACGAATGTTCTTATATATACATATAAATATATATAGTCAGATTCTAGCTTTGTTTGATAAATCTTTCCTGCGTTGAAATCTTCAATTTACCGCATGACGTCAATATCTGCAGTCCAGTCTGTGGTATATTGAATTCAGTTAGCTTATTCAATTATGCGGTATATTGCATTCAGTTCGCCTGTTCTTATTCACAGCTAAAATTAATGCATGCAGGAAATTTTTCAGGTTCTCTATCTTTTTTCCTTTAAATATATTTTCTGTTTCTTTTTGAGTTGAAGCTAGAGACTTGAAATCAATGATCAATTAAACTGCCATAACGTCTTTCACATATTAAGTAAAATACAGTGTCTTAGAGTTTACTATATCAGTAGTCAATTCACATTTCCTAGTTGCTAAAAAAAAAAAAAAAAAGAAAAAATTTTTTAAATGTGAAATCACTCAATGAATCTTTTGAATTAATGGCACAAAAATGCTTTTGGTTTACCGATTCTGTCAATGAATTGTGGATTTACTTAAGGTTTTATGTTTCTAGTCATAGTATAAATGCAAAGTTTATGAGGTTACTGTTTTTATTTTATTTCATGAAAACTTTTTTTTTTTAGGAAATTTCTTTTTTAAGAAATATAACTTCATGAAATATGTAAATTATATGGTTTATTATTGTTTGGAAGTATGTAATATATTTTATGGTAATGTTATAGTGGATAGTCATAACTCTGTCTATTTCACCTGCTACAGTCTTACAGAAAAGAGCCCAGTTTAAATTTTCCATTGAAGTTCCACTGAAACTGTTAAACCCAAACTACTATGTGCAGGTGAATGGAATAAACTATTACTTTTTAATATAGGTGCTTTAGATAAATGACGTTGTTAATTATCAGCCTATTGAGTGTATAGTGTACAAAAGAAAGAATGAGATGTACATTTCTTGTTTTAAACATATTAAAAAGAAAATACAAATACCTTTAATTTGTGTTGACTCTTTTCTTTTGTTACAGATTTCTTGCTTACATTTCCATCTAAGAATAAGTAAGCACACAAAAAAGAAAGAAATACATCTTCTTTGATATTTTTTATAATTTCTTTAAATCGCAAAAAGTATGAAAGTAAATTATTTATTTTATCTTCATATGTAGGGAAGACTGGGAGAATGGCAGCATACGGGGTAGTGGGGGGATACTTCACCCTACAAAATAGCAAAATAACACCAGCAGGGAAAGTCGCGACCAATGCTGTACTATAGAGAGCAACATGAAAAAAATACCACATTTTTTCTTTTTGTTTCGCTGTTTGCCAGGATGACAGTTTTAAATTAAAAAAAAAAAAAACCTTTATTTTATTCTAAAAAAAGTTATGTAGATGAAAGGGGTAATAGACAGTGATTAAAATAATTATTTGTCTGTGTGCTGAAAATCAAGTTCCAACTATTTCGCTTCTTTACGAAATTAATTTTTACTATAAACATTGGTGACGTCTATTTTTTAATCCGTCTCGAAGTGATTTAAGTATTCATTTTATGAAGATCACATCAACTGTGTTTCCCTATATGATCAATAGATGGCACAACCATTCAAAATGAAAATTTTACATTTTGAGCTGTTCAATGGTTTTTCAAAACCGTGACCTAGCACAATCGTTTTCTGGACTCAAAAAGCCCCGCAGGTACAAAATTTTAAGAAAATCATAAGAGCCATTTCCGAAATCGCTCACAAACATACATACATTCCACATTTAATAGTATAGGGATTCGCCTTTTAATGAACTCAAGGAAAAATTGCTGCAGTATGTTTTACACAAAATTTGAAGCTGTATTTGTGGTCGCCATTCAAGATTAATATGTGGAATGAAACAATCTGTAAGGGTTTTTTTTTTTCTGAAAGACACTTATATCTCCTGATTTAAAGACATTTGCAAAGCACATAATAAAATATTGATCCTTAATTCAACAACATGACAAAGACAAGTATAGAGAATGAATATGAAACTGCTATATAAGATGCAAATTTAGCTAAATTCAATAAGTTATAAAATCTTACTAGAGAAAAATCTTTACAATATCATGTTAATTTTATCTTTGCAAAGTAAAAATTACAACTCAATTTTTTCATTTTCCTATAAAGTAAAACTGTAACTGATTAACACTTATAAAGTAATTCTTATTTAAAAAGAGAAAAAAAACTTAAATTCTTCATTTTTAAAACATTATATTAGTGCTATTAAAATAAAAAATTGCACATTAATTGTTGAGCATTTATTCACTAATTCAATAAATGTTTCAATCAAAAATTTGAAAGAAATTCAAAGAACATGCAGTTATGACTGTAGTCTGTTTGTTGTTTTTCAATGACCACACAAATAGATATTCGAAACTATACCTTTAAAATTTAATCATACATACTTTTATGTTGTTTATTTTAAATGATGGTGCCCAAAATGTTAATTTTTTTACACAATCTAGACACACACTAGAAAAGGTCACAAAATTCCTTTATTATTTTACAAAATTTAGATTATAATAAAATTAATTAAATACTACACACATAAATACAAATACATAGATCTACAGTCTTTGAAACATTACTATCAAACCATATTGTTCAGTATGTGGGCTTATATCAAAGGGTAAAGCAAGAATTGGAAGAAATGCTTGTCCTAAATGTGTATTCGGACGAAGTGGTCTGCACAACCTATTAGAAAAAAGTTAGGAGCTTTTAGTAAATTACATACAGGTGCAACAGTTAAAGACTGGCAGTAGATTAACTTGTTCTAATGCAGAGTGTCTATCACATTTAAAATCGGACATATATTGACTTTTATTTGTCTTTTTAGTGACCTTTTGAGAGCAGACATGTGATGGAACTTAGATTTCTCACAAATAAAATTGCAAAACTATGCCAGAAAGCAAAAACAATATTAGTAAACAAAATTAATTTCACAATTTTTGGCAAATTCTCTAACTGACAGCCTTGATTGTGTAACCTTTTTGTGACTTCACTTTTTCTTTTCCTGACTTTTTGGTGACTTTCTTGATCTGGTACGTACTCTGTAATAATTTACTGGCAAATTAGTATACATTTTACTTAACCAAATAACCTAATTGATTCCTAAATAGTGTGAGACATGCTATTCCAGTGTAACAAATAGTAAAGCAACAAGGCATAATTCATCAGGGTGGCTACAGAAATTGAGAAAAAAAGTTCCCTGATTTCCCTGGCTATCTTTATCAAATTTCCAGAACTAACTATATACATACCATAATCTTTCATGTAAATCACGCACCATCAGGTGAATGCTTCATATAGGGAAATAAATAATAGAAAACCACAAAAATGCTTAATATTAATAAAATTGTAGTTCAGTTTCATAAGTCCAAACATACAATTTAGTTGAACACTAAAAGACAATATGTAGCAGAAAGTTTCCTCATTTTATAAAGATAGTGTTCAATTTTAAGCGTAAGGATGACTGATCAAAATAAACTGGCCACCTAGTCAACTTATTTAATTTCAATCAATGTATTGTGTCAATTTTTAAAAAATATGTAAAAAGGCTTAAAAATGAGCACTATCTATAAAAAAAAAATCGTCTTCCAGGGGAGCTTAGCAGGCATCACTCAAATGTTCCATCACTTTAAAAAATGCAACGGCGCAGTAGAAGACTACATTATCTTTTAGAAGTCATTAGGGATGCACCGAATACCATATTTTGTCGAATACCGAATATTCGGTTAAAATTCTAACCGAATATTCGGCCGAATACCGAATACTTGGCTAACATTTATTAAACTTATTAAACCGTTATTAAACTTTGATTGCAATGATTAATTTAATTAGTTTTTTCTTAAACAATATTTCATATGGTATAAAACTTCAAAAATTAAAATGCTGCAAAAGTTAATATCTAAGTATGTTTCCTTTATATATTATTAATAGCTTTTTTTAAATATTAGTGAAATGCTTGTAATTTTTTTACCTGCATGTTGACTTTACATATTTATAAACACTTAATGTTATGAGTTTTTTTTTTTTTTTTTTTTTTTCCTGGTTACTGTTCCAAATTTAAATCAGTTAGTAATAGATAGGTTAATGTAATGTGTCATAAGATTTAAGAAAAATTGAAAAGCAACAAAATTCAAATTTAACATCTGAGTGTTTTCTCTTACATTAAAGCTAATTTCATTGTGATATTGGTTTTTTGTGCGATTGTGGAACGCTACGTTAGGGCTATCTGACAAGGATGGGGGTGCCTTGGTAGAGGGACTTTTAAGGGTTTCTAACGCTTATTTACATGTGATATTAGCAAGTAACAACTTGAATCAATTTAGTACTATGGTAGGATACTATATCTTTCATTCATGATTTAAAAAATATGTATTTGTTTACCGATTGGTGAATACTTAAATTTGTTTACTATTCGGTTTCCAAATATTTAAGTATTCGGCCGAACTGAATATTCAGTTTGTGTGCCGAATAGGCAGTATACCGAATACCAACCGAATATTCGGTGCATCCCTACCATTCATTTTACCTATGACTTCATTCAGGAAGCAATTCACATGCCAATATGATTCGTATATCCGGTTTCTTGTATGATCCGCATTAGGGTGGTTTTGCTGCCTATAGAGAAATTTTTTTTTTTTTTTAAGTTAAACTCTCACCCTCTAGTTTGGTGACATTATGCGAGTTAATGCCCCTGTTAAAATATTAGATCATTTAAAGGTTATTTAGAGGTAGCTCAAAGGCCTTAAAGTTTTAGCCTTTAGTGTATATGGAAAACAACATGTTTTCTGTATAAGAATTTACATTTCAATTGGTATAGCAATAATATGTGTTTATAAAATAGATATTTGTTTTAGTGACAACAAATTTAGTATAATTTAAGGTTCTGACAAGGATTAGTCCTTGTCTGGAACTCACATAACAACTTCTTGAACTCTAAATAATTTTTACTCCAAGTCCAAATAATAACTTCTACTCCAACTCAAAATAATATTATTGCAGCAACTGTAAACAGTTTAGGCCTTAAAGTTGATCACTACAATATATCAAGAAGCAGTGTAAGAAAAGCAAGAATATCTTACCAAAAGGAAATGGTGGAAAATGTTAAAGATGATTTTAGTGCATCAAATCCTGGTATAAGTTTTGTGGTACACTGAGATGGGAAATTACTTCCAGGGATTTCTTGCAATGGCACAGAGAAAATAGATAGGCTTTTAATCTTAGTTACAGGAGGTGGATTAGAAAAGTTACTTGGAGTCCCTAAAATCCCAAATGGCACAGGTGAAGCAATAGCAGCAGTTACAGTGAAAACCTTAGAAGAATGGAAATTAACTAAGCAAGTCAAGGGATTATGCTTTGATACTACATCAAGCAACACTGGCATAAATTCTGGAGCTTGCACTCTCATTGAAAAACATATTGCAAGAAACCTGCTGTACTTTGCATGTCCAACATCATATCCATGAAATTATTCTTGCAGATGTATTCACTCTGTGTTTTGGGCCATCATCTGGACCAAATGTTCTTCTTTTTAAAAGGTTTAAAGAATATTGGAACTTCATTGATCAACAAAAGTTTGAAACATATAAAACTAATACGATTGGTCGAAGAACGGTTGCTGCTGAACTGCAAGAGCAGAAGAAAAATGCTATAGAATTTGCCTTTACAACTTTACGAAATGAGAAGCACCCTACGATGACTACAGAGAATTTCTTGAATCGATCTTTTTGGGCGAAACTCCTCCTAAAGGTACTCACTTCAGAGCTCCGGGTGCCTTCCATCATGCACGGTGGATATCTTCAAAGATTATTTACTCTTTGAAGATATGGCTATTTCATCAACAGTTTAAACTAACACCAAGATAGAAGAATGCTTTGATAGACTTTAACCTGTTTGTAGCACTTTTATATATGAAGCACTGGTTTACTGCTACTATTGCAACAGAAGCTCCTGTTCATGATCTGCAGCTTTTGGTAAAACCTCACAAATATGCAGAATTCAACAAAAACATTGCAAGCAAGGTAACAACCGCAATAAAACAGCATCTTTGGTACCTAGGAGAAGAACTGGTTGGGCTCAGTTTGTTTTCTAACAATGTGTCTGCAGAAAAAAAAGTGAGCATGGTTCAAGGTTTAAGAAAAGAAATGACACAAAAGCAATTGAAATGACTTGATGACAAAACAAATTACATTCACCTAAAATCTTTAGAAGATTTTGTGACAGTGAAGTCTCTGACGCTCTTCAATTCAATGCAACTTGATACTTCATTCTTAGAAGTAGATCCCTCAGAATGGAAGGGATTAGATTCTTACAAGAAATCCAGAGATATAGTGAAACGTACTAAAGTGGTTAATGACTGTGCTGAAAGAGGTGTCGCTCTTATTACTCAGTTCAATGACAAATTAACCAAAAGTGACGAGCAGAAACAATATCTTTTGCAAGTGGTTGAGACCCAAAGGAAGGAATTCAAAACCTCTGAGAAGACTACACTGATGAAGTTGGGTGCTACCATGCAGACTGCTAATACCAGTACTTCCTAAACCCAAAGCAATGAATTTCTAATCCATCCTAATGTGCATTTTAATTTGTTCAGTTTTTTAGTTTTACAGATGGACAACATTACTTGACATTATCTTGGTTGTATTTTTATAGGTAATGTTTCATGATTAAATATAATAAAACTAAACTACTATTCATTAAAAAACTGTTAGTTATTACCTTTGATTTACTGATATTTATTTACTGTATTGACTATCGTTATAATACAAAGTTTGACACTAAAATTAGCAAACTTTAAAGTCTTTGAGCAACCTCTAAATAACCTTTAAATGATCTCATATTTTAACAGGTGCATTAACTCACATGATGTCACCAAAGTGGGGTATGAGAGATCAACATTTAAAAAAAAAAAAATTTTGAAACCACCCTAATCTGCATCTTAGAACGAGTCCAAATATATGCGCTTTTCGGATTCATATAGTGATAGTGCCTACATCACTTGAGTCTCGGATTCAGATTTCTATGTTCTCGTATGATCTGTATTCTGGTTTCGGATTCGTAAAATGTCTGTATCTGTGCATCAGTTGAGTATCGTGTGATCCAGAACAGAGCCGCACATCAGATTGAATATTAAAAATGATCTAGTTCACTAGGCAAAAATGAAAGTTCCCTGATTTTTAAGTATTTTTGCAAAATTCCCTGATATTTCCATGATTTTTCCAGATTCATAAAGTACCCTGATTTTTCCATGATTTCCCTGATCTGTCGACACCCTGTTCTTCTAAAGACATATTTCATGCATAAAATTCAAAACAGTGCCTTTAAAACTTAATCAAACATGCTTCTATAGTCTGTATTTTTAAATAAAATATATCTAACATATCTTATTCTTGAACACTCTGAGTGAGAAATAAGATATTCCAATCATTGACATTTTCACTTTCATACATTTTCACTTTCAAGTATGCAATCGCATTTACATACTTTGTACACTAAAACACACAATATTGCTTGAAGAGAGATTGCTTGAGAACTACTGTGCAATTTTTTTTTTTTAATCTTATTAAAACTATTAAAAATGTCTACGCCTATTCCAGCGTTTTCCCACTCATCTTGAACTGCATTGTAAGTCAAATCTGGGTTCGAAGGTGGCTTAAACCTCAAGTAAACCAATATTTCCTTCTGATAAACATAACTACTAGAACTTGTAACAGAGTGATAACAACCAGAGCTCGAAATAAAAAATTTTGAAGCTAGCAGCAAAAACTATTCAGCTTGTGACGAAATCTTAAATTTTTGTAAATATGGTAAATTGCAGCTTTTTTGCTTAGCTTTAAAAAAATGAATTGATAATGCAATCATAAGAATAAACAAAGAAATATATGCTTCACTTTTCTTGTAAGCATTCTGCATAATCTTAAAATACATCTGAGATAAAAAGAAACATTCATGTTAATAAGGTTTTAAATGCTCACAGCTAATCTTGAAAAGAAAACTGTTGATCATAGCAGCTATTTGGGCTAATCTCGCAGCATTTGTCGTGGTTGGCACAACTTATTTTGAGTCCTACTGCACACTATATCATATCTTCATAATATAGGTTTCAAAATAATCTAAGCATATTACGAATCAGCACACGTTCATTATTTAAGGCCAAACCACTCCACACATTTCAAAATCTTCTCCATAATATAGTTCTTTTAATAATTTGCCTTTATTGAGAAAAAAAAAATGCATGACTTTGCTATTATTTGAAGATTACCAATTTAAAAGGACATTTTTGTGACACTAGTCATTATTTTTCCCCCCTGTAAAGCGTAGGCAGGCACCAACCTTTACTTCTCCATAGATTGGATTGCTCTTCAGCTATTAAGTACAAAAGTTTTAATATGTGGTTGACTTGGCTTTGGAGTAACTTAATTGAAGTACTTTCAGAAGCTGCGTTTTGTGGTTATAAATGGGTTAAAGGAATACGTCCCTTTTGTCGACTGAGCTCAGGGGTCATGTTAGCTTCTTAAACTCGTGAGTCCTAAGACTCATAAGAATAAATATATGGAGTTCCCAGCTAAATTTTCCGGATTATTTTTTAATAGCATTACAAAATAATGATAAGTTCATAAGTACAGCCAAGGACTTTTAAAAAAATGGCCTTGCAGGACCCAGTCATTTGAAAAAAGGTGGCCTTTTTATGGGAAAAACATTGGTAAAATATTCACGTGAAAACAATAAGTCTACATGCCTTATGCACCTTACAAAAACAAAAAAAAAAATGTTTGTTACTTATTTACTATCTAATTTCTTCTCCCGCTGTCCTTCTCAGTCAACTTTTATTTTCTCACTTTTTCCCAATTCTAGCAAGCTATTTGCCTTGAGTTTATTTTCAGTTCTCACTTTCCTGCCTATGTGGATGATGGAGCTTTTGCAACTGTAGAAGAGTGGATCTTACACACTTCCCAAAATGAGTACTATATTCATTTATGCATGTTATTCAAAAAGTTCTTAACTAATTTTAAGTTAAAAGATGGCTCCAATATCATACTGTTGAGATCGTTTAACTTCAATATACGACACAACTGATTACTCTGTACTTGCAAAATATTGAGGCCCAAATACCAATGTGTTGCGACACCCATTTTCCATACCATTTTATTAGTAGAGCCGATAACAAAAACCTATATGTTTTAGCAATAGCTTAGACAAACTGGCAATTTTTATTAATGATTATTTTTTAAGTTAATGACAATTATTTAAAGAAAACTAATTAATTTTCTTTTTTGCAAACTTTTAATTTTCTTGGAGCCCCACCAATGGATAAGTATTCTTTTTTATACATACTACTTAAGAAATAAATCAAATATACACACAAATCTAACACTAGACAATAATAATAACACATCCATTTTTGAAGGTTTTGGCCTTTCATGAAGATTATATTAATAGTATTCCAAATAAATTATAAAACATAATTAAATAAATGTAATCATTACATACTGTACATAGTGTTCCATAACTGATTTAGGCTTGGTACTAATAAAAACAATCTTCTTTAAATGCCTGAATTCTCTCAGAGTACATAACAAAGACTTGTCTGGAAAATAATTTATTTAAGTGTGATGAAAAATGTTTGAATGATATAAAATTTTTAATGATAATTTATGATTAAAATATACAGTTGAAACAGTCAGAGCATCAGGTAAATTAAATGCTAGTCAGGAAAAATAACTGAAATAAAGAATTCTGCACAAGATGCTGAATTCTATGCACACAATGGATCTCATGTCTGAATCAAATAAAAATAAATCTTGAATAAAACACTCATAAATGCAAAATAAAACAAAGTACATTTCAATGCACACAGGTGTTTACTTTTCTTAAGAAGTAAAGACAAAAGGCTTATTCTTTGCTTTTCTTAAGAAAAACAAATTAAAGAATGCAGAATGTTGAAATTCCAACAAAAAAAGGGGGGGGGGGAATAGGGAGTAAAAAATTGCAAAAAAGAAAAAAGATATTTCAGTAAAAAGCATGGATATTTTATAAGAAATTGTTACATTAGGCTGACATAAATATATTCCATGCCAAGTATGCTTGTGTCAATGGTATGAGTGTGAACAGGGCACGACTGTACTCCTGAACCGGCTTGGATGATCCGACCAGACAAAATATAACAATACTATAAAAATTTGGCTACAATATGTAGACAAAATCTTTGCTATTCTCAGGGAAAATAACCAAGAAAATAACCTTTTAGAAAAATTAAATGAATTGGACCCCAAAATAAAATTCACATATGAATGAGAAAATAACAATATCTTAAATTATCTCAATGTTCAAATTATTAAAAATAAACATAACGAACTACAAACCACCATCTACAGAAAACCTACCAGCAATACCGCAATAATTAACTTTAAATCTAATACTATTTTTAACTAGAAAATTGCTGCTATTCGATCATATATCGATCGTGCACTGTTGGTATGTTTTAATGCAAATTTATTAAATAAAGAAATCTAATTTATTCGAAATCAGTGTCACAAAGCAAATTATAAGCAGGACATTTTTAAAAAACTTTTTAATGAACGAAAAAGAAAACTCAACATCAAATGGATAAAATTAAAATTCACCACAGCTATTCCCTTTCGCAGAGGCATCGCTAACAAAATTTCGAATTCCACTATATACAAAAATATAAAAATCCCAATTAAACCTAACCAAACTATGTTCCAACATGTAAGATCTGAAAAAGACAAGACTAACCCTATTGAAACTATCAGAATTTACAAAATTAACTTAACTCATAATGAAACAAATACTAACGGCTGCTATATAGGGGTAACTAAAAGAAAAACCGAAGACCGTAAAAATGAACATATTAACGACATTAAATTTAATAAACAGAGCACCACTTTATCACGCTTAGCAATAAAAGAACCAATTACAATAGGCTTTGAAGGAATCAAGAAAATAGCAAATTTCAACAATAGATCATATGCTTATATCCGAGAACCATTAGAAATATCAACTACAAAGGCCAGCATCAATGACATGATGCACGCAGGCATTGACATAATACAATGGAAGATTCGAAAGAGAATGATGAGGTATGACAGCATTGCCGAAGAGCGATGGATGAGACTGAAGATGACGATGGAGATGCGGTCAAAATATATTTCTTCTGGGGGAGTTGGGTATTTTATCAATGTTGTAACTAAAGATTCAGTGACAATTCTCTACTTTAAAAAAAATTTTGTGGATGTACCTATGCCTAACATACCTTGATAAGTATGAGAATGGAACAAAATAATACTGAGTTTCCAAAAAAACATTTTTGGCATCTTACTTAGTTGACTACCAATCAATGAAACCAAATTAAAAACTGAATGAACAAAAACATTCATAAAATTTTAAATTCATTATATAAAATTTAATTCATATAATAAAATAAAACATACAAAAGTATACATATTTACAAAAATATATAGCAAGTGAGCCAAAGGTGGCCCGAGTTAAACTTTGGAGATTAGATGATCATAATACAGTCAAACCTTGTTAGTCCATCACTCTTGAGGCACTTCAAAATGACTTACATAGCAGAGTGCCTTCTTAAGCAGAGTTTTTATTACATGCATAGCGAAATTCTAAATGTTTATATACTAAGTGTGTCTAGAATTAACTATTATTAAATTATAATTTATAGAAATCAGTAGAAAAAGAATTCAAATTATTAAAATGGACAACAAATTAAGGAAATTATTTATAAGTCGGTACGTAGCACTTGAGGAGCCAGGGGATTCTAATGGGCCCGCGCCCCCCAATCCCTCAAAATGTTTTTCAGCTGATATGTAGTTAGTGTATTAAATTGATTACTCAATTGATTTCACTTTAAACTGTAATGTACTTATATAATCTGTGTGACATTGAAAATGCAACACCAAGAAGAAATGGTCAGAAAATTATGCAAATTTCAAGGTAAATGCACCTTGCCGAGTTATGCTAATGATGCAAAATTGGCAGCTCGTCAGTGTACGTGGAAAACAGTGGCGGCTCGTGATAAAAAAAATAGGTGAAGAGCTTATACCAAAACATTATGAAAAACACCTGATGCAGCCATTAACATGGGTGCCGGCAGAATATTTCCCAGGTGGGACAAAGACTACTTTAACGTATAGTTACCATGTTGAAAAGAGCAAAAAAGCAAGGGAAAACACTACATTCAAAAATCCAGGAGGGGCATCGGCTCCCTTGCCCTATGCTGCCGGCGCCCATGGCCATTAAGCATGGTAATTAGGCGGTGCCATAGGCCTTTCTGCGGAAAGAAATTTTTAATCTTTCAGCGATGCATTAATTCCTAATGCCTCCATTGGTCGACCCAGGGCCCGATTAACCTTTGAAGTGAGGGGAAGCTCAGTCTCATTTCGGGCCCCCCTTCCCTTTTTTGTTTGGTTTAAGTAAAGTTTTTATGATTTTCTTTGTTAAAAGGATATTTAATTGATTTACTTAGTTCTAATGATTTGATTTGAAAAAAATATTTTTTTCATTAATTTGAAATTTACCTTAGATAAAAATATGTTATTCATTATCTTCGCAATAGTTTACTTAATTGTAATGAGATTTTACAGTATTTTTAAAATTACTGTTAAAAGTAAAATAAAAACATTTCCTTACTACTGAAACATTAAACTTTATTTATTTAGTCATATATTTTCATGAGTCATGGGGCTTTTTTTGGGAATTCTTTGTTCGTTTTGATGACATCATAAAAATCACAACATGGAAGTTCAGAATTAATTTTGACCTTTAGACGATTTTTAACATTACATATTGAAAGTTTACCCCTTTCTACCGACCAAATGTTCCTGATAATAGAAAATTTTGTCTCAACTGGAACAAATGTCCCAAGTATAGACATCGCAAACTGAACTAATTTAGAAATGTTGCTACATGGAGTATCAAGACTTCTAAAATACCTTAAAAATAGCTTTCCACTTCTCTTCATTAAAAATCTTTACAATAACTTAGAAGATAATTTAAAAACAAAATTTTGAATTTTTATCCGTTTTACAGTCATTTTTGGGCCCCCTTCAAATTATGACGGGAAGCTTCTCGAGCCTTTTCGCTAATCAGGCTCTGGGTCGACCACGAGAAAGAACATCTCTTTTATCGTCATCATTCCACCGATTAAACGGTGCTTGTAATACATTACAGACTATATCATTTACAGGAAACATAAGGAAGGTGAATAAACAGAAAAGAAACTAACTATTATTATCATTAAAATTAACACAAGAAAAAACTCTAAAATTTTCAAAAGACAGCAGTAAAAATCTCATGTGTCAAAAATCTCAAACAAATCACGTGGTTTCATTTTCCTAGACCAATTTGTTCTTGGAGACGCACTACGCTGGGTTTTCTCTCACTTGAAGAGACAGACCGTTTTCTGAGGGATCTCTTCACCTGATAGAAAGTAAAGCTGTAAAACTGAATGGAGCGTCTGAGGTTACCAGGGGAGGGAAGAGAGTTTGGCTTCACTGATAGTAAGAGCATGATTTAGCACAGTGTATTCTTACAGACAAAATTTGAAAAAGGATTATGGCTTGCTTACGTTACACAATTTTTTGTTACTTACAATACTTGGTGAAGAGGCACTTCACCTACTTCACCTGAAAAGCCGCCACTGGTGGAAAATGATATACGAGAAGGAACCGGTAGAATGGAAAATTTTTGCTAAACTATTGCTGCTTGAGAAACTGTCGTAGAAATTTTATTCTTGTCTCAGAGGACACATGTAACCAGAGAATGCCAGGCCACCATCAATGGAGGCAGTTCCAGCAGACCAACGATTTTACGAGGGGCATGGTGATCGGACTGAGATGAGCAGGTTGGTCCAATCGGCAAATCTCAGCAGACACACATCTGGATGTGTCCACTGTACACCAGCTGTGGAGAAGACGGTTGGAACAAGGAAATGTGGCACGTTTAAGGGGTGCCGGTGCAGCCAGAGTGACGTCAGCACGAGTGGATCGACGCATCAACCGACAAGCAGTGGTGGCCTTGCAAGCTACTTCAACCTCCATTCTGCGACATGTTCAAGACACCTTTGGATGTTCCTATATTGACCAGAACCATTTCCCATCGATTGGTTGCTAGTGGCCTGCACTCATGATGTCCATTAAGAAGACTGCCATTTGCTCCACAACATAGACGCCAACAACTGCAATGGTGCCAGGCTAGAGCGACGTGGACGACAGAATGGCACAGGATCGTGTTCTCAGATGAGTCACGCTTCTGTTTCTCCAGTGGTAGTTGCTGCATACGAGTGTAGCATCGACGTGGAAACAGGTCCAATCTGGCAGCAATTGTAGAACGCCCCACCGTACGACAACGTGGCATCATGGCTCGGGGAGCAATTGCGTATGACTCCAGGTCACCTCTAGTTCGTATTCGAGGCACTATGATGGCTCAACAATATGTGGATGATATGTTGAGGCCAATGAGACTCCTCTACCTCCAAACAGTTTCCAACGCCCTGTATCAGCAGGATAACGTTCGACTACACACTGCTCGCATCAGCCAACGTGTTCTGCAAGGTGACAGACGTTTCCCTGGCCACTGTACTCTCCTGATCTGTCGCCAATCAAACACATTTGGAATGTGATTGGACGCCATTTGAAGACCCTGCCACTAGCCCATTCAGAAGACGAACTGTGGCAAATGGTTGACAGGGAATGGAGAAACATTCCTCAGGAAGCCATCTGTACTCTTATTGACTCAGTACCTAGACGTGTTGCTTTGTGTATCGCCGTCCACAGTGGTCCAACAACCTGCTAAGATGACGCTGCTCTCCCTCTTGAAATTAAGATCACTTATTGTTCACAGCTGTCTCTCTCTGCTTGCTGAGTTTCAACACTTTCTGGCCACTCCTTGTGCGCGTTGCATTTTCAAGGTCAGGCAGTGTATATTGCAATTTATAAAAATGTATCATATCAGAATCTTTGCATGTGACATTTTTCTCATCTTTCTGATACACGTGTTCTAGACCCTTTCACGTTGAGATAGAAGAAAAAAAAAAAAAAAAAAAAAACAGCCAAGGTTAAAAAGTGGCTTTAATCACTAACCCGTGGTCACTTCACACCAGAAAAACAAAAATCCCACTCCTGGGATAATAAAATCTCCCCTTCAACTCGTTTTCATTGTACCCTATGGATTATCCCCAAGTGCTATCTGCTTTCAGGATCACCTGTGGTATTTTAAAACTCTATGGTGTACACAAAAATCTTTCTTACTTACTAAGGAGGATAAAATTTCAAGGAGAGGCACACTGGTCACTACAATTCCCAGGGTCTAGAAGCTCGCGTTTTTTACTAGTGTGTTGCGCTGCTGAGTTGGTCTAATAAAGTTTGAACAGAGATTATGGCCTCAAGAAAGCACCCATTGAGTAGAAGTATAGAATTTTTTACAACAACAAAAAAAAAAAACACATAGTTGGCCTACTGACAATGAAGACTCAAATTTACAGGAAGCGGAAGAAGCTATAGGTGAACAGATGCCAAAAAGCAGATTTCAGAAAGCACATCAGGAAAAGAAATTCATGTAAATACTTCAAATTCCATTATGTGTTTTTAAGTGATAATATCTTCTTAAGTATGTTCAGTATTTGTATTTATCATATTTTTATTAATATGTTATTAAAGAAATATTTCCTTTATACCCTTTCAACTGACAAGAGGGTAAATCTATAAATTGTTTTTCGGTTCAAAAATTTTATAAATACTATTTTATAATATGTTTTGGCAAAGAATAAATAAATACACTGATGGAAAAAAAAATCCCAACACCAAGAAAAAATTATTGCAGAGTAATGAAATTTGGACAATGCATTGGTATAGTTAACACGTTTAATCGATTAAATTTTCAAGATCACAGGTTAATTTAAACTGAAGAAAATACATTTCAAATGTGAAATGCTGTTACATTAACAGCCAGTGTAACCTCCAGACTTTAGAATGCAATCCTGCAAAAGTGCATGCATTGAGTCATACAGGTGCCGAATGTCACTTTGTGGTATGGAGTTCCATGCTTGTTGTACTTGTGCTGTCAATACTGGGACAGTCAGTGCTGGCTGTGGACGATGCTGAAGTTGTCGTCCAATGATATCCCATACGTGTTCAAATGGAGACAGATCTGATGATCTCGGAGGTCAAGGTAATATGTCCACACTCTGTAGAGCACGTTGTGTGGCAACAGCGGTATGAGAGCAAGCGTTATTCTGTTGGAAAACTCCCCCTTGAGTGCTGTTCATGAATGGCAGCACTAAAGGTTGAATTACCAGACTGACGTACAAATTTGCAGTCAGTGTGTTTGGGATAACCACAAGAGTGCTCCTGCTGTCATATGAAATTGCTCTCCTGACCATGACTCCAGGTGTAGGTCCAGAATGTCTAGACCGCAGACAGCTTGGTTGCAAGCGTTCCCCCGGACTCCTTCTGACCAACACACGGCCATCACTGGCACCAAGGCAGAACCTGCTTTCATCAGAAAACACAACAGATCTCCGTCCTCCAATGAGCTCTGGTTCGACACCACTGGTGTCGCAAACGGCAATGGCTCGGAGTCAGTGGAATGCACGCTACAGGTAGCCTGGCTCGTAGCTGTCCTACAAGTAACTGATTTCTACTTGTTTGTTGTGTCACTGTGGAACCACCTGCAGCTCGAATTTCTGCCACAGAAGAGTATGGTGCACCACAGCTGTATGCCGAATGTGACAGTTGTCCCTCTCAGTAGTGTCACATGGCTGCCCGGAACCCAGTCTTCTTGAGGCAGTGCCATCCCTTGACCACTGCACCTAACAATCATGCACAGTGGATGCATTCTGGCCAAGTCTGCAATATCGCGGAAAGAAAATCCACCTTCTCGTAGCCCTATTACAAGACCTCGTCCCAGCTCAGTGAGCTTTTCATAATGGTTTCTAAGTCTTCTTAAAGGCATTTTTGGCTAACATCAGCTCAATACATCAAATTTCAAAACTTAATAATGCTCACGAACTTCACAGCATGCATTTAACGCAAAACTGATTTGCGTGTTCTGAGTGACGCTACTAGCACCACATTTATGTGCGAAGCACGAAATATGATTCAATGTCATTTTCCAGATGTATAAACACGCCTTCCGAATTTCGTTTATCCAACACAAGTCTTTCTTGGTGTCGGGATTTTTTTTTTCCATCTGTGCATTTGAAATAGCTAGGGATTCGCAGAATATCCGTCTAATTTATCAGTATTCAAAATATCATTGGATATCAGACTTCTCTGCTAGATATCCAACTCACAACTACATAAGCTCTATCGACAGTCCACTAAGACATTTTTAAAATAAAAATTACTCTCATTAATATTTTGTTCTTAATATTTTTACTACAGTAAAGTTTTTAAGTTCTTTAAAATATTTTAAAGTATTATCCTTGGTAATTTTAAACCACAACCAATAGAACAGCAATTTTGGTTTGAAATTAATCAGAAAAATCAGAGCTTAATACCTTTATTTTCTGATTGTAATATAAAGTATTAAGTTGTTTATTATTATGTGACTTTATATAAATTTCTTTCTTTTAAGTTAAACAATTAAACAGACCTATTTTTATTTTAATCTTTTAAATTGTATGTTAAAACTATACTTATTCAGGGTGGTAAACAAACTATCATTTTCAAACTTCCCGATATTTTCCTAATATTCTCCGTCATTCAACCAGATTAAACTCTATGAGGTCCCTCAGGACTATGAAATTTTTTAGGCCACTCTACGAAAACCAGTGGATTTTATAATATATATGCTATTATTGTACTTTGAAATATAAATGTATTCTATTTTGTTAAAATGCCTTTAACTGAACACATCACAGCAACGCACACAATTCTAAATTGGTCATTTAGAAATGAGCTTCACATCTACCTCTAATTTTACATGTGCCTATTACAGCTAACAAGTGACTTAGATTTAAATATTTCTTCATGCACTAACTAATGCATTAAATATGGCATTCTAAAACTGTTATAAGTTTAATTTTAGTTATACTTTTTCTCTTTGACTTGCCTCCATTCGGGCCTCTGAAATGATTGGGGCCTGTTGTCATTCAAACTAATTTATGCAAATTGCCTGATATTTAAACAACTTTGAGTAAACCTTTCACAGGGCTATCCACTAGAGATGAGTTCGGGCTCATTTTTTAAAGCGCAAGGACTTTTAATTCAAGACCGTCCGATCCCAAGCCCGAAATTAGATAAATAAAATTCAATTACTTCATTGATAGAATATCATAAATTTTGCTGTTTGTGCAAATTACAGATAAATATAATAGCAAACACTTGATGCACTTTTTAATTCTTTATAATAAAGTTTATCAAATAATAATAATAAGTTTAGTTATCCCATGAATCCCTTTTTAAAATCTGTTTAGAAGAAGTATGTTCAATAAAAGAGAAATTTCTCAAGAGCCTGAGCCTGAACACAATTGTTAATTACAGAGTGTTCCTGAGCCTGAGCCCAGTTCAGGCTCGGGCTGAGTCCATCTCATCTCTAGTGCCCATCCTGCCCCCAATTTATGGCTCACCTTCTAGTGATCCCTCTCCACAGGGGGTTCTCCTTCCCACCCACCCCCAATTATTTTAAGAACTTATTCGTTCAGGAAAGTTTTGTGTATCTGGTTGTTAAAAAAAAAAAAAAAAGCAGGTATATTTTTACCCTTTAATCTTCCCAATATTATGTAACATGTACTTTGAAGATATTTAAATAACAATTCACATTTATCCAAGTCGAAAATTAACCATTAATATTATTTTTTTAAGGCTACTTAAGTAGAAAAATTCTATATTTTGAACCAACTTTATTTCACAAACCAAAATTTTGGAAGATTTTCTTCTAGTGACGTCTGTGTTAGTTTAATATTTTGTTAGCAATGAGCAGAAAATTTTAATCTTGTGATCAGCCTTATTCTAAAGAGCAGAGTTTCAGGGGTTTTTTTTTTTCAAATGATGTCTGTGTTATTTTAATATTGTGTTTGCATTGCATATAATATTTTAATCTTGTCACCAACCTTATATGCAAAACGGCAGAGCTTTGGAAGATTTTTAATATTGTATCCTTGTTTTAATATTGTGGTCAACCTTATTGCAGAAATCAGAGTTTTTGAAGATTTTCTTCAAGGTATATCTTTGTTAATTTAACATCGTGTCTGCATTATTTAGAATAGTTTAAGTTTGTAAGCAGCATTATATTAAAAACAAGTGTTTTGAAAAAAAATCAAAAAATCTACTCATACGATTTTCTGAGGGAATCATGCGTTACTGCATAAAACTGCACATTCTGACTTATTAATTTCAATAAGAAACTCTGTTAGTATAGCCTGTGCTTTATGAATAATGCTATTCTTTTTTTTTTAAATTAGTGTTGCTGTCCTGTGGCAGTTAATTTAAAAAATAATAATAAGTTTGTGTTTGCATGCTTTTTATTATAAAATACATATTAGTTATATGCAGCTAAGTATGAGCTGATTGAAAACCCAGGATAAGTTGATATACTTCCTATCTATACAAGAAAATTTTGCAGTGAAATATTTTTTTACTACGGTCGTTTATTGAGATTTAAACAGCATTTATTTTGTTTTCTTTTCAGTATCTTTCTTTAGATATATTTATAGTAGAATAAGATTTATTGTAGTAGCAGATATGGGCCTGGATAAAAAAATCTCATCTAGGTTGAGATACTCACCAGACTAAACTGGTACAAAAGCATCTATGTACAGAGATGATTATTATATTGAAGAAACATTAATTAATTTGCAAAATTAATATTGTACAGCATCTTTAAACATACATTTAAGGATATTATTTGAAATTGCTAATTAAATAATATTCTAGTTAGAATTAATAAACAGAATATTATTTTTAACTATACTTAAAAATTAGAATAATATTTCTAGGGACAATTAACAATTATAATCTTATTTTTAATTAAGATTAATTAATAATTAGAATTTTATTTTAATTACAATTAATAATTAGAATATTAATTAAATAACTATTCAGTTGGACGAAACTGTGTGTGCCCCTCCTGAAAACAAAATCCTGGGCCAGTGGTACGTTGTACTTAAATAAAAATAGAAAAGCAATAAACGGTGTAAAGTATGTGAAAAGATATACTAAAAATGTCGGTACATCTGAAAGATAATGTAGTGTGATGAGTGACATCTTATACAGGTGACTTAATGAGGTTTAACTGTATTCTGGTAATTTTTTTTTTCCCCTCTCTTTTAACAAGGGTTGCCAGGATAAAAGTATTTTTGACAAGGCAATGGCAAAAGCTGATAAAAAACAGGGAAAAAATGGCAATTACTCGCATCTAGTATGATAATTATTAAATATCATTGGAATATGTATTTGTATGTTACTTTGAATTATTATGTTTGCTTATCTGAATTTAATTAGAATATTTTAGCTAACCAAACATAGTTAAATTGTTTTGGCATGCTTTAAATGCTCAATTTATATTTCATCAGTAGATACTTAGAAATAATTACATTCAGAAACTAAATTTTAATTACTTTTGAGTTACATCTTTTTAATTTGCATACAACCCCCCGTACAGAAAAATTCACAATTAGTAAAATGCGTCCAATACACTAATGAGGGGGTGTACCAAATTTGAGCATTTCATCATACAACGTCACAGAGAAAGATGATCCGAGACTATACATGATTTTGAAAGTAAACGTCTATTGCTAGAGTAGGAAAAAATATTTTCTTTCATAATTTCTGTATGACCCCTGAAATGCAATAATTATTCCAACATGATTTTTTTCCCTTTGAGAGCCATTGAAAAGTGGTGTAAGTCAACATTATAGTTATCTTCAAATCTTTGACACTTTTTAAGATATAATTCTCAATTTTGTATGTTCCCTCATTAGTGATGGGGAACATTTTACTTATTGGGAATTTTTTTGTATAGGGGTCTCATACAAATTTATAAAGTGTAACTTTTTGAAAATTAACAGGAAGATTTTATTTCTTAATGGAGTCTTATTTCCGACCTTATTTTGAATACAACGGAACATTTTTCTCTTAATTCAAATACATCTGTTTTGGACTGGAGGTGATTTATAATATTGTACAAATGATAACATCAACACTGATTACATTAAGTGCTTCTACAGTAAATGTACTTCACTGTTAAAGAATAAATAACTGTATGTATGCTGAGAGCAAGGTGAGTAAAGGAGCATAATCGTAAGTTATCCTCTGTTGGGGGCACGATATTAAAAAGTTGGGAACTGCTGCTCTGTGCGACGCTTACCCAGCAAACACACACACAGGGTCCCTGAACGTCTATTAACATTCAGAAAACGTTTTCTGAACATTAACAGACGTTCAGAGAAACAGTGTGTGTTTGCTGAGTATGTTGCATTAAATGTCATTTTCAGTTAAATAAACTTTTGAGAACTTCTATTCAAGTACAATCTCTAAGAATATGTTTAATGTGCCCAATCAATCTTACAGCCAGTAAGACAAGCCAAGAAAATCTTCATATTTATGTCTGCTAGAAGCACAAGCATCACTACCAGCTGATTATGGAAGAGAGACCAAAATACACTCTCTTTTACCAATCTTCATTAACAATTAAGATTAGTAAGAGAAAACATTAGATTTTGATGCCAATAACACAATTTAATTAGAAATTAAGTTCTGTAATCACTTTTTACCATAAAAATTTAAAGTAGCAACAATTAAGTACTGAATAATTTATGATAAAACATTAAAAGACTGAGGCAAGTGGGGGGGGGGGATGTCATAATACAGAGGAGATCATCAACAGATATATGGGAAATAAAATATCAGAGAAGTACAGTGTGGAAGTCAAAGAAAGTCATGGAAATCGAAAAAGATGTGTAGCTATCCCATAAAAGTTTTAAAAAATCATAAAATATAAACTTACTTGGAATATTACGAGAAGAATTTAAAATAACTATTACATCTTCATGAAAATCATTCAAAACATCTCTAATAACAGCTTCAGGTCGTCCATATATAAACTCTGAATTCTGAACACCTAGTAATGAAATTAAATGTTAGTACTCAAATTAAACACCAATATCAATAAAAAAAATTTTTAGAAACTTAAATTAATGAAAATTTCCTACGATTTTCAACTGCATTTAGCTTTGCATCAATAATAGCTTGCATAGAATCATCTATCCCAATACATTTTTTAACTCTCGGAGAAAATGTCAGGCTAACAGGCCCTGAAAAAAAAATAAGAAATAAGCATTTTGTGTTATGAACTAGATGTTATGCAAGTAATCATTGTCACAAATAATAACAGGGCTGCCAACCTCTTACAACCTACGTGTGTAGTACAAAGAACAAAAATGTGTAGTTTTCAATGTTTCATGTGTAGTTGCGTGATTTTGTTATATTAGAAGTGCCTTGGGACTAGGGAATGCAATCCCGCACTGTTTTTCTTCTTGCGGGATTTCGGGATTGAGATTTATTAATCCCACGGGATTGACATTTCATTTAGCTATGACTTCATTTCAGCAGGGAAAAGTAGAGAAAAGTAAAATTTTAAACACTGTGAAGTTTAACTTAAATAATAATAATAATTAATATGAGATATTTAATACAGTAACTTACAGAAATATGAAAATTATAATCATGACTTTAATCATTATAATCATATTCAGAATAGTATACTAAGTTATGTCTTATGTTAGTTGCTAAAAATGAGTAATTTACAGAAATATACAATTTATAGATACAGTCACATACTTACGTTATTTTTTTAGAAGCTGGAAAAAGAACGTACAAAATCGAACAAATCCAACAAATCATTTCCTAGTCTAGATTTAATTTTAGTAAAATAATTTAAAGTGTGAATTCAAAAAATTAAAAACTAAAATGAAAACTTATAATTAATTCATGACTGTTCGCTAAGAGATAGATTAGTATGAAATATTTTAGTTCATCTGGAGATGGGAAGTTTACGAAACATTTAGACTACGGTGTTTAGATTTAGATGTTTGATCCAGACTCCAATTGGAAGATAATTTAAAAAAAAATTATTAAACTTTAAACTAAAATTTGTAATTATTGATTGGTTTATTGTTAGATAAGAGACATAAATATGCAAAAATCCTCGGTCTATTGATTGGGAAAGCAGCGTGAAATTGTAATAAAAATAATTTATTTCTCAGTGTCAATCCGACGGGATTAGGATCGTAATCCCCTGGAATCCCGCGGGATTGGGATTGCATTCCCTACTTGGGACCATATTTTGTATCATCTACACTAAAGCATCCTGAAGTTATTGCATTAGTGCCCTTAAAAACTAACTAAAAAAAAGTTACATTGAGAAAAGAAAAATATGACACTTATTAAATAACAACGCAAATGCTACAAACAGATTTATTTTCTAGATTATCAATTGCAAATTTAAGGAACAAGGCAAAAATAAGGTATCAATTTTTTTCATTTAAATGATGCACAGTTGCATGTTTTGCTCTTAAAATAGGCACACCTTCAATATACATCCTACCTTCATTTTTGGTGCCAAAAATGCTGTTTTTGACAGCGCCTAAGAAGCAAAGTAGCTGCAAAATCGCATATCCAAACGTGTTTTCCAACCAGATACACTACTAAAATTTGAATATTTGTTACAAGAATTTAGGGTAAGAATCTAAACAACAAAAATTTAAAAAATATTAGCTAACAAATGATTTCTATGTGAGGGGGGGGGTGGTTCTGTAACCCTCAACACCTTATTTCATTTTGACAACAAAAATAGTCAAAAATAGTCAGAACTTTAATTAGTAAAATGTATTTGTTTGTGGTTTTACAGCTGATTAGCTACATGTGGGCTCTGGGCCAATGGGTGGAGGTAAAATATGTTACATGCATTAACTATATAATGTACAAAATTTCAGCCTTTCATCATAAAAAGACTCATAGATATGTTTAAGTTGGTAAGAGGCTTTACAATATCAATAACAGCAAAAGTTAATGTATTTATGCAATCATCGCTTCTTTCTTTTGTAATTTGCATACAGATCTGAAACACAATTTTCTGATGTGACTGTGTACAGAGACAACCTGTATGTATGAGTATGTATTATACACAGAGTGTCCCAAAAATACCGAAACAGGCTTTTATTCCTTAAATATTGATCATAAGTATATACAACAGATTACAAATCACTTCATCAATGTATAGAGCACATTTTAAACATTAGGATTTTTTTTGTAGGGTGCTGTATAAAAATTTTAATTTCTTATCTCTCTATTCTAAAAAAAAGTAAAGGCCGCTGTCAAAGCTTGTTGGCCTATCTCCACCTGAACCGTGGGGATTTGAGTTTCGACTAAGGTGCCCATAGGTTCGAAAAATTCCGAGGAACCTGCTAAGCTGACTTAAATTTCAAAAATCGAATTATTTTAGAAGATATTAATAAAAAACTGAAAAAATAAACATAATGGTTGCCAGATTTGGCATAAAATCCTTCATTCCTTTGCAACAAAGCATTTCCAAGGATCTAGAATCGCGTGAAATTTACAAACATGAGTTAGAATTATGCCCATTTTACGCCAAAATAAAAACTATATGAAATATGTAGTTCAAAATGTGTTACACAAAGTTGACAATTTTCAAATAGTAAGTTCGCTTAGACAGCAGGAGTTTAGAATTAGCGATTATTCGTTTTTCCAAAACAGAATAACTAATATCTTGAATATGAAAAATAATTAAAATGCAGATTATTTTAAAGACGGTTCGGTCGAGCTGCATTATTGGCTACCAGTAGAAATATTTGGCGGCGTTAACTATGCCATTATAGCAGTTATAGTACACTTTGGATATTTGCTAGCGTGACGAGATGGTATAATTCATGGTGCTAAGTACGCCAATCTGCAAACGATTATGTAAATGAAAATATGGATAACGGTTTCCTGGTAACCTTAAATGAACAGTAATTATAGGTTGTGAGCATGTGTAAATCGCCAAATAATGAAAAGTCGCCATTGGTGGCAAGCTATCCTATCTGTTCCGTAGCTTTTATTAACTTTGCATGTACGCAAGTCGCCAAATAATGAAAAATCGCCATGGGTGGCAAATTTGCAAGGTGTCCAATAGGTTTTACATTATTAAAAATACAGCTGAAACAGATGTTCTGATTTTATTATGCTTTAGCTCCTAATTAATATAACTTTTGAATGGCAACATTAAATATCATTGTGTTTCTGAGGAGTGCAAATAATTTTTCCAGCGATTATAAGCGGAGTCCGCACTCCAGGTGGAGTAAAGCTCGGGCCTGTACAACAAAAATTCCCATAACAAAATATCTTCCGTGTTATGAGGGGGAGGGGGGTCTACTGTAGTGTGAAGTTTAAATTTTTATGTACCAATGAACATGCAAGAACCAAGCAATGTGTAGCTCAGCAACATTCTATCTGATCCAATCTTCGGGTTTTGTCTGTTGAAATTATGTCTTTTTTATGAATAAGCCTTATTAGGGGCTGAATGTCTCATACGAAAAGCGAGCATAGCGAGTCTGGGGGCCTTGGCCCCTAGTTTTATTAAAATTCTAAAAATGTTCATTGATACCATAAAATTCTGCACCTTTTTCATATAACTTTGCAATTTACTATACATGTCTACAAACAATATTTAAGGGTACTAACAAAGTTAACAGAGGAGTTCCTTAAAAAAAAAAAAAAAAAAGTATAGTAAAAGTTATTATAAAATTTCTCCCCCTCACTAAAAGTGAGAAACAAGGCTGCACTATACAATTTTGTTTGTTTGTCGGCAATTAAAGAACATGCAATCTTTCAAAATTTGGCCTATTTTCACATTTCAAAAGTCCCCACTACAGATACTTAAACATGCATTAACTTATGCTTTTTCAGTATATAGCAGTGTTATATGCTGGGTTCCATAGGTCAATACTTTCTCAAAGTACATATGAGAATGTATAGTGAAAAGAGGTTTGAAAATGATTACACAAAATTACTTAATTATATTGCAACCTCACAATCTTTGTTCTAGACATTAAACATTATATAAGTACAGAATTATATGGTTAGAAAAGCATACACTATTAATAAACAAACAGAAAAATAATAGGAGTAATCCAAACTTTTTAAAGCTTATTTTATGTAAATTAAATTCACTAAGAATTAACAGTTCATTAATAATATCGATATTACTCATTTTAACTTATTTAAAGATGAAGAAAATACATTCAATTTTCATTCACAATTTATTAACTAAGCACAGCAAAAATTGTCCTAAAACAACATTAAAATATTACTCAATGTTAAATACAACAGAGAAGAACTAGGAATGCATTAACAACAAATGAATTATGAATGTACCATAGACTCAAAGAAATAGCATGAAGCATGAAAACTATCTATTCCGGATTTGAGCTATTTTGATATGCATACATTTTGATATTGCATACGTGCACTGGATTTGCCCACTCATCCTTATGAACCATTGTCATTAGTAACACAGTAAAAGGATTTGGTAGTTCTATGTGAAAATCATGAAACAAAACTGAATTTTTTGTTAATTTCTCTTCAGAGACTTTGTTTTTTCTTATTGAATTGTGTTCTCTAGTGTTATGGTAACATTTTTATGGAAACTAATATTCATGACAGTGAACCTAAGTAGCAACGAAAATACGCCACTGATATATAACTAGGCCTAATGCATAAGAGGACACAAACCTTAAAGCTCGCTACAAACATCAAGCTACAGAAAAAGTTTTTGATTCTTTTTTCTTTATTGAGTGGCCAATATACATTTTTCTTTTTTTTAAACCATGTCACAAAAGAGATTAAAAGTATGAAACGATAGTTTGAATTACAAATTTTGTGGAAGAACAAATATATTTTCATAATATCAAGGTTAATTTTAGGAATAATGCCTACTTATATAATACGCTAGCATATGTGGTACCAAAATTGGTGATATTTCCACACTGCGAATGCAACAGCTAGATGTAAACATTAGTGCAATAACAATAATGCATGTGCAAAAGTCCAAATTAACAGTTCAATGACATCAAATGGAGCAAGCATATGTCACGCAGTAGCTAGATTACAAAATAACAATAATGGATACATAAAAATAAAAGATCTTCCGAACATTTTCACAGCTTTACAATATCAAATTTATAATACTTGGCACATTCATCGCACATCTAAAAAATGCCACCATGCATTGGGCTAAAGCACATTTTAGCCATTCGCTGTTTCAACATCTGCTTTTATGATGACACCCAAAATGTGTAGCAACCCTAACCTAAATAAATTTAATGACAAATACTGTAAAAGCAAAGAAACGTGATTTTCATTGAAATGAGTCCAGATATTTAGTCAACACTGCACTATAAAGAACAGTAAAGTACGGGCTGGCAAAGTTGGCCACCTTGGCAGCTAGTTTAATATTATTTTGCAGTTTATTGCGAGATGTGTACTAGATTTACATTAAGATATACAGTAAAATCTTGATTTAATGAATGGACCAAAGATCATTAAAATCGATTTTGCTAACATTAAAATTGCTTGCAAATTATAAAAACAGAACATATGCAATTTTTTTTGTGTGAATCTTTGAAACTATCAACAACATATGGCACCATCAATGATATGACGCATGCTCCCTTGACAACACATGGAGCGCTCTTATCAAGATTGGAAGTGTCAGAGGGTCGAACACCAGCAGTTGGACTACTTGTGCCGTTTCCCACTTTGCTGAAATATATAGTTTTTAACAGTCCCTTTAATGGTAATTTTTTTAATATTTTTAACTAACGTCGTAGAACTGTAATATTTTTAATGCAACAGATCTTTTGAAAAAAAGATAATTCTAAGAGATTTATCATAAATCTTTTTATTATAATTATCCACCCCTTGATAAATAGAGAGGGAAATGCATTTTTATGAATTTTACGGAAGTAAAAACAGGCAAAACACTACATACACAAACTACATAGTGATCTTAATCTTACCAACACCACAAAAAAGATCCACAACAGTTGTTGACTTATTTACTCTGCACAGTTTAAGGAGGGAGTTTAACATTGCTTCAGCTGCTTTAGTATTTTGATAGAAAAAGGAATCAGGAGATATATGGAACAACATGTTATTTGCTTCTTCAATTATAAAAGGCTCTCCCATAATCAGGTCAAATGGAGACTGTTCATTAGGAGAGTGAATTTGAGAGCTGTTGATAAATACAATAGAATTTTATTTATTTATTTATTTTTTCACAAAGATTATTATACATTATTCAAAATATATTGATAAAAGTTCACTTCGACGTTAAAAATGGAAAATGGATTTTAGAAATGCTGACTACAGACAAAAAGTTTAAATAATTATAGATAGAAATCAGTAGAATATGTCATGATTAAAAAATAAATAAGCAAAAAATGTATGGGTCAGTTGGTCCCTTTTGTATTATTTCAATTTTAAGAAAGTATAAATTATTGAAATAGAATTTTTGTATAAAACACCAAAATAATTAACAAAACTCTGTAATGCATGCAAAGAAAAAAATTTACATCCATGTCACTGTCTATTTTGATTTACAAGCATAAATATATGGTTTCAGGAAATAATCTGCATTACTGCATGTAGTAAATTAGAGCAAGTATATTTTATTTATTTATTTATTTTGAATTGTTATTATTTTTAAAAAAGACATAAGGCAAAATTAATCCATTTTATTATTATTATAATGAATTTATTAATAACACTTTTTTTAAAAAACACACATAAGAACACATATAAACAGTTTTTAACTAAACCATTATATTATGAGATGCTCAAAATTATATTTGAATCAGTCATTTTAAAACCACTTATGCCACAACTTTCCAGGAATCAATAAAAACTAAACATGCACACACATGAATTTTCAAGGACTCATTCGTGTTTGTCTAAAGAACACTGAAAATGATGACTGAAGACAATCTTTCTCAGCTGAACTACTGTGGGACCGTACACAGTCATGGGAGGTGGTGAATGTAAAATCTGTTCAGGGCTGCAATGTCTTCCCTGTTCAAAGAACACCTATAAGGTGCCAATCCAGGTACTAGGTCTCTCATCTGGAATTGATTCCAAAGTAAGAACAACTCTTAAGGGTACTACTTAGGAGATAAGGGGCAATTTTGGTCTGCTTAATAGGTGTCCCCATAATAAAATGGTTATTATCCTTGGCCCTAATAGCAATCAAGCCTGTAGTAGGCAGTTGACCTGACCATTAAAAAGATAAATGTTTGGGTTTGTTATTGATTAGCCTACAAAGCATTAAATTAGTGATTAGCCTTTAAAGCATCAAATAAATTTTTGTAAGCAATGCATTACAAAAACTGTATTTGGAAAAATCATTACTTGTTTGAATTTTCAAAAGGATCAATTCATTTGATTTCATTCTGACATTTTTTTTTTAAATGCATGGCTGACATAACGATTCATATTTTTCAAATATCAGTCAGTATTTTGCTAACCAATGGCTGAATGGATAAGATACAGAACAGTGGATTATGGCTGAACACATAACACACACATTACATTGTTTTTTTGTGTGTGTGATTTTATGTGCCTTAACAAATATTCCAGACAAACAAACAAAAGGCATCACAGCATTTGTTGTTAAAACAATATACACTAATCATCACAATTAAGTTCTTTAAAATAGATCATACCTAGTTCGAAAATATAAGGAATGAAGATTGTATCCACTTTCAGATAAGCATGAAAAATAATCCTTTAATTTTTCTTTCTCCACTTGCAGATCTTCCTACAAAAAAAAAAAGTAAAGTCTTTGTAATAATTTACCATCCGCAAAGCAAATACATCCCTTACATAAATCACACTTACCAGAAATTGTAGAAGAAAACAACATGAAAATAATTTAACAAAGCTTTCTAATACAGGCCTATTCCATGAAATTGAAAATTTGAAGAAATGTCTGATTGTACATTAGACTAAACATCAGTATTAGCAACACATAACAATTTGGACTCATATTATGTGTTACAGGCATTCTTCTATATGTTTAGTAGAGTGGGCTGAAAATCCATTTTTTTTTTTTTTATTGCTATACACTTAGTGTGGAACGTATGTGGCAGGTGGTCCTTATTAACAAAAAAGAAAACAGACTCTGTGAGAGAAAATTTTCAGCCTGCGCATTTAACTAAAAGTTTTGGATTTTTACTTAAAAATGTGAAATTTTCAAAAAAATTTATAGATGTTCCTAGATATTTACAGAACTATTCTGTGGTCGGAAATGCTCAGAAAGGGCCATATAACAACTAGAATTGCCTGTTTTTTACGTCTGAAAATTCAGCAAAAATCACCAAAAAATAGCATGTTTTAAATATTTTCAGCATTGTGCGTAAAACGCTGGCAGAGTGGTAATAGGATTGTGTTAACATTATCTACCATCAGGGCTAGAAATAAGGAGCAAAAGTCAAGGCGCCAATGGCAACCTACAATTTTTTTCAATTGCCAAACTGTTTCACTTAGTGCAATTTCAAAAACTTTTGTTTTGTTTACGTACATTACTATAAACGACCATAAGGCATGACAATAAACTGGTAATAAAATCTTGCCAAGTCAAAATATTCGGTAAATGCAAATAACAATTTATTGCAAGAATACTATAACTAATAATATATAATACTTCATTTTAGTAAGTATGTATACAAATTTGAAATCTTGATGACATATGTATAATAATAATCAAGAAGATTAGGATAGTAATTGGAATTAGTATATGAATGACATGTAGCAGTTGCTAGAATTAAAAAAAAAAAAAAAACTTTAAGACCCGACTCCCGATTAGCACTTTTGCAGCTCCGAGTCCATGGATAGTTGCACAATACCTGGAAAAATGTTAGTTGTCAAAAATGACAACTAGGTGTAAAATCTTAGTCATCAAAACGAAATTTACAATTGCAAATTACGACTAACGACTGCTAATTTCGAGCCTGTCTACCATAGTGAATGAAAAAAGTGAAGAGACAGGAAAATGTTATAGGCAGACGAAACAAGAGGAGCATATTTCTATAATTGAAGTGCCTGGTTCAGTTTACTTGACCCGCGTTTCTCCTTATGAAATCAATGCATGTGGAACAGACTCAGCTATAAAGAACTGTTTCATTCCAGAAGGTATAAATCTGACTGAACTCACCTGCATTGGGTTCCCTCGCGAAAGAAAGAACACTAGTGTACATGCAGGCGTTATTCATCTTTCAGAAGAGTATTTACAACGACTACTGCAATGGATTATTTGCCAGCTACATTCCAATGAATAGCTATTAAGGCATCTATTTGAAAAAAATTGGTGGAAAGGCATCAGGTCCAAATGGTTTTCTTGAAGAAATAGGCAAACAGCTTCCTACTTGCCACAATCAACAAGATGTTGAATTTGAAAGTATTGAATCATCACTACCTGAGATAGAAATTAGCTTCATATGCAAAGGTCAGGCTGTATCAAGTAATTGTTGCCCAAACCACCTGGCTGAGTTAATTCTTAGACTTATACACCATGCTCGATGGTTGACTCTTACTTGCCACATCGTGAGAAACTAAATATCTACCAAAAGTCCATCCTCAGAACTAAAGACATTGACAGAATTCTTTGTCAAAGTTTATGCTGCCATGTGGTTTGAGATTAAGTGCAATAGGACAGTAAAAATGCTGCAAAGAACTTTTGGCTGACAATTAGAAAAGTGGATTATTTACCTGAAGATCTAAAAATTTCTTTACATCGGAATTGAACACCATGCCTTCTGGGGTCATCCAGAAAACATATTACTCAATATGTTGGCAGACATATGACAAGATGTTCGGCAGCAAGCAGCCAAAAGAATCTTGGAAGCAAGGGTGACACAAAGTAAACCATTCAGGAAAGCGTTACGGAAGTTTACACCACCAAAGATGAATTTCAATGCTGAAGAATACACCGATTTAGTAATTTGGGAGAAAGAAAAGATAAAGTCACACCTCCAATTGTTGATAAGCTTACCAAAGAAAATCTAAATAACATCGTTGCCGGAAATGAAAATTCATTGAAAAAACTCCAGTTATTCTTCGATTTACCTTGCCACAACGAAGCAGTCGAACAATGTGTTAAGGACGTGACAATCAAATTCGCTGCTGTATGCTGAAGAGACGCTCACAATGGCTATATCCGGGCGCGAATAAAAGATCGGCACGTGATGCCAAGGTTTGAAAGCAAATCCGATTTTAGGATTTAAGTTAATTTAGTCTAGCGGGCGGCACTCGATTTGCGGCCACCTTCTCATGTTGAGTTCTGGATAATTGGTTATTCGATGAACCGAGAGCTGAAATTATTCCATTCCACTCAAACATGATGAGAGTAAAAATTTATTGGAAAGTAACTAAATAAAAGCACATATTGACTTAATACATCAATCCCATAATTGATTAAAATTTTGCTATATTTGGTCACATTTTTGTTAAAAATTTAGAGCCTTTGGAGGAACTCAGACTTACCAAACAGAAAATACTAGTTGTTATACGGTGCTTTCCGAGAACTTCTAACCATGATATAGTTTTGTAAATGTCTAGGAAAGTCTAGAAATTTTTTTGGAAATTTCACATTTTAAGTAAAAATTCAAAACTTTATTTTGCGAGAATTGGGGGGTGGGGCGGGATATCCCCTACACTCCCTTTAGCAAGAGCCCTAAATCGCCCACCCCCTAAAAAAGGTAATAAGAATAATACATATAATGATCAGCTTTATTAATATTGTTATTAGTAAAGCTGATTATTATATTTATTTTAGTTGAATGCGCAGGCTGAAGGCTTTCCCTGACAGAGTCCATTTTCTTTTTGATTGATAACGACCACTAACCACATACTTTCCACTCTAAGGGTATAGCAATTTTGAAATAAAAAAAGAATCTTCGGCCCACCCTAATGTTTAGCACCTCTATAGGAACTAGACTTTTTTTTCTGAATGCAGAATAGTCAGTGATTTTCCTCGTGCAAAAAGAAAATTTATGGAATTTAAAAGAAACTTAGTAAAATAGCTATCAATTTCTCGGAAATGATGAGCAGTTCAAACAAACAGCAAATTTAATTTAATACCTTGTCACATTAAAAAAATAATAATCATGATATTTACCAAATACTCAAAAAAAAAACCAAAATAATTGCAAAATTTTTTAAAATATATACGTAAAAAATAAAAGATTTTATAATACAACTGCACAGCAAAATTCCTAAAACAATGGGCGGTTCTTTTAAAGATAAGAAATGGGAAATTTCTGTGTCAGAACTGTTTTTTAGAATGCATGTTTTAGAAATATTTTATTTTCTTAATACTCCAGCAATGATCTGGAAGCATATGGGAAAAAAAAAAAAAAAGTTTTAAAACCATCACAAGACTGAAAATACTATCAGTCAACTGAGTATCCAGTCAAATTAGAAACATTTATGAAACAGTAATTTACCAATATCATTCCCATGCTGATAAACATTTTAGACATGAAATAAGTATGGTACCTGAGTAAGTTCTTGGGGATTAATACCAATTATACCCATTACATCTCCAGTGACACTTGAACGAACCATAAGGTTTCTCCAGAAACCCTGACTGCTATAATCAACAGATGCAGGTAAAGGAGATAGCCTAATGTAATTTTGGAAGTCCTGGAATATAAACAGAGTGTTTGGACTGCGAAATTTATCTAAAATGCAATGAATTTTTCATACATAAGTAAACATAAGTGCAAATTTTTGATACCTTATTTTTTAAACAAGCATTTCCTTTTTCCCTAGAGAATATTGTTTTCATGGGTACTTTTAACAAACTTCTCATTAATAAAAATTATCATTCTGGATCTCTCAAATATGAAAGCATTCAACAAAGTAAATAAAAAACTTTGTAAAAATACACACATAAGATGTTATAGGTAAGATACGTACGTTTCGGCCAAAAATTGTTTTGGCCTTCGTCACAAGGAAAACAGGGAACTGAAAAGAGATAAACAAGCAAGCATGTTGCCACAAGGGGCAAAGAAAAGTCAAACAAAACCACAGAGAGGGGAAAAAAAGGGGCAAGGGATAAAAAGGAAAGGAAAGAAGCACAAAAAAAAGAAAGAATTTAAAAAAAATTAATTTAAAAAAAAAAGGAACACACGAATACAAACACACGCACAAAAAAAGAGAAATAATAGAAAACAGAACAAACAAATAAAACATACAAAACACATTTTTTTTAAATACTATTAAAAACTACGAACAGGACAGCACAATATATACATATAATTTATATGTATATATATATATATAAAAATTATAGATATATAAATTATATATCTATATATATATATATATATATATTGTGCTGTCCTGTTCGTGGTTTTTAATAGTATTTTTTAAAAAAATGTGTTTTGTATGTTTTATTTGTTTGTTCTGTTTTCTATTATTTCTCTTTTTTTTTGTGTGTGTTTGTATTCGTGTGTTCCTTTTTTATTATTATTATTATTATTATATTTGTGCTTCTTTTCTTTCCTTTCTATCCTTTCCCCCCCCCTTTTTTCCCTCTCCGTGGTTTTGTTCGACTTTTCTTTGCCCCTTGTGGCAACATGCTTGCTTGTTTATCTCTTTTCAGTTCCCTGTGTTCCTTGTGAAGAAGGGCTTGGACTGACGAAGGCCAAAACAATTTTTGGCCGAAACGTACGTATCTTCTTACCTTAACCTCTTATGTGTGTATTTTTTGCAAAGTTTTTTTATTTACTTTATCATTTAACACCAGTAATTTAAGTGTTTTTTCCATTCAACAAAGTCTTATTTGTCCATATACTTCTGTATAACAAATACAGTAGAACCCCTCTAGCTTGAAATTCTGATTATTCTGAAGCAGTTTAATTTAAAAAGATTACTGAAAGTATGTAAATAATGTCTTAAATACAAAATAAAATGTACTTTTTCAGCATACCTAATTAGTGCACATTGAAGAAACTAACACAATTATTCAAGGATCACATTTTCATTTTAATAAAAACACTCGTGCTAGCGCTAGACTTAAAAATCTACGAGTCAGGTTGACTTACTATCAATAAAAGTAAGATTCAATTTTTGGAGCATGCGAGTCAATTTAAAAAGTTTTTTTAAAGCGGATTTTTTCTTAATACAGCCGTAAAATAATACGTTTTTTATTTATTTTTTCCTCATGTAGTTAATGATTTTACTCCTAAATATTAAAGTCAAAGATAGCAAGAGGATTAGGAAATTCAAATGAGCTTGTTATCAGAACCATACAAATCATAAACTTGAATCTTAAAGATCGATCGGTACTTCAAGCAGCATCGAACAAACATAGCTTTGCAGATTTGCCAACCTGGGAAAATCGAAATGTGTAAAATATTGCAGGCGCAGCAGCTGCATACAACTTGCGAGCATTATCTTTTAAATGATTAGCATTCTGCTCGATAATGAATGTTATAATGTGAAATAACAATTTTCATGAATTTTGTATTAATACAAATGGAATGAAATTTTGCAGTAATAAGAGCAAAAAATAAGAGTCAATTTTTTCAAAAAATATCGATTTACGAGTAAAACGTGAGTGTGTATGAGCCCTGAAAAACGCATTGCATTAACACATCACATGTGCTTATAATCTTTTGAGGTGAAAAATTTGTCAGAACTTCAGTTTGTCATAAGATAAGGTCATCCAACAGGAGTGCATCCTTAATTCTAATGAAAAGGGGAGACATATTACTAACTACTAGTTTTGAATAAAAGAATCCAAAATACAGTAGTACTGAGTATTTATGTTTTTTTTAACCACACATCTTTTTTTCTTTTCTATTTTTATATGAATTTTGAGTAATTTGAATTTTTTGTAATCTGAACAAGCACAAGCCCAATTAGTTTGGATTAGTGGGATCCTATTGTAGTTAGTCCTTCACTGCAAACAGAGTGAAAGGGTTAATGGTGTATTGAAAAACAATCATCCAATTTTGGTCCATAAATAGAAAAAAGTAAATACGTCTAGCCAGGGGCGTAGCCACAGGGGGGGGTTAGGGGGGTCATAACCCCCCCCCATGAGAAATTTTTTGTCATACAAAATGTATATTCTTCACTCCCTTATCGCACACATGTATGCATATATGTGAGTTGCAGTAGTCGTAACCCCCCCCCCCATGAAAAATTTCTGGCTACGCCCCTGCGTCAAGAACTTCAAAACTTTTAAGACGTTTGTACTTTACACTGAAATAAATGATAAACTTATATCAATTACAAAACTCTTAAGAAAACATTCTTAAACATCACAGAATATGTCACTCTTTTCAAAATTTTGCTGCCAAATTCCATGTTTAAGAAATTTTTATAAAAGGCACAATTCTTTCATTTATTCTAGTGCAGGGATGGGCAAACTTTTTGGGTCGCAGGCCAAAAATCGAAAAAAAAAAAGTTTGGCAGGCCAAGATAAATGTTTCTAAAATTTTAAAAACAATATACAAGTATTACAATTTAAATATGTTAATGAGATGAATGAAATTGCGATTTCATTTTATAAAGTTCCTTATATTGAGGTTCGAAGTGAGATGCACTGATTCTAAGGAACTAGGGTAAATGCTCATCTGTCAGTCTACTTCTGAAAGAATTCTCTCTTAGGTTCATAGTTGAAAACACTTGTTCACATATATAAGATGAAGCAAACATAGCACTGATTTTCTGGGCATGAAATATTAAATTTGGGAAACTTACTTTCAATAATGATTTGTAAAATTCTAACTTTGGCATATTTAGAAACAAGTGCTTGAGATGATTGTTAGATTGCAATTCAATTAATTCAAGCTGCAAATCTGACCTCACTACTTCACAATTTACGTTGAAAGGCATGGTAAAAATATCTAATTCTGTTTGAATGGCACTGAAATCTTGAAATCTGTGTTCGAACTCAAAATGCACTTCTTCCAAGCCATCTTCATGATTCTTAACCCCTTAGCTGTTTTGCCCGTGTCCCGTACGGGCACCGTTTCCCCCCAACCCCATTTTGATTTGCCCGTACGCCGCACGTGCAGTTTCTCTTCTTCGATACTTCAACTGTTTTGCCCGTATTTTTTCATTTGATTCTTAATTTTAGTGTTTTCTAATAGATGGCAATAATTGTCCAGGAACTATATATATGAAAAACCAGTTTTATAGAGTTTTTTTCCCACGGTTCAAGATTCTTTTGGCGGGTTTCAGCCAGTTCGCACGTGTATTTGAATGACTTGAGTTTATCGCTAGTTTTTAGTCTAAAATATCTGTTTCTTTTATACTTTTACCTAATAATTTAAATTATGCACTTACAGTTACAGTTTTTATCGAATATATTTTTATTCATATTCTGTGAAATGGCAGATTTACGGCAGTCTGGATTCTGACTCTGATATGGAAGCAGATTCTGAATCTGATACGTCAATGATCGATTCTGACAGTTGCGATAGTTTTCTTGAGGATATTGATTCTAGTGATGACGACAATAATTTTGATGTAGCAAGACAATTTTATGAAATTGATTATAACAATCCGCCAATGGCTCATCCCAGATTTCCTTTTACCGGAAAACCCGATGTAAATTTTAATTTTGAGGACAGTGAAGGAAAGCTTCAATTTTACGTTTTCATACATAATAATTTGCTTGATATGATTGTTTTAGAAACAAATCGATATGCTGAACAATGTATTGAAGGTAGTGTTCTTGCATTGAAAAGAAATGAAAATAATAAAAGAATACGAAAAGAAACCCGATACTTCTGTCTGGACTGTGATGTGGGATTATGCCTCACTCCTTGTTTCAAACTATATCACACTAAAACTGATTTACTTTGAAGATGAATATGTAAGTAAATATTTTGTTTTAACACTTTTCATGTGAAATTATTATGTAATTAATTTTGAATACTCTAATTATTGGTAATAATAAAGCCAAATATATTTCACGTTTGCAACTTACCTCTAAAACACGTTTCTCTGTGTTGATTTTCTCCATAGAGAAAGCCAACTTTCAAGAACTTGCCTGTAAAACAGGTTAACCTGTGTTGCTCTTCTGCTTCGAAAAAAGCCAACTTTCAGGGAAAATGCCCTTATTTTATCTCATATAAAAAATTGTTCCACACACTTTAAGTTACATACATATAGATTCAAAAACTTTCATTTTGAACAATAAAAAAAATTGACATTTTTTGAAACATATTTGTGAAAAAAAGTAAACAGCTAACGGGTTAATATGGATATATAATATATAAATATATATGTTCTTTTAATTTCTGCCGGACCGGCAAATTAAACATCTATTATATTCATCTATTATCAATTAAACATCTAAACTAAACATCTATTATATATTTTTTTTCTTAAAATATTTTAACGTAATTTACGAAATACAGATTTTATATTAACATTTACACTATATAACACACCCTATAGTGTAAATGTTTACATAAAATGTGTATTTCGTAAATTGCATTAAAATATTTTAAGAAAAAAAATATATAATAGATGTTCCCGTAACGGGAGCTTTGGCACTTAATGGGTTAAAGCAAAATATACCCTAAAAGAACTATTTTTATTATTATCTTTAGTTTTGATCTGTAGGAATAAATAAATAAATATAACCGTTACATGCATTCTTTTCAATGGAGAACATTTCATTTTTTTAAACATTGCATACTAATTTTATTTTGTTTGAAATGTTTTAATATCTTTCAAATGTACTTCAAACACCCATACACAATGTAATGGAATGATTTTGTCTGTAATAGATCTTATTAACACTATGAACACCATTTTTAAATTGTTGAAATGGTGTTCATAGTGTTAATAAGATCATAGTGTTAATAAGTTCATAGTGTTAAGTTTTTTAAATTGTTGAAAAGGGTTGGAAAAAGACAGAAGACAAATTGTAGGAATAAATAAGATGTAGCAAACTCATTTGAATAAAGCTCACTCTATATCACACTAAGAAAAAAAAATCATGTATCACAGTAATCAATGCATATTTACACCAACTGAAATCATAAAAAGTTTTTTAAACTGTTGAAAAAAGTTGGAAAAAGACAGAAGAAAAATTGTTGGAATAGCCAAGATGTAGCAAAGTATAACTTCTGCAATTCAGCTTGCAATTAAATGTCTGTATTTTTACCAATATAAAAATGTGAGAGTTTCTTTATCAGGTATACAAATGCATATGATTTAGCCGATCAACTTGAAATTAAGCACAGATGTGTAGAATGATCTAGAGAAGACCATAGTTGACTTTAAAAATCTACCTGCCCCTCATTTTTTGTGATTTTTTGCAATTTTTATCTTGAAAGTTTTTTTAATAACTTATGAAGATAAGACCCTAAAAAAGATGAATTATCATACAATATTTACCCATGCTTAGAAAATTATTCATTTGGTGAAAAAGCTTACCTCAGCAAATTTCTTGTGACATTCTTTAAGAACAGATATATATTTAGCACTGATGCAAAATGGTTTAGAAAACTCTGAAAAATAAAATTATATAAATAGCTGGGATTTTAACAGCTTATATTTAATAAAATGTAAAGGTTTTATCACAAGAAGTTCAAACGTCGTATTTTGACACATAGAAGAAACAATGTACAACACTACTGTCAAACACAGAGATTATGATAATGTGCTACAGTGTATATATTAAATGTTTCTGGACAAAACGACCCAGAAATTCAGTGAAATTCAAAAAGGCACACTAAATATTTAATGTCATAAATTCCTGGGACCTACAAATTTAATATGCAGAGTTGCCAATTTGGCAAATGAAAAAATCAGGATATTTTATTTAAAAAATTGGGAGACTAGTTTTTGATGACAAATAAATAATATAATTGGTGATGTACCCCCCTGAAACTACATTTTGCGGAGAAAAAAAGAATGTTTGATGCATTTTGATGACAGAAAAAGATATCTTTTGGCACAAAAAAAAATTAACTTTGCTCATGTCTAATATTAGGTAGTTAGTAGCTTATAGAAAAATTGTTAACTTGAAAAATATTAAGTTTGAAAATTCAAAATAGCAGTCAATTTTTACTCTTAAGGCATTGGAGTATTAAACAAAACAATGCCAAATGAAAAATAAATATTTTTAAGTGCAATGAAAAAAGATTGAAATTAAAATGCTTGAGCATGAAAGTGCACTTCTTTCCCCATTATATGTTCGTCAGCAAAGCCCAAATTTTTTGACATCACATAGGCATGGCTTTCTGGAACTAGTTTGATTGCATGAAAAAGAAAAACGTCAAGAAGGGTTGCTTGTCATATGGAACTTTTAAAAATGATTTCAAATTTGAAAAATCAAATTTTTTTTGTGGCGAATGATAAAAATTGGGAGAAAATGAACAAATTATAGAAAATCAGGAGAAATGTATCCAAAACCGGGTTGGCAGGAGATCAATGAAAAATCGGAAGTCTCCCGTCAAAATAACGAGAGTTGGCAACATTAAAGATGTCAGTATGACCCAGGGTTGGAAAAATCTATAGCACGACATGCCCATAGCATGTAAAATTGTGATTGGGCATGTAAAAAAAACATTGTATATACATTAATCTAATTAAAAAGATTGTAAACAGGTAAGAGTTATACTCAGTAGTAAAAATATTTTCTGTAAGCCAAAGGAACTGACAAGGGACAAAAATGGTTTTCTTTCACATTAGATTTTGAAAAAATCTGTACAATTCCTTGTTTGTTTCTTTTTTTTACTAAATATTGCCCAAATTTTTAGAAACTGTAAATTCCTAGATAATTCTTGGTTAGTAGCACATCATAGTCAACCAGATATAAGGCATAGCATATCAATTATTCCTCAAGTCAATTTAAACATACATAGGTACATATATAATTTTTTTCCCCTTTTAACAGTACAAAGGTTGGTAGCGGCAGGCTCAGCAATTTACTTATATTTATAAATCATAAAATTAAATTAAAAATAACAAATATCATTCCCCTCCTCCATTTTTCTTAAAACAACATTCACACACATTCATCTTTCTCCAGTTGCATATTTATAAAAATTGTTGAAACAAGATAAAAATATACAGTATTACATACCTGATGGAGGATCTAGAAAAAATCCCACAGTTTTTTCATTGCCATCTAATCCTAGTCCAATACTAAAATCATCTTGGTTTCTATATGCTTCAGTTACAGGCTAAAATAATAAGAAAATTTTATGAATCTGACACCTGTACATATTTAAAAATTGTATAAACAAAAGTGATAAGCACAGCAAATAACTTTAAATGGAATTCAGAAAGAGCATTACATATGATCCAAATTTATAAATAAAATTTCTCTTCACAAACACATTAAAATTTTACAAAGCAAAGTTCAGATTCTATTACAAATGCAGATGGTGTCTTTAATGTCATGTCTTCAAAAAAGGAAAAGAAAGAAAAAAACAGAAGCTTCCATACTTTAAAAATGTACAAAAGTGCTATATATTAAAAGCGTATCATAATCCATGCATCAGCTAAGTGTATCATAATCCATATCCACTAGGTTGATTCATAAAAGACCCCAAAAAATTTTTCCCCGTTTTTTTTAAACTCTCAACCCCTAAAACTGATCTATTTCACTAGAAAACATCCCAGTATTTAAAAAAAAAACTTTTAATTGATATTTAAGGATCGCTACCGAATTTTGAAATATGAGAAATGAAGCAAAAAAAATAAATTTTAAAATAAAAATTTATTACAATCAGAATACAGTTTTATGAATGAAAATACTAAATAACAGTGTTGAAACATCAAAGTAGAAAGAAAGAAAAAATGTTATATAAAACTTGCCTTGTTGACGTTGGGGTTTTTCTGTCTATAATTCTTAAGGAACAACATCAAGTACTGTGTCTGCTCCTCATCGTTCGTATGTAATTTGTTGTACTCTTCCATCAAAGCAACACCTCGTTCAGCTATATCATTAACAACTCTCATGTTTTGTACAATTTCTTTAGCTGACCTGTAGCTTTCTTCTTCCCACAGCTCAGGAACTTTTTGTATGAACTCGCATGAAATCCCAGTCATGTTGAAAAATTTCATTGTTATAGCGAAATCTTCGATATTTGTATTTTTGATTGCATCATACCTCAAAGATGCCTTTTTAGGACTGCTTTCCGAACTTTCGTTATTCTGTGCTAAAATCATTCTTCGTTTTGTTTCACTAGAAATTCGTTTATAAAAAAAAGCTAAAGCAATCAGCTCTTCAGAAAGATATCAAAGATGACCCAACATCTTTTTCATAGCGACTTTGGCTAAAACTGTATCAGGTTTTTCGAACTCCACTATGTCTTTCAAAATCTGCAGGTCATTTTCAGGTGCCATATAAGCCACTGGTGCTGTAAACCAGTATTTTGCATAGACAAGTACAACAAATGTGCAGATATCCGTAATGGCCTTAGCTTCTTTAATTGTGATCTTAAGCTGGTACTTAAATAGAAACATTTTCAATGCATATATAGCTTTCGCCATCCAACGTGCACGATGCATTCCAGAAGGGGCTTTGAATAAGAAACTACTTTCAGGAATCCCTCCTAAAAAAATAATAATTAAATGAAGGAGCTCCTTGTAATCAGCGGCGGATCCAGAAAAAAATTCTGGAGGGGGCACAAGACAATTTTTCTCACATTTCCTTATAGAATGACTTGAATTTACAAAATAAGTCAATCTTCTATAGTGTAAACTTCATTCATCTGGGGGGGGGCACGTGCCCCTGTGCCCCCCTCTGGATCCGCCAATGCTTGTAATCGTCACGAGGCTGAAATTGTTGTAGTTGATTCTGAGCTAAAGTATCGGTCGCAGCAGTTTGAACGCAATTCCAAATAGATGATTCAAAAATCGCAGTATTGAAGTCTTCCCGATTTAGTTTTGTCCAACGGCTCTTTAATTTTTTGAAAATCATGATTTCAGGACCACTGGAAGATCCAATAGCTGATACTACGACAGCTTCAAGTACGATTTCTAATACGATAAGATGTGATGCTGACAAGGGAACCAAATAAATTCTTTTTTCATTTTTTTTCCAAAAGAATACAGGCTCCGTTTATTCGCCCAGTATTAGATGCCGCTGTATCAAAGCACATACATCTTATTTTATCACGTAAGTTCCACGATGAAATTGACTCGAAAATAGCATACGCCATGGTTTTTCCTTTGCCATCTGGAAGCTTAGCAACGGCCAAGAGCTGATCCACTCCTTTTCCAGATACCAAGATTGGTAGATGATCTACTACTTCATGCCCTGTTATGTCCTCGTTCATTTTTCCATCTCAGTGCACAGTTAGTGTAGTTTGAGGTTGGAAATCAGCTTTTATTGATTCAGCAAGCTGTAGTCTATTATTCATTCTTTGGCGACGTATAGAGGAATAGCTTACGTTGTATTCTGATACATTAAAGCCTAGACTTTTGAGTGTAAATGTCAAACAACAATTTAGCGACATCAAGACTAGTTGCTAAATAAGAATCTAGGGGTGGAATTCTCCCCCGGTGGTGTCCGAAATCGTCGGTTGTTAGCTGTCAACTGTGCAGAACCAGTTGTTTGGTTATCGACTGTTTGGTTGGTTAACGATTCCGGAGTTGTTTGGTTAACGATTCCGGAGTTGTTTGGTTAACGATTCCGGAGGCCATCGGGAAGTCTTTCAGCCAATCAGAAGAACCCCTTGACGCTCCTCCTTAAAACTCCACCTCAAGGAGGGGTAAAGTTAACGACTTCGAAAAATTAGTGACGAGGGGAGAATCCAGCTCTAGGATTGTTTTTCGGCCTCGTTTCCTTGATATCGAAAAATCTTTGCTTGAAGATGGTCCTGGCTTAGGAGAATTAAGACGACTTTGACTCATGTCAATATCACTTCTGTCCTCTGTAGAAGTAGCTGAAGATGACAATAAATCGTATTTCTCAGTAAGTCTATTTATTGCTTCTTTTTCTTTCATTTTTTCCAACTTAACTTCTTTTTCAAATTGTTTAGCAAGTTGTCTAATATACTGTTTACCAATCTTACCGATTCGTCCAAAACGGCTCATTTTTCTTTGGATCAAAAGAAATTGCTTATCTTTGTCAATAGTCATTATATTTAGAGCAATAGAGTGAGCTATATCAAACAGAACATTTAAATTTGATTGCCACTTGTTTTCTTTTTCTTTGATTGCTGCTGAACGCTTTGCCTTATTTTCTTTCTTTATTATTATTTTTTTTTTTTAATTCTGCCATTCCTTGAAATATTTGAGTATTTTTGTGATAACATGTTGCTTTTCCTATGTGGGAATACTTGCTTTTTCTCATATAGCCATCACACCACCAGCAGTTAATGACACTGATTCTCTATTTACTTTTTTCATTACATTTTTATAGTGAAAAAATAAACTTATTACTTCTTGCACTGAGGGTAATCTTAATTCTGAGCAAGTGTGTCCGATTAACCATATTTCATTTCTTTTTCTTGTTTTTATAACATCTGAAGCCATTATATGAATAATATTACAACACTAAACAAAAAAATACGAAAGTAATTTCGAAATACGAAAGTAATCGCATTCATGAGCAAACACAACCGCTTTGGATTGCAATGATTGTATCTCTGGGTAAGAAGCAGGACTGTTCATGTTGTAAATATCAGTCTAGCTAACGAAAGCCGGGGAATGTCATACGCATAAAATGTTTTCTTTCTTTTTTCTCACCCCTCCTGCAGTGGGAGCTGCTCAAAGTATTGGTACTTGCTTGATATAGGGGTGGCCGGAAGTAGAGAAAAGAAGGAAGCGCGTAGACCCAAAAGTGCGTTATTGCAGTTAATTTTTTTACTTTGAGAGTTGGTAGCGACCCCTAAATATCAATAAAAAATTCTGAAATTAATAACCAATTGATATTTTAGTAGATAGAATGATATTATAGGTTGAGAGTCAAAAAAATAAAAACTTGAATTTTATGAATCACCCTAATATCCACCTATTTGTCTTCTTTGTTCCATTAATTTGAAAAGTGCATCATAAATTATGAATGTGTTGTATTTGTCTTTCCCATTAAACACTTCTTTGGTATTGAAATCTATATTAAAATTCCCTACTAAAACTGTTTTACAATCTTTCTCAGGCTTATTCTAACTATAATTCACCTTTACTTACAGTAATATAGACACCTTCATCACACTAATAAATAAAATTAGTAAAAATTTTGTATAATGGCATATGTACCATATTTATATACTTGAGTGTAAGCTGACTCCAGCATAGCCGAACTTTTAATTTTACTTAAAACGATTAGCAAAAATTCAAGAAGCCAACTATCCACTAAACATAAAAATGTAATGCCAAGAAGATTGACACCTCACAAAATTTTTCTAAGTTCATATTATAACAATGTGTAATTGTAGTGCTTAGTTGTTTCAAGTAGTTTATTTTAATTTTTTTTACCTCAAAAAATTTCAAATGAGGTAGCTGTATTAGTAGAACATTTTTAAACTTCTGTTCAAATCACCGTGTATTTAGTGTTTTGATGTATTCTGCCTGTTATTAGAACACAGAGTTTGATCAATGGATTATGAAGGCAAACTTTGTGAAAAAAACTTCAAGATGGCAATCAAGAAATTAAACTGCACTCATCCCAACAGGGCGATATTTTGGATTTCTTTTCCTTTTAAGCTTGTATATATAACCAACTTTTTAATCAAAATTTTGATTAAAACTTCTCGGCCTTATACTTCAGTATATACAATAAAATGTACTTATTGACAAAATTATCATTTTGGCTGATACAAAGGTCGAAATTGCACCAGTTGTAAAAATGTCCAACAACCTACAAAAGCAGGCCTGGAACTTCTTTGTACCAGCCTTTGTAGGAGCTTTTGTACTGGCCGAAATGATAATTTTGTTGATTATATGTGTTATTATACAAAGTTTTTATTAATTTTACATTTTAACTTCACTTTTGTTGAGTGTTTTTGCGACACTAATTAATAGTCCCTTAAATAAACTGTAGGGTTTGGCAATTTCTCCCCAAATATAGAAAATATCTTCAAGCTGAGTTCAAATTGGGAACCTATTTTTTTGGTGCCAAAGTTGGTGATGAATTGCAAAAATGGCCAACCTTGGCAATTTTCTACATTTCACTACCTTGTTGCTACCTGGCAAGCCTCGAAAAGTGATTTGCCATTTCCCAGCATAGAGAAAAATCCATGGCTGAAATTTATAACACTCTAGTGCTAAGCAATGTAAATCCAATAAAAAGCACTCGAAAATAAAACAAACGTGTGAAACACAAATTTAAAAAAATAGTCAAATATTGGTCAAAAATAGGTAGGTGGATCAAACTGGAACCTGGTAGTTTTGACTAGATCACTGCTTCAATCTGTTATGAATAGTGGTGTACCAGATGTAGTATACATCTGGAAATCCATAGATATTCAATGAAAAAAAAAAAAAAAAAAAAAAAAAAAGATCCATATCTGTCTGAGTGAAAAGAATTATTGTATCTTTTTTTCTTTTTTTTTTTTTGAAAATTTTAATATTTTTTCAAAATAAGTCAAAGAAATAATAATCCAATTATTATGTTATTATTTGATTATTTATAATTAAACAAATTTTATTGCTTAAAACTTTATTATTGTTGTTATTTTTCAGTGAATTGTTTTGTTTGGGACAAAAATGCTTCATTTAAATTAGAATTAGTAATTTACATAGTGTGTATTTATCATTGGCATAGATTGGTAAGCTTTTTGAATATTTATACACCGTGGTCTTTAACCCTCCCTACCCTCCGACCCAACGCTAAAAAGCTCCCTCTATTATTCTTGCCATAGAAAGTGTAATTTTCCTATAAGAAGTTAAAATCTTTCAACACAGAGCCTAGGCTCCTCCAGTTTACAAAAATGGTATTTACACAAAAGTATTACAGATTTTTTAATTCGAAGATCTGGCACAACTCTAGTCAAGAAGCATATGGAGCTAGTTGTGGACAACCTTCATATTATTGAGCGCAAAGAGAAATAGTGTATGTTATTTGACTGTCAATACTGATGTTTTGAAAAATTGAATAAGAGAATTTTTTATTCTTACTCTGTGGTTTTTAGCTACTTAAAAATATATTTTAGGAAATGCATCTATTAGGTATAACTTGAAATTATTAAACCACATTTTACATGATTTTAGAATTATGCTATGCATTATTATCTGTTAAATGACATTGTTGTATACTGGGCCATTGACAATTGAAGACCAAGTAGAGTTCGGTTGGACAACTCCTGTTTTTTTTTACTAAAATGAAAAAGTTTGTTAACTTTGAAAATACCCTGTACACAGTAATCTTATTTCATTGATGTCTATCTTTCTGAGAGCTAAAGGAAATCTCCTGCTATATGATGCTCTTGCAGGATCATGTGTAGCTTACAATGATAGTAGACGGATAATTAAAGAAGCATTATTTTTGTACAACAGAGGTTTTTCATAAAATTTTGTTGCATTTTTATATTTCATAGTGCAAAAGTTTGCTCTTACATGTCAAAGGTACTGAGTTAATACCAGGAATCCTAAAAATGATTGACAAATTAAAAAATCAACTGAAGAAAATTGGAAGGTGATAGCAATGTACAGTTTGCTATGCTCTGCTTAAAAAACTAAGATATTTACTCTCAACAAGTTACAACTTAGGTTCCAAAGAAAAAGTACTTCTCAAGGAGAAAATGAAAAAGCAAAAAATCTGGATGAAAATGCTACAATGACTGTACTAAAAAATAGAGTTTTCAAAACTGACATTTCTAGTAATGACAAACATTAAATGATCAACTGAAAACACTGTTTCACGGTTTCTCCCAGAACTATCTGTTGATGAACTTTGTAACAAATTTTAGAGTTTCAAATAAATTCTGTAGTTTCCTAAGCAAAATGAACAAATCAACATTTCTATTGCCTTCCATTTTAATTTGACTGATTTTTCATACGACTCTTTTTTTTATTTTTTTAATTTGGTAACACTACAAGAGAAAAACATGTAAGTTCTTCAGCTTTCCTCCTCATAAAACCCATCACCTACAGCTGCTTGATGCATCCCTAAAGATTCTTTTCAGAGATTTCTATGGTTGGAGGCAAGGAAGTGGCCAGGCAAATCAGATGATTGGACACTAACCAAATTAGAAAATACCTCTTTTTCTGCACTCAAATAGTAGAGCAAGTTGGGGTACAATGAAACAAAATTTACTAATTTTTTTTTTTTCCTGTTCACAAATTTGCATGTACAAAAAGTAAAATTAATGGACACTTTTAATCTACTCTTTACCCCATCTAAAGACTTTTCATATTCAAAAAATTACAAAAGGTAAATGTCTGTCAGGGTTTCACTGCAACCCAAATTGCAGGGTACAATGAAGCACTTAAGAACACTTCACAAACACTCAAATAATATTAGTCAAAATTCAAATTTCAGGATATGTTTTACATTGTGTCCCGAAAGTTTATAGACTGACATCTTTTTTTGGATTCAAGAGTTAATTAAAACAAGTAAGAAAGACGAAAGAAATTATGCAAATATGTATTCACACAACAGAACTAGTAAAATGCTTAAAGTACTTCAAACAGTCATAAATTTAATATAAAAAAATAAAAACGAAATAATGCTGTCCCAAGAATATATAGACAACCAGTGTTAAAAGTTGATTGAAATACTGATCTCAAAATTTGCATGTTTTAAAGTCATGTACTAGTCTTTCAATAGCCTTTAGAGATAAAAGTGAAGCTGTCATTCTTTCTTCAACTGATTGTAAAGATGCCTCACAACATGCAGTTTTCCAAAACTGAAATTGCCCAAATCTATCGTTTGGATGCTCGTGGAATGAAAGTTGTAGATATTGCAAGAAAACATGGACACAGTAGGGCTGGTCGAATTCTGTCAAAAGGTGACAATTTGAAAGCAAAATCTCACACTGGGCAGTATAGTTTAAGTTGAGTGATCACCTATCATGTCACCAATTTCATTTCATTCGCTCCAGTCATTTTTACATGATGCACGAACAAAAAAAGCGTCATGGACAGAATGACAGAACGACATATTTTTTTTACTGGATTCCCAGGTACTTTAAACAGAAAGAAATCGCAAAAATTTTTAATTCCAAGTAATGTACCCCGACAGAAGTCTAATTTTATTTCTGAAGATTTACTAAATCAAATTCAAAAATTAGCATTTCTGCTTTCTTTTTTGTACCACCTGAAGGAACAGGGGGTGGTAGTTTTGATACAAATTGATTTTTTTCAAAAATGTATGTTTAAAAAAAACCCACAAATTTAAGGCATGTACTTACTTGTTTGACGTACAGAACTTTGCATTCCGTTAGATTTAAGTTTATTACATCCCCAGCAGGAAGGTGAACATTTCGTTACATTTATGTTCACCTTCCTTGATTAAAACATAGCAATTTAGAGCGATACTGCATGTGTGTCACACATGTTATGTGATAATAGCTCAGAATCTGTACTGTATGGATTGTTAGTTGAAAGACAATCTGGATTGTCACCATCTTCAGAGTCTGAAGGAGTATGGATTAGAAACAATTCTTTGTTAACTTTATGCACTCAATGGAGATCTCTATCTAAATTTTTAACAGTAACACCTTTACTTTAAGTGAATGCATCCCCCCGGGTTACAATGAAATAAGTCATTGTACCCCGTCTACAAGTGTTTCATTGTACCCCGAATTGAGGCTACAAACTAAATGAATTTTTACTAATTCTTAATATTTCATTCTTTTAATTCTGGTTTTTAAAGTATGAAGACCACACCATAGTGGTTACAATATTTGAAAAATAAATAATTATACCTAGAAAACAAGAAGGTAAAACAAAATTTCTTTATGTGACAAAATTTACTTTCAATGGTGAAAATCCAATAATTTTCTATAACTCTTGTAAAAATGTGATTGTCTACAAATCACATCAGTAACTGGAACATGTATTTGTTTAATAGGTATGTGAGTTTCAACTTTCTGTGACAAATCCAATTGATTTTAGATAGCATGTTTCATTGTACCCCAATTTCCCCTACTTGACCAAACTGTTATTTATTTATTTTTATTTTTTTCTTCAGCCCAATAAAATAGAAAGTAGCTATTTCCCAAACTACGGTCTGTCAAGCAGTCTTAGTGTTTTTGAAAATAATAATAATAACTGCGGCTTGAACTTGCAGACCTGATTCAAATTTTAGAGTTCCATATCGAATTTTGCTTTTTTAAAGTATTGCAAAGTTAAAAACGTTTAGAAATTACTAGAAAATAGTAACTCTAGGTTTCAGAACCTAAGTACCTGATGTTGATTTTAAAAAATGAATGAAAAAAAATACTTAAAAAGCTTTAACAGGCTTAAAAATAAATATGAATCAGGAATTAAGCTACTCACTGATGGTATGACAAAATCAACTGGACAAGGCAAGTCACTCTGACCCATTTCAATAGGAACATTGTACTCCTTCAATCTACGTCCAAGCTCTCTTAGAATGCCAGAGCTTTTCTTGCATTTTTTCTGCAATAAAAAAAATTTTTTTTTTTCATTCTTTGCATTTTAAAAAATACAGATTAGTAAACTTTATAACTTATTTTTACACAAATAAGGGATGAGATTAACAGAAAAGGAAAAAGTCTGAAAGAACGTGCGAACATTTGAGCAATAATAATGAATTTCAAGTTTAATAAATATTGTAGTTATTACTGATTATTAAGTCTATCCTACTTATATAAAAATTTGCCAAGTCTGAAGAATCTCATCCTTAACAAATGGTGTAAATCTATTACTTATTTTGTCATTGTTACAATAACTGCTGCTGATATTCAATTATACATTTTTCTTACTATAACTGTAATATTTTATACTTTAGTCATCTCTTAAACATTTAGTCAAGCTGAGTACAAAATAATATCTTGATAAGAAATTAAAATATTTTTAAACATTTCCAAATGAATTTAACAAAGAATACTGTAGAATTACATTTCAGAACAAAAATGAAAAAAAGAAAGCATTAAAAAAATCAAACTAGTTTCATTGTTTTGTATTAGAAATAATATAAATATATATAGATAGTATCCTAACTGATATTATAAATGCAAAAGTGAGTCTGTGTGTTTGTTTTCTACGCTTTCATGCCTAAATCGCTGAATCAATTATGATGAATTTTGGTATAGAGATAGATGGGACCCAGGAGATGGCTATAGGCTACTTAGAATTTTAGATTTCTAGTTACTTTTTTAATTATTAATTAAAAACCATTTTTACGTTGCCATGCTTGGCGAGTTTCGCCTGTATAAAATGATTCATGTTTTGAGCAGAAATGCTATTACTTCTATGAAGAATCATGTGCATTTGAAAAACATGAAATATCACAGAAATTATGCCAGTTTCACACCAAATCTATCTATTTATAATAATAAAAATGAATGTTCTTCAGACAAATCTACAGCACGCAGAGCTTTGAAAATTATAGCATATGACTTCGATAATGCTCAGAATTTTGAAATTTTAATTACTCTTTTAACTATTAATTAAAAATTGTTTTTAGGTAGTCATGCCTGGTGAGTTTCGTCAGCACAAAATGATTTTTGCTTTTGAAATAAAGCAGAAATTCCCTATTTGCAGAATTGCGTACATTTTGAAAAACATGAAATGGCATGGAAATTACATTAATGTTTGCCAAGTTAAAAAGCATAAGAAAGAAACATACAAATATGTTTCTTAAAATTTATAAATTTCTAAATCCTACTAATAATATAAATCAGAGGTTCTCAAATTATGTGGCGAGGCAGCCAGGGGTGCCGTGGAGTTAATCAAAAAAAGTCTTTCTGGCCTGGGGGATTATAATCAAAAAATTTCATTAAAACCGGTATCCCACAAAAAAGGTTGGCCAAGCCAATTACCAAGTGGGAGAAAACAAAAAATATTTCAGTCAAGTTCGAGAGAGTTCACTGTCCAGGCTCCTCTTTTACAGGAACTCCCTGAGATGGGGGGGGAGGCAAAATCCTATAGTCCTTTCTCAAGAGAGTAATTTCTTGATAGTTAACCCTTATAAACATAAAAGAAATAATGAAAAATGCATCTCATCTGTTTCTAAACATTTCTACCCATAGGTAACCCACCGTGAAAGTTTTTGCCCGAGGAGGCTGCCCTAAATGCTTTTAGCCTCACAAGAGTTTCGTGGCAAAATAAATTTGGGAACCCCCTTACATAAAGTGTGTGTTTATGCGTTTGGATATTTGTGACTGAATTACAGAAAAATGGCTGAACGGATTTGAATAAAAGAAATTTGAAGGATTTGAAAATTTAGATTGAAGATAGCTTATACTCCTCATTAACATAAATGCAACCTTTCATGTACATAGCATAAAAAATTCTTTTGCAAAGACACTAAAATAATTCTAATACATTACGCTCTATGGGTATTTTGTAGCTACTGAACCGACTCTAGAACTTTTTTCACTCATTGAAAGTTACACTATTCCTGAGTATTACTGTTTGGTCTTAGGCCTATATGGGGAATGCCTTCTGTGGGGGACATTGTAAGGGATCCTAGCCCGTATTTATGCGAGGTTTCAGAGAAAACCATGGAAAAGTCCTAATGGCTAGGTCGACAGGCACAACCGATGTTTGAACCTGGCACCACCAACCTTCCAGTTTCGAGAGCACAAATTCTCGGCCAATGATGGCACCCTGAGTATTATAGGCTACCTTTTATGCATAGATCACAAATAGTTACAAGGATACTCATAAGTATTACATTATGCTCTATGTATATCTCTGTAACGACTGAACCGATTCCATTTTTGTTCACTAATAGGAATCTGTACCATTCCCGAGTATTACAGGCAAAAACTCATGCAAGAAGCATAAATAGTTCTTTTAGAGAAACACTCAAAATAATTCTAATGCAGTATGCTCTATGGGTATCTCTGTAACTACGGAACCAATTCTAAAACTTTTTCTCTAATAGAAAGCTGCACTATTCCTGATTAACATACACTAAAATTCATGCATATAGCATAAATATTTCTTTTACAAGAACACTCAAAATAGTTCGCAAATATTATTGCAGCTGTCTCAATTCACCAAATGCGTAAAATATATATATATAAATTCAGTACGTATGCACAGACACCATGGAAAAACTGGTCAAAATAGACTCCCAGTCGGTCAAAATGGATTGCACACACATTTATATGAACATGCATGCTAGCATACCATGAGATGCATAAAAAAAAATTCTTGAAAGTAAATTTAGAGGTAGTCAAAATTGGTTTTTTCATCGAACTCTAGCCCCTGAAATTTTTCACAATCACATTACTTCCTTATACTCCGGACAAGGAAGTAATAAGTAAAAAATTTGATGTGGACAAGACATGACTTATTTGCACATCTATTAAATCAAAAATATTTTTGGCGCACTTCATCTAAACTTATTTTGTTTGAAAAAGATAAAATTATAAGCAGTAATACTAAAGTTTAGAGCAGACTTTGTGCCGATTACAATCGACTGTAATTGATGACTAAAATAATATTTTACAAATTTTACAAAAATGCTACGATAAAATTACATTATTGTCGAATTCTTTTGATATTTGATTTCTTTAACATCAAGATTACTGTTATTGTACTAAATTAACATTCACTAGTCATAATCATTTTGGAAATTGTTAGTAATCATAATCCATATCATTTCTTGTAATCGATTACAGATAATAGTGTAATCGCACAAAGTCTGGTTTAGAGATGCCTGCAGTAATACCTGCTGTGATACTAAGCGATGCCTGCAGTAATACTAAGGTTAGTGATTTCTAGTTAAATAGTCTGAATATTACCAAGCTGGGTTCAATTTGAAAGATTTGTTTTTGACAATTAATTTGGCGATATTTTGCCAAAAGCCGACAAGCTTGAGATAGTTTGCAAGATTTTGGGATAGCCAAAATAATATTGACCACAGACTTTCAATGAATTGAATGTATATATAGACCTTAATGTATTTAAAGTCATTTAAGAGATCCTGTAAATAAATTACCCAGTTGATTGCAATAAAAAAAAAGAGATTCACAGTCAGATGTTACAATATTTCTAAATACAAAATTTCAACATTCCATTGTTAAAAGTTTTAGAGTTAGCGAAATACGAAATTATTTTTGACACCTAATTTAGCGATATTTCATCAAAACTCACCAAGGTCGATTGCAAATGACGAGTTTTTGGCCATAGTCCAAACAATGACTGACTACAGACATAATATATTGAAGATGTCTGTAGACATTAATGTATTGAAATTCTTTTGGGTGGTCCTGTAAATAAACTCTCCAGTAGATTGGAACCAAAAATCGAGATACAGAACTACATGTTACAACAATCTTATATATGAAATTTCAACATTCTACTATAAATAGTTTATGAGATATGAGAGTTAAATACATACACACGTACACCAAATTCGCCAAACTTGGTGACTTTTGGAGTAATTTTTGAGAGAGGCACATGACCCTGGTAGCATGGTGACCATGGAGCATTTAAAAAAATAATATTGAAGAAGATGAACTAATAATATGTTTTTTATCTACCTTCAACTAAAAGAATTCTAAATTTGATGTGCAAAAATATTCTAAATACAATTTTTGTACTATAAACGAATGTTTGGTAGCTGTTCCTATTATAGAATTTTACTTATAACAGTTAACCAATCTAGTGGTCAAAAAGATCATGAAGTTTATAGGTGGTAGTAACATAAAATGCACAGGAAATGTTTAAAAATTCCAGAAATCTACACATTTTTTCATTTAAAATTTTATAAAAATTTGTATTTTTTTATTTATCTATAAACTTTTACAATACAAATAGGCTATGAAACACAAAAATTTTGAAAAGGAACAATGAGCATTCAATGATAATGGTATTTGATCACTTTACCTTTTGCTTTCAAAAGTACATAAATGCACTCATTTAAAATTTTACAAAAACGAGTCTTTTTTTTTTTATTTATGAACTTTTACAACACAAATAGGATGTGAAAGGGAAAAACTTTGAAAAGGAACAGTGGGCAATCAGTGGTAATGGTATATGACTACTTTATCTTCTGTCTTCACTAAATACAAATGCACATAACATAAATTAGCTGAAATCCTAGTTTGTTAGAAGATCCTAAATTCATATATAGAAAAACAGATTATCAAAATATACTGTTATGGTTTCTGTAGCCATAGAAAACAAATCAAACACTTGGAGGGGGGGGGGGGATCAGTCACTGATATGGGGGATTTATCTTCGTTAAAACAGAGCAGAGATTCCCCATAACAGTCAATGCTATGTGTAGTTCTGATCAAAAGCATTAGTTTAATAGCATTGCAAAAAAAAAAAAAAACCACCCTGGGTGGGTTTTATTAAAAAACCCAGGATTTTGGGTGAAAAAAAAACCTGGTTTTTTTTTGGGGGGGGGCAAAATTAAAATTGTTAGTACTTGAGCTCAAAAATTTGCACATATGGAAATGCAAATTTCAAACCAAAGACAAACATAAAATTAGGGTTTAGCTCACAAAGGAAACTTTGAATTGATTTCTAAAATAATGAATAAATAAATAAAAATGAATGAATGAATGAATGCATTTGCTTCTAAAAACTTTCACTGTGGATTTTTTAAATAAATAATTATTAGCTTAGCAAATTATAAGTAATAGAAACTTAAATGCGACATATCATTAAAATATATCAAGCTATATATATAAATCTGATGTACAAAATTGCACGCATAAAAATGTAGTAAAGCAAAGCAAATATATACATTTGTAGTCTTCGACAAAGGGTTCTTTAAAAAAAAAAAAAAAAACGTACATTATCCATGTAATTGTTTACCCCTCCCCTCCTAAAAAATGGTGGTATAATAATTTAGTGGTATTTAATTATGGTGGTAATACTACAATAATTAAAAAACACAAAATTTTGCAAAATTTTAAAGGAAAAAATATATTCTTCTAGCTTTTTTTAAACATTTCCTTGGCATTTTAGGATGTGTAATAATTTTAATTAAAAATATCAGAAAACATAAGAAAAATAAATAAAGCTAATGTACAAAATTGTACAAACAAAAAAATGCACATCCTCCAAAAAGAAGTATTTGAGTGTAAGTCAAATTTTCTATATTGATTTCATTTGTAAAGCATTGTTCTTCAAAAAAAGTGCATGATGCAACATATAACAATAACTTCTTCTACTTCGAGTTGTGCATGTTTCAAACACTAATTCGTTACTCACTAAACTGAAGTGAGAAATTTGGCTTTTTCACTCAAATACTTTTTTGATTGGGTGCAGTAAAACAAAACATACAGACAATTTTTATTGTCTTAGACAAAGGTTTATTTTCTTGCTCTTTAATTAAAAATATTATATTATTAACATTATTTTTCAGTCTTCTTCTGCCTGCTCTAAAAAAAGGGGAATATGCAATAATTTTAAATTATATCAAATTAAAACATTAAAAAGATTAAAAATACTCATTAAAATCCTTTAGTAGCTGCTTTCGGTGGCATGCCACCACCATCCTCAGCCTTCGCAGTTTTTGCTTGCACTGATCTTATTCCTCACTATTTCGCTCCACCCCAGATCAATTTGAGCGTGCGTCATATCATTTATGACACCATCTGTTGTCAGGATCTGTAGTACTTCCATTTTTAGAACGTAATTGATATTTTTATAATCGGCGAGTTTTTCAATTGCACTAAAATTAATTTCAATAGGTTGTTCTTGGGCTATTTTAGAGAGAGCTAAGCAACACATAAGTGATAAGGGGTGATACAATAGCAAATACCCTAAAAAACCCATGTGTTTTTGCATAAAATGGGTTTTTTTAAGATAAAACTTTGATTTGCATAATTTTTAAAGAAATATTTGAATAATCATTTAATTTCTTACAAAATTTTAAAAGTTCTATTTCAATTCAAGTTTATCATTAATGAAACAATAGATCCTAATTCTACTCTGTCGCTTTTATGAAAAATAGGAATCTTTGTTTTTGTCATGGAAGACGGAAGGTGCCTGTTTCGAAATCAGGTTGCAGCTGCTGACCTAACCGTTCAGAGTTTTCCGTGGTTTTCTCCGAAACTTAGCGAAAATACTGGTTTGGACCCCTTAGAAAGACCCCCATGGAGGGCACCCCACCAAAGCCTAGATCCCTCATGCAGATAATTGGCCTTAATCCCACAACAACAACAATAGCAAATAAATACACTTCTCTTTTATTTGAGGGGGGGGGGGACAAAAACACACTGCTTGATCTAAACAAAATATATAATAATGCAAAATCTTAAAATAATTTTGGGGGAAGGAGCTAGTTCAAGATATTTTTTTCTAGACATCAAAATATTCTTCACATCTATGTAAAAATATTTTTACTGAGCATTTAACAGTTATTTATAAATTTATAATAAAACAAAATATTAAAAAATTCCAGTGATTAGAAAGAAAATGTTAGCAATAACTTAACAAGTATCTCTTAAATTACTTTATTTTCTTTATTTACAGCAATATAAAATAAGGAATGGCAATAACCTGACTGTATATTTCGTTTTAATATTTTATAAATAACACATAGTTAGTCATAATTTGTTATAATTCATTTCATTCTATATTGTAAGAGTACTTCTTTATTTATGGTATTGATCTATTAATTCGGTGATATAATCTAATTTCAACAGTTAATGTAACACAGCGAAACTAGACCTACATTTACAGGCATTTATTATATATACAAGAAATTATTATCACATATTTGATTATTGTAATATTTTTAAATATTCTAATGAGATATATTGGTTATTACATCTGAATAAACATCTTTTCCTTTCAATAAAAATTAACTGATGCATTTGTATAGCTTTATATCCTTTATAATACTATCAAATAGTATAATTATGATTACATTTTATCTTTAAACAACCACCATTTTATAGAATACTTTTTGTTAGGCATAGAAAATTTTATAACTTAAATTTCAAATATCAAGTATAAGTAACTTTTAACACTATTACAACTGGTAGAAAACAAAGATTCCTATTTTTCACAAAAGCAACAGAATGGAATTAGAATCAATTGTTTCATTAACAATAAACTTGAATTGAAATAGAACATTTAAAATTTTGTGAGAAATTAAATACTTTTACAATGAATTAAATTATTATTCAAATATTTCTTTAAAAATTATGCAAATCAAAGTTTTATCTTAAAAAAAACCCACCCCGGTGGGAAAAATGGGGAGCTATCAGGGCAGCAAATCTGACAAGCCTGGGTTTTACAAGTAAAAGCTTAAATAGAATATACTTTTAAAAAAATATATGTATAATAATACAAACTTGCAGTTGCCTGTTGTATATTACTTCTTTCAAAGGAGTGATTTTTTGTTCAAACCTGCAAATAGAATGTTATTTACATACAAAACAATTACATTCATACAATATTATCTAATACAATAAGAACAAATATGTTTGTAAACATATCTATTTCTATAACTTTTCAAACAGAGTTGAAAAAAAAATCCTCTCTTTCTTTACTGATAGTCCCATCAATGCTAACATTATGTTTTTCTCAAGCAAAATCATGTCAACAACCAATATAATAGACTAGTTAAGTATATAGTTTTGTTTTTTTTTTAATACTGGGGAGCAATCCACTATTTTAAGCTTTTATTGCTACAAGAGTTAATGTTAATATAAATGTATTAAAAGAGCTGTTTTTCGATAATTGTTTTACATTTTGGAAGGAGGCCCCCAGGTTTGGTGAATTTTTAAATTTTTTTAATAAAATTTTTTTAAAAAATCAGTTTTTTAGTTTAAATTGGATTTTAAACATATTCTAAAAATTCTTGATGTGAATTAATTTATACTTTGGTAGAAGTTATAATTTAAATAGTAAGTAAAAGAATAAACCAATTTTAATATGAAAACAAATGCAAATAATTCAAGTAACATTTGAGACAACAGAAACAGGGGCGTAGCCAGAAATTTTTCATGGGGGGGGGGGGGGGGCTACGACTACTAAAACTCATATAAATGTATACGTGTGTGTGATAATGTTGTGAAGAATATACATTTTGAATGGCAAAAAATTCCTCATGGGGGGGGGGGTTATGACCCCCCTAAGCCCCTCCTTGGCTACGCCTCTGAATAGAAATAATGATTTGTACTTTGCATGCAAATACAGTAAAAATAAAACAACCTTATATTGTGAATTCTCTTTTACTTTCACAAATTGAAAATAAACAATTGTTATGTTATATAAGCACTTATTTCCACACTAAATTGAGTAATTTAATAACTTATCTGCTTTATAAATAAAGTAACTTTATTTTTATATAGCTTTATAAATAAAATGATGTGACTTTCTGACTTAACCATTTGGTAAAAACCTATTTTCACTTCATCACTAAAAGCTGAAACTTTCTCTTGATCAAATATCTATCGTTACTAGCATAAAAAAGGTGGGGTTTTTTTTACACAAATGTGGTGTGCCAAAAAGCCATTTTATCAAAGTTCTAAATCATTAGTTTCCTTTCTGTCTTATCTTACTTACTCAGTGGCCCATGTACACAGTAAAAAAAAATGGGACGTTTGAATTTTTCTCTAAAAAAAGGGGGTGGTTGAGTTAGAATTTCGTGCTAAAGGCCCTGCCATCTACATCTTTGCTGTAAACATTTCTATGTTGCAAATCTGAGAAAAGTTCCTAAATTTCAGGTAATTTTAAGAAAAACCACCTATTCCCTTATAGCTGAGGTATTGGCCAAGAGTATCCGTTTTTCTGTAAAACCTGTTTGACAAGTTATATTAAGGGGTAATGTTTGTCTTATGCTCATTACTGTGAATCCATAGCTTTAAGTTGAAAAGTGGAGATTTCAAAATCGACAAACATGGGATGGTTGTGAAAAAAGATTTTTCCATTTGATAGTTGTTGTCTAATGAAAAACAATGAATAAGCAATTCAAAAGAACTATGTGTTAAAGGAAAATGAATTAGCGTAGCCATGAAATTTATTTTATTAAAATTAAGATAATTTTTCTAAATATTTTAGGGTACATTAATATGAGGTAATATTAATATATGGTTTGAAGGTTCTTCTTTAAAAGCTCTTTTTTTTTTTAAGATCATACATGTTTCAATACAAAATCCTATAAATTTATTTGGTCTGAAGTGCCAAAATTGACTACATACACACAGGAAGAGAGAGGCAGAGATCTGCTTTAGTTTTGCTAAATGAAGCTGAGGATATAAATGCAACATATTTATATTTAGAACAAAATCTAAAACTACAAAATCAATTTATTGGAAAATTATTTTAACCAATGATTTTTTTTTTTTTTAAGTCACTTGATTTAAATCAGTGAATCCAACAGGGCCTCCTCACTGAAATGCTTAATTTAGCCAAGGACATAAAATTTAAAATTATGTGAGAATGACCCTTAGGTCATTTTTAAATTAAATAAGTTTGAAAGAAGTGCATCAAAAATGTACTTTAAAAAATGAAATGGAAAGTCTTTAATAGAAAACCATCATTGATTTTCCATAGACTGTGCGAATGACTTACTTTCTCACAATGTCCTCTGGCGTAATTCTTGAAACCTCCATTTTAGGATCATCTTCACAGTTATTTTGAGGTGTGTTTTTCTGGAGATTTTGGTCAGTTGAGATAGGTTTAGATGAAGATGCTGTCGGCTGAACCGGTTTAGAGCCATATTTCAATGTTCTCAATAATCTTTGATATTTTAGTTCATCTTGATCTTGATCTTTACTAAAGTAGAAATCAGAATCAGGTACAAATAGCAATAAAATATTATCGGTTGGAGTTTAAAAAAAAAAAAGAGACTTATTTTCTTTTAACTAGGACTTATGTTTAGAGCTTTTTCTAAAAGTATGGGGGGGGAGGGAGAAACAGCAAAGGTATCATGCGAAAGATATGGTATCAATACTAAATAATAATTGGTAAAAACAAAAACCATCACTTTTTTGCTAATGTGAACAATTTTCCAATAATAGTAAACTAGGCTATGAAACGTACATAAAAAATCATTTCTGTATCAATTACGAGGAAAAATTAACGTCATTATCTAATCATAATAATCCATTCAGTTATTTCTGAACAAGTTTCGGATGTGACGTAAACAGGTCGTTCAGCAGGAGTATTTTTTTCAAAATGGAACTAAAGTATCATGTTTTAATACATACCTGAAGCGTGAACCTCTTAAATATCGAACAGATATTTTATTTAAGTGTGATCGAGCTTCTAAATAATTGTAATTTGCATTTAAATAAGTTCTAAATTTTAATAGCCGAAAGCTTGAGGAACGCGCCATCTTTAAATGTAAAGTTAGGTTGAGTAAATGTAAACAACGAAACTCAGAAGCGTTCGCCTTCGCTGCGTTCAGAAAAGCAGCTATTTTACTTCCAGACAGTGAAGTGAAGTGAACCTTGTTGTTGTTGTTCCAGGACAGTCCCCAATTGGGGACAATTTTTACTCTTTGCATTGTTTTTTAATTAGATTACTGTTAATTATTTCCTTAATTTTAAAATGTTCACAATTTTGTTTTAAATTTGGGAAGATGTCCTCAATTTTACGTTCAAAAATATGGTCATCTTACACCTACATCAAGCAATTTTTAAGCTTCCCGATGCTTTGAAACGTTATTTAATGCAGTTTTAAGTCATGATTAAGTACGAACTCATTGACAGTTTCTTTACTATGATTAGGGCGACCATATTTCTAAACAGTACTTTGGGGACAAATCAAGCATTGTCTTTGAATCCAAGGAAAACTTGGGCACATTAGAAAATATTTTTGGGGACTTATTCGAGGACACAACATATTACCATGTATACCAGTAGTATACCCATATTTTAAATCTTGATATTTATTTAAACCAGAAATATGAAAGGAACATCATGTTGAAATATTGCAATTTATTAAAAATTTAACTCTTGGCATGGTATTTGTATTTTTCAGAAGACATTGCTTTTTGCATTGGCTCATTTAGTAATAATTTTTCATGAAACCTTGTACACCCTCTAAAAAAAGTATTCGAGTGCAAGATAAATTTCGTACGTCAATTTCATATTTAAAGCATGATTCTTCATGAAAACTCATTAATCATTAACAGAACTGAAATGGAAAATTTGGCTCTAGTCGAATACTTTATTAAATGTCTGTACACGCTACAAACACAATGACAACAAACGTTTTCAGAGATCGAATTTCATTGTTTCTCTGAGTAGTAGGCGCTTTTAGTTGTTTTACTTTTTGTTTTATTTCTTCAGTTTTTTCTGAAAGAAATTAACTAAACGGAAACTTTTTGACTCAGCTTTTGACGCAGCCAAAAGCTTTTGACGCAGCGTCAGCTTTTGACGCAGCCCTTTTATGACGCCTTTTTTGACACAGCTGGCTGTGCTCGCGCACAGCCAGCTGCGTCAAAAAAGGGGTCTCTAGATCTGTGGAACGCGATGAACGTTTCGATCGTCCGCCATCTTGCTGGTAGTTAAGTCGAGCGATGGCAACGGCTGCCCTTTTTTCAGCATTGGAAAAGGGTTGCGCCTGAAAGGGTTAAGGCAAGTTGGAGTGTTTAGGCTGATTAATTTTATTTTTTACCAACTAGGCGAAAAATTCCAGAGCTGGGGACTTCCCAGACAGCACAAACTTGTCCAGAACATGTCCATATGATATCATGGCCAAGTTCGGGACATAACTGACATCCCCAAATTTGTCTATATCTTGTCCATAATACGCCCCAAACTTATCCATATGGCACAATACGGCGTCCATAATGATATCCTCTGGACAAAATATAGACATCCATATGGACATGTTATGGACATCCAGAACTTATCTATATGGACATGTTATGGACATCCATAACTTGTCCATATGGACATGTTATAGACAACTAGAATATGTCCATAAAAATACATTCTGTGGATATTTATCTCATATCCACAGTTTATTTTTATGCTATGGATAAGTTACTACCATAAAGGAACAGAAGTATCTGTTTCATCAGTAATTTCTGAAATGGAGCTATTGCAAGAACTGCTTGTGAGATCACACATATTTGAATCTTCAAAAATATTTTCATCGATCCTATTTTCAAATTCATTATGAAAATAATTATATTATGAAAATAATAATTATTATGCGCATTAACAGGCTTCGATTCAATACCATTCACAATACATTCAGCTTCAATCAGGAATAATTCATCATTAACTTCTTGTTCAACATTTCGCCATTCCTGACGAGTCAATTCAATTTTTTTATTAAAATACATATGAAGTCAAAAAGTTGTACATTACCTCGTATTGTAAAGAACAGAACAGTGATATAGGCAAGCAAAATGCAAGAAGTGCGCATAAAAATATTATAATTGTCTAACAAGGAAACTTCAAATATGTGGGTACTATCTACCACAACCACCACAGATTATTAAAAACAACGTGTATACAAAAATGTTACTGCGCATGATCAAACAAACAGGACAGCCGCTTAACGTGCGGGTGCTCTACCACTGAGCTACTCTGGGACGATTCCCAGATGAAATTTCTCGCATTAGAACCGTTGGCATTTATCATCTGCCTCTGCAAACCACAGATGGACAACTTCGCGACAACTCCGTTACGCCGCGGAAATTATACATATTTTAGAAAGATATTTTATCCGTGGCGGCTCGTGGGATACAGCAAGTACAGCCGGGCTGCACTTGAAATTATCAACAAATACTTTAAAATAATTTATTCTACTAACTTTCTTAAATTCAGATTAGAATTATGGAATTTCTATGATAAATTTAAAAAAAATCTAAAACAAAAACAAAAAACAACGTGTTGTAGTAACTGCCGGATCGCTCATTTAGAAAAAAGCCCTTTAATCTTCCCACAATTCAACTGTGAGTCTTGGTATAGCCGAGGCCTCCGAGAGAGGAGAAAGAATCTTTCTCCTCTCTCGGAGGCCTCGGTACAGCCCTCATAGCCGATCAAGAAATTGGCAGCCCCGTTGCCATGGCAACGAGTTTGTAAGCAGTCTCTCCGGCATAAGGAGTTAGTAGCTAAGTACAGCTGATGAAAGATTTTCAAACGACGGCTGCAGTGAATTCGACTGACTGATTGGCTCGAGAAGTGAGGGAGGGGTACGGAGAATATATGTTCGGAAAACTCTCGACGTTATATTGCTGAATTTATCAAGAAGGTAAGCCTGAATAGACGCTTATGAATGGACAATTACCCATCAAAGCAGTATTGTTTTTAAGTAAGCAAGAACTGGCATTTAGAGGACATGGCGAGAGAGAAAATTCTTTAAACATGGGAAATTTTAAAGAGCTTTTAAAATTATTGATATCTGAATTAAAACAACGCCTTTTTATGAGGACATCACTGACCGATTCACAAGTTTAAAAGAAAGGAAGATTGATTTGACTTATAAAGTAAGTTTTCTTTTTTTTTTTTTTTTTCTTTCCTTCTGAAGTTATCGTTACAAAAGAAAATTCTAAGGAAACTTCGAATCAGACACGGATTAATGCAATTTTGAGGATAAGAGCGGCTGGTTGAAATTTATGTAAATTTTATGGAAGTAAAATAGGATCTCTTGCATTTTTTATGAAATTTCTTTTTCCTCGGTGAGGGCTTAATCCGTTTTCGAATTCAGTAACAAAGATTTTCCATTCCTGTGGGGAGGAAGGGGGGGGGAGGAGCTCATATGCTTCTGGCTGCACTAACAGTTTTGACCACGGGCCGCCACTGTATTTTATCAACCTTTCAAGTAAAATCTTGAATATACTTGAAAGGTTGATAAAATATCTTTCTAAAATATGTATAATTTCCGAGGCGTAACGGAGTTCTCGCGAATTAATTGTTTCATATGTTCTATCTGTGGTTTGCTGTACTTTGCAGAGGAAGATGATAAATGTTAACGGTTCTAATGCGAGAAATTTCATCTGGGAATCGTCCCAGCGTAGCTCAGTGGTAGAGCATCCGCACGTTACGCGGCTGTCCTGGGTTCGATCCCCAGCTCTGGAATTTTTCGCCTAGTTGGTAAAAAATAAAATTAATCAGCCTAAACACTCCAACTTGCCTTAATATACTTGAAAGGTTGATAAAATATCTTTCTAAAATATGACTTTCCATATTTCTGTCAAGTGTTGCGCTTTTCAAAAACTCAATTATTATTCGCAAATCTAAAATAGGAAATTTCTCTCTTGCTCGAATACTTTTTTTGGAGGGTGTACATATAATTCTGTAAAATTGAAAATGGTTTTTAAAAAATGTAGGTCTTTTTAAAATTGAACTATTATTTTAAAATTGAACTTTTAATTGAAAGATGGGCGTTTTTCAAAAACTCAATTACTATTCGCATAAAATAGGAAATTTACCTCTTACTCGAATACTTCTTTTGGATGGTGTACAATTCACGCATAAAAAATTTAAGTACTGCTACGATATTTAACTTTTAATCTTTTGTAAGACGTGGTTATCAGAAGAATGCTTGCTGTAGTTATAAGTACAACCTGGTGCACTGCATTTCCTTGGCATTCAAATGAAAAATAATGTAAATTAACTTAAGGAGAAACATTTAGAATAAATTATAGAATAAAGGGTGTCCCATAAATAGTAGTACGATCAAGGGGAGATAAAAGATATCAAAAGGATTAAGAATTTTTATTTTGGTTAGTTAAAATGAGTTTATTGATCGAAAATTTTCTTTCGAAATGAAAATTATTTATAATTTTCATTTTTACTTCCATACTTTTTTTCCAAAGAAAAATAATAAATTTTAGAAAACTGTGCTAGGAAATACCACTAATATTACAACACCTTTTTATAAAGTGATTATTCACTGGTGCTTGAAAACAATTGATTTCGTCCCCTCGTCCCTTCATTGCTGTATATTAGGGTTGTAGCTTAAAAAAAAAAAAAAAAAAAAAACCTGCTCCACGGTTTTTGAATACGAATTAAGATAAACTAACAGCTCAAGGACTCAAAAAATTTCGGGATGCCTTTCCACAAGCTGCTCTAAATACTGTAGTAAACTAGAAATAGACGATCTCTCAATTAATTATTCTTTATTATAGCCATTATCTAAACGGAACTTTGAAATTGAGCATAATGAACACTTACACAAAATATTAACTACAATTAAAGTTTCTGCATAAATATGTACAAAAATTAATAACTTATATTTTACAGTACTTCTGCACTGAAACCAATATCACACTAAGTCTAAATAACACAATTATTGCATATATAATAAATAATAAATGGCATTTTCAACTGAAAAAATTAAACAGACAAGAATGTCTAACTAGTCTTAAAAACCCACGCTTTATTTACTAGAATAATAAACTACCCAAGCTAAACGATTTAAGATTAAAATTTTATAAATAGCACATGAGTATTAATTCACAAAGCATTCTTTGTATCCTATAAGTTTGTAGGATTTCTAAAGTTAAACAAGTGTACACTTATACTTTCACATTCAGAACTGAAAGTTCGAATTCTTTGTTTATTTATTTTCATCAAAGAAAAGGCGCAATCTTCAAAAAATCATTACCTACATCTAAATCATTTTGCCATTAAATCACTATGAGAAAACTATAACAAAATTGCTTTTTAATTATAAAATATAATAACATTCATATTTCCAAATAGCATACAATCGAACAGCGTAAATGTAGATATTGGGCCTCAATGATTCACTCATTTTTTCCGGTGTCAATGAACAATCAAGCCCGGTTGCTAGAAACGACGGCCCCGGTATAAATAAAGTGACCAAACGTCCTCAATTTTCGAGGACAGTCCCAATTTCTGTGTTTTTTGCGGTTTGTCCTCAAAATGCAAAAAAGCAATGGGCCAATTTTTAATTATTACATTGTTTTTAAATTAGATTACTATTAATTATTTCATTAATTACTAGGGGCCAAGGCCCCCAGACTGACTACTCTCGCTTTTCGTACGAGGCATTCGGCCCCTAATCAGGCTAATTCGTTAAAAAAGACATAATTTCAACAGACAAAACCCGAAGATTGGATCAGATAGAATGTTACTGAGCTACGCATTTCTTGGTTCTTGCATGTTCATTGTTACATAAAAATTTAAACTTCACACTACAGTAGACCCCCTCCCCCTCATAACACGGAAGATATTCTGTTACGGGAATCTGTGTTGTACGGGTCCTGAGATATACTACACCTGGAGTGCGGACTCCGCTTATAATCGCTGGAAAAATTATTTGCACTCTTCAGAAACAGAATGATTTTCAATGTTGCCATTCAAAAGTTATATTAATTAGGAGCTAAAGCATAATGAAATCAGAACATCTGTTTCAGCTGTATTTTTAATAATGTAAAACCTATTGGACACCTTCGAATTTGCCACCCATGGCGATTTTTCATTATTTGGCGACTTGCGTACATGTAAAGTTTATAAAAGCTACGGAACAGATAGGATAGCTTGCCACCAATGGCGACTTTTCATTATTTGGCGATTTACACATGCTCACAACCTATAATTACTGTTCATGTAAGGTTACCGGAAAACCGTTATCCATATTTTCATTTACATAATCGTTTGCAGATTGGCGTACTTAGCACCACGAATTATACCATCTCGTCGCGCTAGCAAATATCCAAAGTGTACTGTAACTGCTATAATGGCATAGTTAACGACGCCAAATATTTCTACTGGTAGCAAATAATCCAGCTGGACGAGAACCGGCTTTAAAATAATCTGCATTTTAATTATTTTTCATTTTCAAGATATTAGTTATTCTGTTTTGGAAAAACGAATAATCGCTAATTCTAAACTCCTGTTGTCTAAGCGAACTTACTATTTGAAAATTGTCAACTTTGTGTAACACATTTTGAGTTACTTATTTCATATAGTTTTTATTTTGGCGTAAAATGGGCGTAATTCTAACTCATGTTTGTAAATTTCACGCGATTCTAGATACTTGGAAACGCTTTGTTGCAAAGGAATGAATGATTTTATGCCAAATCTGGCAACCATTCGGTTTATTTTTTCAATTTTTTATTAATATCTTCTAAAATAATTCGAATTTCGAAATTTAAATCATCTTAGCAGGTTCCTCGGAATTTTTCGAATCTGTGGGCACCTTAGTCGAAACTCAAATCCCCACGGTTTAGGAGGAGATATGCTGACGAGCTTTTGACAGCGGCGGCGATAGCAAAATGTCCCCAATTTTGTTTCATAATTGGGGACATGTCCTCAATTCTAAGTTCAAAAATCTGGTCACCTGAATGAAGGTCAATAAACCAATTTTATTGACCGATTCCAGTTTTTAAACCAATAGGGAGTTTTTGCTCTCGTTTCTTCCCACGGTAACGCTAACGTTAAATGGCATCGGACTTTTTTATTGACCGTCATTAGAGAATCTGCATCCCAGCCCACACGTCCTCAATTTCAGCGTGTTAAAATGTAAAAAAGCAATTGAGGACAATTTTTAATTATTACATTGTTTTCTAATATGATTACTGCTAATCATTTCATTAATTATAAAATTTCCCCAATTGCATGTTCAAAAATCTGGTCACTTTAAGTTGAAGAAGCTTTTAGGAGGGGAGGGTTAGTTACTTTCACAAATGGCATAAACCTAAAGCATCAAGCATTATCTCAGGGAGAAGCCCTGGTCTAGAAGTGACCGGAAGCTACGACCAACGATTCCGAGTGCAAAATTACACACTACCACTCTAGAGATAATTAAGGCTACTCTAGGGGGGAGTTGACCTATCCCACAGTATGGGTCGAAAATTGTGGCAAGCCGCCATTTTGTGTAATGGGCGCTTGTGATAAAACTTATATTTTAAGATTGTTTAAGGACAACGAAAATCGTTGGATGCTCTGCGATAAATTGTACTGATGATAGCGAAAAAGGATACTATTTATTTAGGTTGCCGGCATATCCAGAAAGAAGAAAAAAAATGGAGTTTATTTTGCTACGCATTCTGTTGGAATTCGTCTGCTAGTTCAGGATTATGTGAAGTAAATGTTTGAAATATAGTTTTATTTTTACATTAGTGTATATATCGGTAACCTAAGTATTTATTTTCATTTACATTACTATATTAATGCATTTCATACGCTATTTTAATACGTGTTTTTGTTAATAGGGTTGCCATAAAGATTGCTTTTCGGAAGCATGCAATTTTTACATAAATTTGATTGCTATTATCATACATATAACTTGCATAAAAATAATAAAATAACAATGCTCGTCGTAAATTAATCAACGGAATATTGATTTTGTCTTCTAACAGAACACAAACATTCATGACCGGCAACTCTCGACAAGTGGCGTTTGTTTTGATTTCGAATGTTTGTTTTTTCTGTATTCATAAATATTTTACTGTTGTTGTACGTAAATGTTACAGTGTCATTGATGTATTTACCTGTTTTTACTAAACTTATCAACATTTTTTTTTTTTTTTTTGCATTTTTTTAATTACCAAGGTATAAATAGATTAACCTTTATCGCGCCAAACTGTTGGCGGCATATGATCTTGCAATCAAAACAAAATTTATATGCGACTTTTGTAATTCACCACAAAATTAACTCATAGATGAAAACTTTAATTATTTCTTTAAAAATTTTAAATTTCAATCTAATAAATGTTAAAGTATAAAATATTCAGGTATAAGCCAAAGTATAGTCAAGTGTAAGTCAAAATATATTCAAGTATAAGTGAAAGTACACTGCTCAAAACAATTAAAGGATATTGCGGTTTTAGGTGGATCTTGTGGCTGGGAAACTTTTTAGCTGATTGATACATGGTCGACAGACGTACTAATTTATATGAGAATAAATTACACATGTTTGGCAGATAAAAATGCATTTTATTGCGCATTTGTGTAGAAAAGGAAAAAAACACAATTTGTGCATATGAGAAAAAAAGAAAAGAAAAGGTGTTTTCTTCAAAGGAAATCATTTTCTGTAGGGGATATGGTTTCCACGGACGGCCAGCAACGTTGAACACCTTTGAGGCATGGAGTCAATGAGGCTATTAATCACGAGTTGGGGTATTCTGTCCCACTCCTCCAGAAGAGCTCTTTCCAGTTCTTGGAGAGTTTGTGGGGGTGGTTGGCGGCCAGCAACTCGTCTTCCTAGAGCGTCCCAAACGTGCTCTATTGCATTCATGTCTGGAGAACACGCTGGCCATTCCATTCGTACGATTCCTTCCTCGAAAAGGAAATCCTCCACCAGGTTATCACGATGTGGCCTGCAGTTATCGTCCATTAAAATGAAGTCATCTCCGATTGCTCACAGCGTAAGGGACTACAATAAGTCTGAGGATCTCATCCCTATATCGGCGACCAGTCAGAGGTCCATCTCGAATGATCTAGAGGTCTCTGCGCCCGTCAATGGAGATGCCACCATACACCAACACTCTACCACCGCCAAAGCTGACACTTTCGTGCACGAACGCAGGATTATTCCTACTGGTCCCTCCAGATGAAAATACGCCCACAGCCCGATTATGACCAACAGGGGACCCGGGCATTGATGAATTTGAACATGGATTTGTTCTATCCCCATCTATAAAATTTGTTTTCTTTTTCATAATATTTTGACATTATTTAATATTTCAGAACAACATTTGAAACTGGGGGCCCTGGGCAAAGTCCCGATTTGCCCATGCGATAATAAGGGTCTGAATACGCCTATTATCAGGATGAACTGAAAAACAGGACTCGTCAGGAAAAAGAACATTGCTAAATTCATTTCTCCTCAGTTCACATGCTCTGTTGCCCACTCCCTGCGGTCGCGACGATGCCTTGATGTTAGTCTAACACATATCATCGGTCGGCGAGCATACAGACCTACACCATGGAGCCGGTTTCGGACAGTCTGAGTTGAAACCGTGGTGCCAGTAGCCGAGCGAAGGTGTTGTTGGAGAAGAGTAGCGTTCATATTCCGGTGTCTCCGAATCGTTAACACTAAATAACGATCTTCATTGGGCGTTATTGCCCGTCTACGACCTTGCCCTGGTCTTCGGCCTGCACTTCCAGTCGCCAAAAACCGGTTCCAGATCCTGGAAATCACACTTTGTGACACTCCAATGGCTTGCGCTACTTCGGCTTGAGTTTGGCCTCCTTCTAACCTACCGACAATTCTCCAAGCTTCTGAATCGGTTAAATGACTTCGCTGAGACATCGTTCTCATCTAAACAAAGCAGTCACTGAATGCCGATCATCCTTGTCTTCATTGTCTTTTATTCAGTTGAAAGTCCAATTTCATTCGCTGCTGCTGAAGCGACGTTTTTGACGTCGAACTCAAAATTAGCATAATCCACAGTTTGAAAATCAGAAAATTTGCATTTGTGATTCTCTTCTTCCATTTTCGGCAAAAAAAAATTTCGCTTATATCTTTGTTTTATATAAAACTTACAATATCCTTTAATTGTTTTGAGCAGTGTATAAACTTTGATTGGAGCAACTAAAATTTAAAACTTTTAATAATTGTAGAGTAACAAAATATTGGCTAGTATTAACAGTGTATATTTTAGTCATTTTAAATGTTTTAAAAGGTATCTCATTGAAACAACACTAAAATATTTTTAAGGAAGTCAAAGTCCACCCCCTCCTCCCTCTGCAAAAAAAAAAAAAAAAAGGGAAAAATAAATATTAGTATAAATTTTTTCCAGTATTGTCTTATGTTAATTATTAATACTAATTAAGTCTCCTATTATAAAAAAAAAGAGTTTTAAGCTGATTAAAACTTAATCATTGTCACTTAGATGAATTTTAGGTATGAAAATATGATGATGGAATGATCAATAAATCTAAGTGTCTAATGCAAGAAACTTATCCTTCAAAAAACGTAGCCGTTAAAATCAGAATTTTATTTACAGTTTTCCTCCAATGTTCATATGTATATGCTTGCATCTTGATATACATGTAAGCAATTCTTGTGAAGGAGGAGTGGGGACAGTATGGGAATATCGTCTTTTTTTTTTTTTTTTTTTAAAGATTTTCCCGTCTTCTTCCAGCTAAAAAAATATTTCTATTTCGCAAATTTTATCACTGACTTCAAAAATGCTCTCATTTTTTTTAAACTCTCTAGACAAGACAAAATAAATAAAACTGATAATTAAGAGAAAAATGTTAACAAAAAATTAAATTTTTTGTCTTGAGTCTCCGGAAGTAAATGTTAAAAAATACTTTCTTAAAGTTATACCATGCCGATAAGGTAAATATGTTCAAAAAAGAAAAGCGTAAAAAACAAAACTGCGCGCGCAAACTGATATATAAGAAAGATTGCCAGCTCGTAAAGAAAACGACGAGATAACGCGCCAAGCAAAACAACCCCCGCTTAAGCAGTTCGACCCAAGATGGCGGATCGGTCGGCCTGTGTGTGTAAAGGGGTTCTAGTCCCGACATACCTCGAAGCGATTTTTTCGAAATTCGAATTATTTTAGGAGATATCGTTAAAAAACGTGTCGCAAAAGGCTCATATTTTCGCTTCGCCATTTCGCAATTGTAACACCGCAATGTAATGAGTGAGAATTTAAGCATATCTAAGTTGCCATATTTGACATGTTTATTAAATGATTCAGACTCTTGAAGTAAAAATAAAAGAATAACGATTTTTTTGCTTAGATTATTTGTAAGGTTGCTTTTTTAATTAAAATATCGTGTGCATGTGAAGTCAGAGCAGGAATGAAATGTTTTATACTCAAAAGAAAAATAGGATTTAAGAAATTTTCAGAGACTAAAATGTGCAACTTTTTAATTTGGCGAAAAATAAAATGGGTGATGTGCGATTTTGAGGCGATGATTCTAACGCTTGGAGCAATTTATCGTAATTTTATCGTCTGCTGAATACACCTGAGAATAAGTTTTTGAAATTTTCATTCAGTTGGAATTGTGCATTTTTCAGCACAGCTTTTCTCCATCTATTTCTAATGTATTACATCCAGAAAAAGGATGTTAGAAATATCAATTTTAATTTTGTTTAATCACACTCATGAATAATGATATACTTTCCAACTTAATGAAATAAGGAACGAAACTAGGGAAGACCCATGGATTATAATACGCTTTTAATATATAGCGCTTTAGTGCGTTATTTAAAATCTGAAAGTGTTTCAGATTTTCTTACTTTTTTTTTTTCCTTTCCGGTTTTTGATAAAATCCAATATATCCAGATGCTCTTCAGGATTAATATAGGACGAAAATGATTTGTTCATTTTTGTTGGTTTTTATCATTTAACCATCTTATTTTTGTAACTAGGGGCGGCCCAACACGGTAAGCATCGCATTTGGGCGCCGGCTTCGAAGGGGCGTCATTTCGAACACAAAAACTAAGTAGAGCATAAAAGGGGGCGACACTTACCGTACGGCCAACTCCTGTTTGTAACCATCTTAATTTCAAATTCCATTCAGAATCTGAGAGATTTTAGTGCCAAGGAAGCTGGTGAGGAACAGGATTCTCTCCGAACAAGATTTATTAAGTGGCGAACCAACTGGTCGCCGGATGCGACTAGTATTTTAATAGGAGTTTTTTAGCGGCCATTTACAGCTGTGTTAAAATTCGCCACAGCATGAAATAAATGTAAATACTGCTTGTTTGAGTGTGATCGTCATTATAAATAAACACATTTTAAATATTGCATTCGCACACACTACATTTTTCTAAATTTTCTATTATTTCTTAAAATAACGCTTTTGGACAAAATAATAATACGATATTACATACATAATATTACTTTGCTTCGAAATTATTACCTGCGAAATTATTAATTACGAAATAGTTTTCTAAGACAATTATGTAGTTAAAACACATCTGAAGCCAGAAATTATTATATATCACTTTCATAAGTCTTTTTTAAGTTCTGCTAATTCAGCGATCTCCATTTACTTCGCCTCGATGGAAATATAAACAACCTGGATGCGCAGAAGCAGGAGATGCGCAGTTACACAGTGTGCGTAGCGCCATCTGTTTGCAACAACGGCGTTATCCAACTTTCTAAGAGAAGTGTCCCCTTCTATAAATTTACCTTCCTGAAAGAAACCAATTAAATGTTCCGCCATACTTAGACTAACACAGTCACTTCATTTCGTCCAATACTGAAGATAGCTAAAGCTATCTCCTTGTATTCATATCGCTCTGCTTCAGGAGCACAAAAAGTCTCAAAACCATGTAGGTAGGCTACTCCAGAAGTTAATTTCCTGCTGTTTGTTATACTGCATAGTTCGAATAAATAACACCACAATAAAATAAGTACAGTAAAACTTTTATTACAGTGTTACACTCTTTAATTTACATCCGAGATTTCATGCACCCGACAATCACATCTACAAAAGCTGATTTTTGTGACATCTAAGCAGTGCAAAAATCATTAAAAATTTTCTTCCAACATCACACTGTTATAGAAATAATTTACATTAGTTTTACAGTTTATAGCATAGCTCTGGATAAGCTTCTTTGACATTGAGTTTCAGTGAATTTGATATATATTGCTATACAGGGTACACTTATATGCTACAGATAAAAATGCATGTTTTCACAATCTCTTTTTACACAGTTCTTTTTACGATGAGGAAATTCTTTGGTACTATACTTTACTATACTGATGTTTATACATATTCGAGATCTTTCAAACTATGATGAAAATATTTTTTGTTTTGCGCAATGGAATGATAGAAAACAAAATTACAAGAGAAACTCTAGTGGTGAAAGAGGACATACTGCAACACATCTCAAAGGTGCAATTCTCGATTTAATTGGTCAGCAGTAACTCAATATCAACCACATAGAACAACTGGATAGCCTGCCTAAATGGTTCCAATTATGAAGAAGTGCAGCCCTTACCATTGCTCGATTTAACTACCAGCAATATGGCGGTAGATTGAATAGTCAGATGCGTGCCTATTAACCACGGATTTGGCTATAGGACGATCATCGACTAGCGGCAGATTGGCAAAATAGCGCCCGTCTCTCAAAGGAAAATACTCACTCCATTTAATAATTAGCTACATAAGTGCAATCTAGCGATGAATCTTGATGCAATCAACTACTGACGCACGCATGCGCATAACATAAATATAATGATTACGAATCATAGCGCCAACTTACTGGCAAATTTCATTTAACTCTTTTAGAATATGTCGATGATCATCCTATATCAAATTCCGTGCACAGAACCAAAGAACTTTTTAAACACACCTGGCTTTGTGACACGTGACTTGCGATTCGATCGCCCGTCATTTTGCTGGTAAATAGAGTGGTGGCAATGCCTGCAATATTTCTGCTTTGGGCAATTGTTCTTCTATATCGATTCTTATATGGAGTGTATGCCACAAAAGCTTGAAACTGATTTACTAGAAAAAACTTTTAAGCACACAACCTGCACATTCGTTGATGAATCCTATGCTCACTAAACATTAATACCTGTTGAATTATGGCAGGCTTTAAACGTGTATAAACTGAATAAATCAAAGCAGCTCTCACATTTACCCCTAAAGCAATTTTGCTAATATCTCATTGAGAGTGAGTATGTATCTATATCCTTCCAGCAGGCGCGCGTATGTGAGAGGTACACTAAGTAAAAAAAAAAAATGAAAAATGTAAGCATTTGTAATTATTAACCCAAAGATAATTACAGTATAATTTCAATATATACAATCTTGAAAATGCGTATTTTACAAGTGTATTTAGGAAGTACGTGCGACCTTTATGTTGGTATTGTGGGTGCGCCCGCTGGAAGGATATTTGAAAACATTGCATAAAAATTAAAACATTTTTTGTGAGTAGGTTATAAAGTCCAAGTCAATGCATGAATTACGGCTTATTATTTTATCAAAAAGTAAATGTTGATAACCTCGATCAGAGCTCACTCTGAACTACAAATTAATCGTTTATCCCACTCTCTCTCTGATTATCAAAAGCTGAACTATGCACTCGACCAATAACAGCTGGGTGGGTCCCTGCCTCGACAGCAGCAATTTCTACAACTTAGTCAAATTGATAACTCAGACACCTCTGCAGCCTCGTAAGCGATTTGTGTTTTTGATCCATCAGTTAATCAAGCAAAAATCAAACGTACTAAAACTAGGAAAGGAATCAAAAGGACCACTTAAATTTATAATAAGGTTTAATTCTAGAATGAAAGGCTAGGCACAGCACATTCGCAGGGGTAATGTAATGCATCAAATTGAGGCATTTGCTTACTACAACATGCTAGCAACTTTTCGTAAGTGCCGACATCCCTTGATCTAGCCCTGCCAATCAACAAACTTTCTGGTTCATCCAAAATGTCTTCTGTTTGTGAATTCGATTTTACAATTGGTTCACCACTCTAATTTTAAATGCAATCTCAACGTGCAACAATCAGTTTTTGAAGATGAGCATCAATGCAAAGGATAAATAAAAAATAATTTGGAATAAATTCAAACAGCACGCTACTCCAGCTGGGGGGAACAATGTACAGTTTGGAACTCCATCAGGTGAGAAAAGGATATCATTCATCAGTTGTTGTTGTTGTTGTTACTAATGCCCTCTGGCAACCGCGTGGAGGTGCCAGATCCCCCATATAGGCAGGCATTGGGCGGAAGGGTCGGCTTCCATTTTAATGAGTGGGAGGAAGTCCGACTCAGCTCGGGGTCCCCTAATTTTGAACCAATTCCAGAGGAGGGATCAAACCCCTGAAATAAACACCCCCAGAGTTATCGTTTAATAACTTGAAGGACATTGGAGCCACGGCGGATTTTACGTGCACCGGCTCCCATTAGCGTACACGGTCCCACAGCAGTCGAGCCGAGAGGAAATTGACCTTCCCAAGCACTGGCCAAGCCGGATGCTGCTTCACTTGTCGTGTTCTTATGGGAACGGAGTTTAGCGCCCAGACCACCGCGGGACTCATTCGTCAGTAATCCATCAAATGGAATTTTGGAGTTTAGATTTCGCAAATGAAAGAAACTACAGAATCTGAGAATATACAAACAATATTAACATAGGATTTTTATCAGCACAGAATCAAAATCGAGTGTACTATCAGAGCCCAACCAAGACAACGTGGGACCCGGGGTAGACATTTGTTGTGGGTTCCCCTCTCGTACGTACTCATTCAGTTTAAGAAAAATAGAAAGCCTGAAACAACAGGCTTACTGAAGTTCCAGGATTTCTACTTTTGTCGATGCTTGGAACTCTTTTGAAACTGCAAAAGTGCGGACCTTTGATACCGCCCAAAGTCACCACATTGACCGAACATTCATGATTTTACTCAAATGCTTTATTGAAACCTTTTTCAGTATCGTTTAATAATTTTTTAAAGTGAATTCAAGTTTAAGCACAGAGAGAACGGAAAAATGCTTAGAGAAACAACACATTTCTACAAATTACAACAGGAACAAGTTTTGATTTTTGACCCCCTTCCCTTCTCCGTCTTTAATTGAGGGCCCGGAGCAGTTGCCTTTCCTGCCCCCCTGCTTTTGTCAGCTGTGTGTACTATGGTTTAGAGCTTGTTGCTACAGCTGTTTTGCTTTCATATCTCTAACCACTTTTAAGGAGCTTTCAGCTACTCTAAAAGCTTACTCTGTTACGTACTGGAGATGACAGAGCATTCAGCGCTTTTTGAACCGTTCTTGATTTGAAAAATACTGACATAATTTTTTTCTACATTCTCTGAAAATCATTGGAAGAGAAAATTCCTATCACATTGAACGTCATGGAGGCAAAACTTTCTGTATTTTCAGCTGTAGAGTTCTAATTCGCAAAATTCCCTCTTTTTTATGCCACCATCTAAAAAATTTATATACTAGATGTTACCTCAAATTTACAAGCTGTGATGCAATATTATTTCAAAGGCGAAATAACAGACACAATGCTTAGAACCAGAAAAATCTACCCTGCAGATCATTTAAAAATGTACGCACAAAATTTTTAATTTGACTTTGGAAATGAATTTATGAAAATTCTTCTTAACTGTGTGATTAAATTTGAAAGACCCAAACTTTAAAATAATACTTTAATATCATTTGGTTTTTCACATAATTTTCATCTATACTTATGTATTAACTGACCAATTAACTGGAGAATTATATTTGAACGACCATTTTCTGAAAAAAATGGGAGCAAATTAATATGTGTGCCTTTATACTGATTAAATTAATGAAGAACATGTCTTTTCTTCATCAGTTGATAAATTCAATGCGTTACAAACTAGTAAGAGAAGTGAAAAATATAAAAGGTTTTATTGTATACTAATAAATTATGCATTTAAAAAAAAAACAATGAGATACAAACACAAGATATATTTTAAACAAATTCAATAAATATTCTGATTCCGGTGGAAATTGTTTAAAATCTTCACATCATACAGATAAAAGTTCAGTTAAAGGACTAGAAACAAATTTGCCTATTGAATTATTCCTTTTCGCGAGACATTAATATCTAGTTTACAGAAAGAGAATTTTCCGTTAATAGTTAACTTTCATAGTAACAGTTTGTTTAAAAACATAATAAAAGGAGTTCGATAATCAGAGTACTACGTCTTTACTATTGTTGTGTAGAATGAATTTTATTTTGTCTTTTGAATATGGGTCGAGGCACCTTCCATCTTTGTATAGGTGTAACGCAAACCTTTATTTAGAAAACATTCATTTTGAAACATTTGTTTAAAAAGTGAAATAAAGCTTCGCTATTTTTACTTTTGATTATGTTATATGCCTGCCCCCCACCTCTGGAAAAATAAGTAGAACGTCACGCCATACGGTAATACAAATTTGCATGCGTTGATTTGTGTTATTAATGATCAATTTTTTTTATATTGATGTTTTTCCCCAGTCCTGAACCTCTACTGCTGAAGCTGGTTTGAGCTTTTCGACTGTAGCTGAAGTTTTAAGACCTAAAATGTTTGCTGCATGCGTCAATCAGACTACTCTTGTTTTAGAATTTGTTTTGGTACCTCTTGTGCCAGAATGCACAATATTCCATATTGTATTCATCGCGCATATAAACATGTGGATGCAAATTAATCTTCTTTCTATTGACAGACAACAAAGTTTCTGGGTGTCTAAGCCTTTCTTCAACCTTTCAAAATGCTAGGCTCATGGTCCATAATCATGTAGACAGAGACGTTATGGCGACATCATATTTTGTCATCCCATCATAAATGTGATGTAAATGCACGCCTTCTGTGACGTCCCTTCCTGTGAAACATGTGACGTCGCAGTGTAATTGATAGTTACAATGTGACGTTGCATACTTCCATGTAGTTCACTATGCGACGTCCATGATGGTCCCCGTGGGTGTGATCAGAATGTCACCTATCCCCCCTACTCGAGTAAATCTCGAGTGAAACACGAGCTACTCGGGGTGATTGACATAGTGCACAGTATTTGAGAAGTTAATGTCAGGTGGTGGTGGAGGGGGAACTCTACTCACTGCAAGCATACTGTAATTTGTACTATTTTCATATTTAATTTATTAGAGCTGTTCTAGACAATCATACGACACGTGTTTACTACCCAGAGGAGCGAAAGAAAATAGCATGTAAAGAACATGCGATCTATCTCAAACTTCCCAAGGAAAATCTTTGGGGAGTTTAAGTGATACACGAGTTAAGGCCTTATTACACGAACAAAATTTCGAGCAATTTGGTTGCCGCAACCAGTTGCGGAAATTTCTTTCAGTGAAATTTCCCTCGGTTACCCAGGGAACGGTCAACTCCAAATTTTTCGCTCAGAGGCGAAAATATTGCTGGTTGCTGGAATGCCCGCGAATCGTAGTGCTTCCTATTTCTACGTCACAAAATGGCGGAAGACTTAGCGGTACCGAGCGTAGTGATAAGCGAAGAAAGAATGCCTCTTAAATGGAATAGCGATTTAAAAGCATTAGTAAAATTCCACATTTATGGATTCCTGGAGATCCTAAATATTTAAAAAGGTCGCTGAGGCGATATGACATCTATAATTACATCTCTATCAATCGCCAATTCGACGAATCTCTGGAAATTGTGAGCACAGTAGAGTTTGTTTATTATGGCAACTCTACATACTCATAAACTTGCCGGAACGAGTTTCCGCAACGGGTTGCGGCAACCTAATTGCTCAAAATTTTGTTCGTGTAATAAGGCCTTAGCTTGGAAGCGTGGTCACCTTGTTTATCTCCTCGAGTAGATCAAGTCGGACATAATGAACAGGTTAAGTAATTCGAATTACTCAACCTGTTCAACGTGTACACACCCCATGAGACATCACAGAAACTGTCCTAAGGCGGCCATTTGCTCGCCATCACAACCTCTCTGCTTCTTACACATACTGTCACATGAAGTCACAAAGTCACGATGTGACTAGTGTGCATGCAGGTTGCGACGTCACGGTATTTTCGGTATTTTATGAGGCGTTGTGTCAATAAATATATAAGATAAGCAGCGCTGTGCATTGAAGGAGAGTAGTATCCATCACTGCTGCGTCATAGCAGCATTTGATGCTAGCAGGCAAATAGCAAATTATACATTTTTCAAATTATTAAAAACATGGCTTCTTTCTTATAGACGCTTAGGTTCACAGAGGAGTCAATGCACATTAAAACTTTGAACTTCACTATTACAAACAATACAAAAGTCTTTTATCGAACGATTATCACACTTTTTTTTCACAATGCAGTACAAAACAAACGCTATTTTCAAATTAATAGCTAAAGCAGGAATTTTTTTTTTTCAACTGTGTAATAATCAAGGCGTCATCATCAAACGCAGTATGAACATCAAACGTTAAAATATTCAAAATTACATAGCATAAAAGCTGTATGACATAAACTTCATGAAATCATGAAAGCAGATTTAGATAATCGGAGAAAGAAAAAAAAAAAAAAAATAGGGAAAAAAGAAAAAGGGCACCTGAACATTTTTTAGAGTTTGGTTTTAAATTGTTTTCATGTTTATTTTTGTCATAACAATTCCCACAAGAAGTTTGGTACTCTGATGGATTAAAGATTATTAAAACCAAGTTACTGGACGAACTTATTTTGGTATCTAAGATGTATTATTTCCTATAAAACATGATAGAATATACGTGTCTTATGAGAGAAAGAGAGAGAGGGATAGAAACTAATCAACTTGTTAAATCTAGATAGTTAATCTTAGTTTACTGTTTTCTAGACTTTCCATTTTTATTGCTTTTCAATCTTATCAAAAACAGAAAGAAAACGAGAAAATAAACTTTCCAAGATAAAAATTCTCAATGGCGAAAATTTCATTTAAAAAATAGCAATGCTCTAAAGTCATTTAGCGCGCATTTGACTTTATAGTTATTTTATTACTTAATTATGCTCTTTTTATTTAACGAATGAGTGCAAAGCTTGCATAGCAACTCAATATTGCATGAAATACGTCATCCTTATCAGAAAACCCATACTGTCTAATGCAACAGCACGCTAACGTTTTGCATAGATAGCACGCTAACGCTATGCTATCTATGCAAAACGTTTATCTCTCGATTGGGGATGGCAGATTGCTCTTGTGTAGCTTTTCTATAACACAACACATCATCTTATTTTCAGCGTTCTGCAATTTCTTGTCTTAAAAAAATTCATTCGTGGATAGTACAGTCCATTAGTCAAAAATACCCCCCCCCCCCCCTTCAAAGAAAAAAAATAAATTTAAAGCACATATTTTTTTTTTCAAATTGAAACGCAGCATCCTTAATTTTGAAAAGTATAGGAAAAGTAACATTTAAAGTCACAAGCAGACTTTTTTTTTTTTTTTTTTTTTGCTGAATGTTTCACAACGCAGACGATTTATAGTAGCGCATAAATAGAGCTGGCCAATAGATTCTGTTTTTTTTTTTTCGAATTATAATATGATCCTTTGAAAAGCTTCGTCTTTTCAAAACACAGCGAACTTAAGTCTACAACAGTTGCAATATAATTTGTTGCATATATTTCTTGAAAACACACACTACGTTTGGAATCCTGGATGATAGACGCACCTGAATGATGAAGACACGCGCAATAACGGCAAACAATTAACAGAAATATTCCTTAATTTCCCATGACACTGAGAAACCCGTTCTTTCACTTACAAATGAGTCTTTTGATAACGAAATAATAGATAGAGACATGTCTTTAGATTAAACGAAAATTTAATTTGAATAAACAATTATTTAAATTTAGTAGCTATTAAAAATACATTAAATTAGAGAATGGTTAAAAAAAATAGAAAGCAAGAGAGAATTTAACTATGCAAAGTGCCATAAGAGAGTTTTACGTGTAATATTAATTTCTCCAACATGAAAAAATTTTGTTTTTGCCAATACTTATTGGATACTTTTAGAAATTAATAACTTTAGGTAGAAAACAAAAGCTCAATGAATGAATTTATAAAATATCAAATGATCAAGGTATCTAACATTGTTTATCTAGGTTCGCTAAACATAGTCAAGCGATTTGGGCGATTTCTTGATAAATATTATTCCTAGAAACAGCGCTATCTATCCTTTTCCAGATAAAAACTTGCCGATGTTCTTGTTTATCTCTATAAATATCACTGATGCTGCAATTTTTAGATCACTCGAAAATGAGCTTCTTCCGTGTACTTTTATAAAAATACACGAGGAGGTAATTAGGAAATGTCGGAATTACTTACGTTTTAAACATTTGTGATTAGCAAAATGATCATAAATAAATGTATGTAATTTAGAAGACTGCGTGGAAAACCTGTCGTATATTTTGAAAGACATAATATGCCCATTTGGCAGAGATCTATGTGCATAGAGATCAGTTGTCTTATAAAATGAGTTTATAATATGGACACTTAGAACTAAAATTCAACTACATGTATCATTTACTATTTGATTACATATTGATGATTTTGATGATCAGTTATTTATCTGAAAATACCAGGTATAGTCGTATTTGCTAAAGTTAAGCCAATAATCTCCGAGTAATTTGAAAGCTCCGTTGCCATCCATGTAAAGTAAATAAAATACAAAGCAGCTGCAATATCATTAAAACTTAATCCCGATTAAATTATCTGCTTTCTATAAGTAATGTTCTGTCTGTTTGGTATTTACATATTTTACCTTTCTGAGTTTTGGAAATAAAGAAAATTGACTTTATGTTTCATTTGATTGAACAGGAACATTTTTAGTGGAAATAATTTATTCTGTTATTATGGTAACAGAATACGTTAATGGTTCACTAAAAATGTTAAAAATAGAATGAGCAATTATTTATTTTTATTGAACACAAAAAATGATATGTACTAAATAGTTTTCATTTATATAAATAAAAATTATTTTGCCTGCAAAAGATTGCTTTATGGTTTTAGTAAAACTCGATAGTAATTTAAGCTGATAAACAATCTGCGAAGACAGGAAAATAACTTTAACAGACAAAGCGCCCTCTGGTGTTGGACAGACCCGGTTTTTCGGATATTTTGCTTCAATTATACATATCCTTGTATTTTAATCAATGATGAACTTCTTTCATTCCTATGTACTTTAAAAGTATGCCATAGAAGTACGAATAAAAAATTTGTTTTGTTTTTGTAGTAAAACAGTATTTAAAATAAGAAGATGTATGCATACAACAATTTAAAAATGAATTGGTTAAATATATTTTAAAAGGTTTCATTTTGATAAGTTGAGAGATGTTATAAGTGCAGATAAGCTGGTTTTAAAAGGTTTCGATAACAATTTCAAAAATTTTCTCTCGTTTTTATCTGTAACCGTCAATAATTGACACCAGTGTTGCAGAAACTGCTGAATGCTTTTCTCCTGCAGTGAAAAACTGACGAGATGTATGGATATAAATGTTTAAAATTTCATATATAAAGAAGCTTTTCAGCGCAAAGATGAGAAGCAAGAGCGCCCAATTGCCAAAGTACTGATATATGTACTAACGCATCAGCTTTCCAGTGCAGTAAATTTCGGCATATATATGACTCTCACACAAAACGGGACAAAACTTGCCCCGCTTTGTGAGAATCAAAACTTGTGTGTTCCTTTACAAATTATTAATTAGTCCCTGCTGAACTAATTTAAAAAAAAATAACTCACATAAAAGGTACTTATCAATCTACAGATTGATAAGAATCTACCAATCAAGATTGATAAGTTCCTTTAATGTGCGTTGGTTTACAAAGTTATTATTAGTTCATCTTTTAAACACTTTCTTTCCAGCGTCTTTTGCTAGTACCTGCCAGTTTTAAATTATTATTTTTAAATTTTTTTTAAATTTTTTTCAATGTTTTTATAAAGAAGAATTTTTTTTAATAAAAAACATAACTTATTGGGTATTCGTGATTTTTTTTAAATTTTAGAGCCGTAAAAAACGATTTTGTCATTTTGGTCACTATAATCATCATTTCTGTACCATATGGATAATTTATGTCTCACCAGGGCTACAGGAAGTATCAAAGTAAGAATGCAACATACAACTTTTTCTTTTCTTTTTCATTAGATATCAAGTATAACATTTTGATGATGAGAAATTAAAAAAAAAATTGTTATAATATCGGACATATTTTCATTATTTCACAGAACAGTGAAGTGAAATGAAATAGTCTAAAATTTGTTTATGTGCGAAAAAGGAAAATTTTCGACTTAATGTACTGGTGGGCTCCGGAGCGAAATATTCACGAGTTCCGATGGGTTTGGCCTAAACTGTAAAAATTCACTCTGAGGAAAGAAGTACAGAATCTGAGCTTCAGTGAGCTCAAATGCAAATTAAGTCCCAATTACGATCGTAAATAAGACCGGATCGAAAACTTGTGTATTGTTAAATTTTTCTGAGATCCCTCCTAGTAACGTCTGGAAAGTATTGCACAATGTAAATAAAAGATTGTTCTAGAATTCGGTTCAGCATGTTACTTCCACCGAAACGTTATTTTCGATTTTTTCCCCCATGATCTATAGAAAACAGCTATCAATTTTCTCTCTTTCTCCAAATTAAGCCATCATTCATTATTTATTAAATCATTTCTTGATCTATTAGCTATATTTTGATATGTTCATTACACCTTTTTTTTATTCCCTTATCATTTTTAACTAAATACAATTATCTCATTAGTACTGTAAATATATCATAAAATCATCATCATTATTATTTTAATAAAATGCTTTATCTAATTTAATGCCAAGTTCGATTTACTTCTCATAATTCAGTTTGTTTGAACATTAATTTTATTTTATTTTGTTGAACGCAGCAATATCTTCTACGTGCAGTCCATATTTTGATTTTAGAGCATAAATAACTTTTAATATAAATAATTAATTTATTTTATAAGGTTTCTATACATAATAAGTATTAATAGCAAATGAAACGCTAATAATAATAATAAATAATAAATTTTTAAAAAATGCCGGTGTTGTGTTTAGGCGATAAATAAATCAGTTTCATTAGTTATTAACCGACGGCTACGAGTATTTTTGATAGGGAACTGCCCTTGAGTTTAAAATTTTATGACACATTTGTAAGCTGTAATATTGCCAGGTTAAAATATGGTATGTAGGAAACAATTTCTAAAATGTGTCAATAGTGTCATGTAATCAAAAATATACTCACTCTAATTGGTTATGATATTGGTAATTTACACAACAGTGCGTTGTTTTTCCAACACAAATCATGCTTATAATGAGCAGTAATAATAAAATTAAATTGATTATTTTTTAGAGGTAATTATTAATTCGAGATATGTCTTTACCTGAAATTACATGATAATGTTATAATATGGTTTGCATTGAAAAACAGTGCAATATTTAGGAAAAAATTAAATTGACTGTTTTTAGAGGAAATTGTTAGTTTGAGATATGTTTAAACTCCATTCCTTGAAATATACATGACTTTAAACGTCACTCATAATTTAAAAATAATAAACTCTGTTATACTTTCTTAATTGCACTTTACGTTTACATATCAATCCTGTGCAAATACAAAAATCTAACTGCTAAAAACATGTTTTTAAATCCATCAGTAACATGTACTGCTAGAACATAAAATAATAACGTCTAAACAGGGGTTCCCAAACTGGGTGCCGCGGCACCCTAGGGTGCCATGAGCGTATGTCAGGGGTGCCGTGGAGATAATCAAGAAAAGTGTTTTGGTGGAGTATAATCAAATAATTTCCTCTGAACCGGTATCCCCAAGAAAGTGAGCCAAGACGATCACTAAGCGGGCTCAAACAAAAATATTTCAGTCAAGTTCAAGACTGTCCTATAGCCTCTCTTTTATAGGAAATCCCTGAAATGGGGTTGTCAAAATTCTATATCCCTTTCCCAAGAGAGTACTTTCTTGATAGTTAGCCCTATAAACAAACAAAAAATAACGTAAAATGCATCCAAACTGCTTCATTCTAACCTTCATATTCATATTGCTTTAAAGGAAATCTGCCGCGAAATTTTTTAGCCTGAAAAAGGGTGCCGCGAAATGCTTTTAGCCTGACAAGGGTGCCGCGGGTAAAAAAAGTTTGGGAACCCTGGTCTAAAGGTTTAAGATAAGATAATCTATATTTTAACCCTTTAACGCGTAGTGTTGCCGCTCTGGCAATGCCAAACTCTGACGTTTTGACTGTTGCCAGTCATGAAGAATAGATTTGATTTCTATAAAAATAGTTGCGGGTGACATAGCTCCACGAGAATCCTTTACTTTTTAGCACGCCATTTCCCGTAAAAAATGTCAAGATTATTTTTAATAGCACTGACATCTGCCGAAAAATGGCAGAATGCGAGAACAGCTGGATAGATTGCAGCTGGATAGATTGCAGCTGGCTGTGCTCGCGCACAGCCAGCTGTCGTCAAAAAAAGGGTCTCTAGATCTGTGGCACGCGATGAACGTTTCGATCGTCCGCCATCTTGCTGGTAGTTAAGTCGAGCGATGGCAACAGCTGCCCTTTTTTCAGCATTGGGAAAGGGTTGCGCCTCAAAGGGTTAAACAGTTACAAAAAACTCGAGTTCACATGAAATGAAATTATAGTTTCGTTACCACAATCAACAAAAGTTTGGTAAAAATATTGTCCTTTTGTTTTACACACAACCTGGACTATTCCTGAAGTAAAATATGTCATTCTGCTTTTTTTTTTTTTCAAACCCGACATTTAGAGTGTCAGGTAGCAACGATGGATGCAGAAAAGGTATGTGTTGTCGTGTCTTCACAACGAAGAGAACTAACAGATTAACTAATATCAAGTAAATATAGGCCAGGGTTTCTACAGATTTCACAGCTTTTACTTCCCTGACTTTTCCCTGACATCTATCATGCTCTTCCTTGACTTTATCTAGCGTGCTTTCCCGAATTTTGCGTTTCTATTTTTAACATTGCATCCTTTATTTAAAACTTTTTATATATTTTGCCCCCTATTTTTTACAAATAATAATAAAATTAATATGTACAAAAAATCTTATTTGACATCACTGGATTCTAACAAAAACCATGTTTGATAATAATTTAGGATAAAATTAAGAATATTTCAACTGCACAAGATATGCTCATAAAGAACACATTAAAAAATATTTATAAGGTTAAATGAGAAAACAAAAATAAAACAATTTCTATACTTAGATTAAAACAGCAAATATTTTCTTGATTTTACTGCAAAATTCAATTTTTTTTGCATTTCCCTGACCTTTCTTCAAATTCTGCTAATTTCCCTGACTTTTTTCCCAAATCCCTGACTTTCGCTGAACAAAACTCATTTCCCTGAATTGCCCTGATATTCCCTGACTTTCCAGGTCTGTAGAAACCCTGAGGCCCAAATAAATATATGTTGGAAAGCATTTTATAATTAATGCGTTCCGCATGATTCATTTTTCTAACTTTAATTTATGTAATATTCTTTCTTTCAGGTTTAAGACGTTTTGCAAGCTATACTATGGGCGCATTTGTAAACATTCAACCAATGCCACTCGTAAAACTAGTTTTAGTTGTAGGCGCTCTTATACGCTAAGTTTTTAAACGTTAACTCTTTATGGCATAGTGGTATGAAAAACATACCACTTATCCAAGCAAACATCACTGAAATATAAACAACCAGGATAATGTAAAAGAAGTATTAGAGTTATGGAATTCAAACTGTTAAATATGAATATTAATATGTTGTATCTATGGGTGAAAGATTTTGTTTTCCCGATTTTTACTTCTGAAAAAAAGCTATAATAGAGAATACTATTAATCAGTATTTTATACTCCTTAATGTACATAAAATGTCTAAAAATAATGCAATACATTTTGCTAAATTTCGCTTTGAAGTCCCCATAACTTAGAAATTTAGCTTTTTGTAGTTTTCACATAATCATCCAGATTTTTATTGTTAATAAAAAATTACAGAAAAAAAAATGAGTTAGCGTTTTATTCTGCTGTTCAGATTTCATCTAAAGTATATTAATGTTTGTTGAACGAAATCATTATACAACTTGCGTAAATATATTTCTTTAAATTATGAAATTTAAGCCTATTTCTTACTCCATAAGTAATTTTATCCTAGTCAAATATGATGTACTAAAAATCGATTAGTTGATCATGTTTCTTAGTAAAAGACTATGAAACTTCTTTAGAAAAAATTACGTTGAATTAAGCAATAAGTACTTTTTCTATGTCGCCTAGCTTTACGAGCTTTAGTATGCGTTTATATTAGCTTTTTAAAAATTTCTTACTTTCCTTAAAAAAGATTACAAAATATCATATAAATAAATTAATATGAAAAAGGGAATAAATTATATAAAATTTTGTTAGTGAAGCTTATTTACTACATAAAATCATATTTATATTCATTTAAATATAATTACTAATATACATTAAGCTTCTTACCTTTTAGAAAAGATTATAAAAAGAATTATGTAAAATTTTGTAATGAATCATATTTTCTAACTTGCATCGTACTATTTAAAAGTCTATCACTATTAACCATTAATTTTCTTTTTTTACTATCTTTTAGAAAAGATAAAAAAAAAAAAAAAACATACAAATAAATAGGTACAACTTTCCAAGATACGTTTTCTACTTGATATGAATGAATGTGTTTGATATCAAACAGTGTATGAGAAATGTTTTCCAATTTCGGAAGCCAATCTTTTTTCTTTATTAAATGCAGTCAATACACATCGAGAAATGGCCTGGAAATAAAACACAACTAGGTAAGGAAAACAAGAAACTACGACAGCGACTGGCCCTGGGTGTACGTCTGAGGCCTCCTTCGAAATCTCATGTAGAGAACGGTGAGGGCAGACTCCAGGTAGACTTGATGGTAGGAGTCGTGGATTCCCAAGTGGGCTAGATCGTCTATGCTCAGCGTCGATATGTGGTGAAGCTCGCGCAGACCCGCTGAGGTGAAGTTTGACTCGTACATAGGAAGGCCCAGCGATATGAGCCAGGATCTAAGGCTTGAATAGTTAGGTTCGACCACAGGAACGATGCAGGAGTCAGACAGGAAATCATTTGGCACCTGTGAAGTTAAGAGGAATGAAGTACTTCGTCGTCATGCACAATTAAATCAATGTACAGTATGGAACCTCTTATTCGGAAACCAGTTATCCAGAATCATTTTTCAATCGATTAAATTCCTATTTTTTTCCCAAAAGAAAAGCAAAGAATGAGGTTTTCTTTTTTTTATATTTCTTATGTTTTTTTTAAATTTTTTTTTATTTTGAGTACTACAGCTAGAATTTATAAAACAAGCATGGCTGTTTTCAAGAAGTTATCATATATTTACTACTTCCTCTCTAAATTATTATTATTCATCTTGATCATATTAAGAGTTTTTTTTTATATTATTTTTCTAGTATATTAACTATTAATGTTTAATTTTAATCAAGAGAGTAACATTTATGCTACCAATCAAATCAGTAGATGTCATGTCAATCCCCAACCAGTTCCAGATTTATCTTGATCACATTAAGGGTTTTTTTATATTATTTTTCTAGTATATTAACTATTAATGTTTGATTCTTTCTGGATCAAAAAACTCTTAATATGATCCAGAAAATTCAATTATCTAGAATACACCGGGTCCCAACCATTCCGGATAACAGGTTCTATACGCAGGGGCGTAGCCAGAAATTTTTCATGGGCGGGGGGGTTACGACTACTACAACTCATATATTTGTATACGTGTGTGTGATAATTTAGTGAAGAATATACATTTTGTATGGCAAAAAATTTCTCATGGGGGGGGTTATGATCCCCCTAACCCCCCCTTGGCTACGCCTCTGTCTATACGGTATTGTATTTAGAGGTACAGGGCCCGATTATGACCAACAGGGGCTCCGGGAATTGATGAATTTGTGACCCCCATCCATGAAATTGGTTTTATTTTTTATAAAATTTTGATATAAAATACATGATAAAATGAAGACTATTTCAGAACATTTAAAATTGAGGGGCCCTGGGCAAAGTTCCGATTTGCCCATGCAGTAATAAGGCTCTGTAGAGGGACGAAATTTTCGCAAATAAAAAAACAGAAATTTCGGAAAAAAATGAAAATTTTAAATTTTGCTAAAATTTGCATAAATTACTAATAAAACCTTTTTCATGCACATTAAATTTTTATGCAATGTTTATATTGTTTCAACAGTTGACTGTTTTAGAGACGTTCTCCTGTTCGTGGAGACATTATAATTACTGAAGTGTTCTCTGTCTAGGCTATTATTTGGACTCCAAATTCCCTGTAAAAGACAACGGTTCAGCAAAAATTGGAAAGAGCATTGATTAGCTCACAACATGTCCTTAACATTTAGGATCTTCATTCCTGTTTATTGATTGTAACGTTAGGTGATGAAAGTGGGTGTACCGATCCATGAGCTCATTTTGAGGAAGTAAAGAGAGGACTTTTTGAAAAACTTACGAGAAATATAATTTAAGGTGGTCATACTTGAAACCAAATATGGGCAAAATAATTAACCAATGCGAAAACAGGCTTCATTTGTTGTATTTAATTTCACGTGCAAAGAAAGTTTTTTCAGGTGCAATTTTCAGATTTGTGTTTAGATCCGAATCCCTTGACTTTTGTTGAAGAGTTGCTTTCAAGCCTTCTATTCTGCCCCACAAGTGGTGAGCAAATTGGTAACTGGAATTTCTAATTCTTTAATTAATTTCATTGACTTTTTTTGCACAGCGTAAATATGAAACTTATTTAATTCTTAGTTTACGTTTAAAAGATTTTTAACGTAATTTTCTTTTTTTAAGCTGTATTTTGCACCTATTCATAAAAATAAGAAAATTTCGCTCAAGATTGCGTCTGTTCACAAATTCGTTACATTTCGCATTTATTGGCTATCATAACAAAATTCCGCTTAAATTTGCATCCATTTCTTAAAAGCGAAAATTCCGCACCTCTAATTATATTGTTACGAAGTCACAAAAAATCTGATGTGGACACCATATGACTTCCTTGTACGTCCATTAAATTACATAAATTTTTGATGCACTTCATTCAAAATTTATTTAATTTGGAAATGAGATACGATGACTTAATAATATTGAGATCTGGTGAATTCTCTTCAAATAAACTTGAAATCGCGAAGCTCTCTTCAGTTTATGAAATGTATTTTTAGCGCTGAATTCGGCAGTATTTCATCCAAACTCTTCAAGCTTTGGCGACAATTGGCGAGATTATGGGCATGGACTAAACCAGGTATGGGCAACCTTTGAAAAGTTCCTGGCCAAACTTTAGGATGTGGGCGAAGTCGCGGGCCTTATGGGATTTTGAATGGTTTATATGGGTTTTATACGGTGTTTCGATATGCTCCGCTGGCCGGATCAAAAGCAGTGGCGGGCCACATCCGACCAGCGGGTCGGAGGTTGCCCATATGTGGACTAAACAATAACTGTCCATAGACTTAATGTCTTGAAGCTGGGCAGAAACCTTTGGGTCTTGATCGACCCTGGAAATAAATTTGTGATTCATTTCATTCGACCTTATTTTATTCGAAACTGATATACGAAACTTCAATAGTATATAGTATTAAGGTCTGGAGATTTTTCTGCAAATATAAGAACAATCGCTAGATGGATTCATTCAAAAAAAAAATAATTCGGAGTCAAATTTGGTAACATCTAGTCAAGACTAACAAATCTTGACCAACTGTTGGCAAGATTTAGGGCACGATCTAAATATGTCAACTATAGAAGTCAAAGCCAGTTGTGGAAGCAATTACAACGGGGGCTAGAGAAAACATTAGACAAAAGTATGTCTGCACTCAATATGTTTAATCTTTGTCTACTTAAAATAAATAACTTCACATTCAATTCTTACTATATACGGAATTGCACTTTCTTCTATAAACATACGAAAACTTTTCTCATTCGAAAGATTCCGTTTCGATGGAAACACTACCCTCTTATCACACGCCCATCAATCTTTCAGGAGAAGAACAAGGGCGATATTACACTTATAAATGCTTGAACACACAACAATCAAAGAAAGTCATTTTGGACAAGTATAAGTTCCTCACCCCACGTCTGGCTTGCTGCTGCAGGGATGTGATCCGTATTTGATCTAAGGCATCCGCCACATCCATTATGCCGTGCTGAAGTTCCTCGGCGTATCTCTGGACCAGAGCTGGAGGAATACCGCAGAAGCCAGTCTGAAACGACAGTACATACATATCATAGAAATATATATACCGTATATACCGGCGTATAACACGCATCCGTAAATTTAAGCTATGTCAAATCAATGTATTTTACATTTTATATTCTGGATTTTATATTCGGCGTATAAGACGCACACGATAAAATGAACTGTTTTTTCGAAGTTGAAAGTGCCCGTTACAACGTTGAGTTTTATACTTTATGTATATATAAATAAAGGATGTCCCAAAAAGGTGGTAACACGCTTTAATACTTAATCTATTAGAGATAAGTGGGCAATGTAAATTGAAAAATATATAAAATTAGGTAGGAAAAAAGACTACTGCATGAAAAAATTCCTCTCATAAATTTTCAAAAAGCTACACTTTTTAAATTTCTATACGACCCCAGAAAGAAAAAAAATCCCAATAAGTACGTTATACACTAATGATTTTATATACAAAATTTGAGCATTACATCCTAAAAAGTGTGCACTTTTCAATGGCTCTGGAAAGGAAAAAATTACGCCGCATGATCGTACTTCAGAGGTCGTACAGATATAACGAAAGAAGATATTTTCTTCTCACTCTAGCAATAAACATTTACATTAGAATTAATACATAGCCCAGATCATCTTGGTTTAACTGAGACGTTTACGGTGAAAGGCTAAAAATTTGTGCATCACTTTATGTATATGGAACACATTTTACTAATTGGGAATTACGTACAGGAGTTGTAAACAAATTTAAAAGCGTAACTTTTAAAAAATAAACGAGAGGAACTTTTTATTAAAATACTCCTTTTCCCTAGCTTATTTTGAATTTTTTTTTTTTTTCAATTTAGACTCTCCACTTATCTCTCTAATAGATAAAGAATTAAAGTGTGTCACCACCTTTTTTGGGATACACTGTATATATATATATACATAAAATATGCACATCCGGTTTTCAAACTTTTTCTCTGATAGAGTATTTTACGGGATTTTGAATTTTAACGGAGCATGCTGTAAATCCGAATATAGTGAATTAGAGGCTAAATTAACCTCATATTTTTCACGGAGCAGTTACTATCTTCCCGCGCAGCACAGTTTGAGAACCCCTCTACACATCATAGCAAAACAAGCTTGGGAAGAGAATTTTTGCATCCCACGTTAACCCAGGCATTTCCGAACTTGTTTCAGCAGTTTCTCGACTACGAGAAAGATACATGTTGCTTCACCTTAGAAACACTGTGGCTACTCTTAAAACAAGGGATATTGTTACGAATTTTCGGGGAAACCCGCTATTCTGGGGTTTAAAATAGTTTAAAATTTGTATTCTGCACTTCAAATAGTTAAATTTTGTTGCATCAAAATCGGTTAACTAGAACGCGAGATATGGAGTTTTGGGTTTCCCTTATTGATTAATATAGCGCTTTCTAAAGATCTCGAGAAATACTGCTCGTAGGCCTTCGCTAACATTACTTTTGGGGGTTTATGTTTGGCGCCAAATTTTGTGATATTTCTCTAAAAAGTTGCCAAGCTGAGCGACATTTTAGACATTTGGCGCGATTTTCCCAATGGGGCTTGTAAAGTTAGTTTTGCGGCATTAACATACTTAATAGCCTAATATTACTCTTCTATTACGCAATCAAAATCGAGTTTGTTCTGGAACATTCGGCGGATAGTTATTTCTGGAAGCTTCCAGAGTGTTTGTCGTAATCTATAAAAGCAGCGCTGTTTGTAAAAGCAGCACAAAAGGCTAGAGATCCTTTTTTGACAAAAAAAAGAGGATATTTGACAAAGGATTTTTGACAAAAAAAGGCCAATCTTATGTCAAAAAAAAAGGATCTCTAGATCTGTGGCACGTGATGAACGCTTCGATCGTCCGCCATCTTGCCGCCAGTTAAGTCAAGCGATGGTAACGGCTGCCCTTTTTTCAGCTGTCTAAATACATGCTGCCCTTTTTTCAGCTGTCTAAATTCCCCCTTTTTCAGCAATCTATCCAGCTGTTCTCGCATTCTTCCATTTTTCAGCAGATGTCAGCGCTGTTAAAAATAATCGTGACAATTTTTTTACGGGAAATGACGTGCTTAAAAAGTAAAGGATTCTCGTGGAGCTATTTTACCCGCAACTATTTTTATAGAAATCAAATCTATTCTTCGCGACTGGCAACAGTCAAAACGTCAGAATTTGGTGTTCCAAGAGCGGGAACACTGCGCGTTAAAGGATTAAGCCTGCAATATCTATTATAGGCGTCTTAAGTGGCATCCGTCTTAAGTGACACACGTCAGGTATTTCTAGACCCGTCAATTTAGGCAAAAGTTAATAATGAATGAATACTTGTCCCTAAAAATTAAATTTCTATATGCGCCGCTGCACCCATGTTAAGCTACGATTTTTCACATGCCAAACTCAAAAGGTGCGCTTTCACCACAGGTAGCACATAACGGTTTTTAAACGTTGCAGTTTGGTTGCAATGGTTGCATATTCGTTAAGTTGCAGATATTCCTATTTCTGACGTAGCAGAAGCGTTGCTTTTTCGTTTCAATTGTATATTAGTTATAAGATTGTATATTAGTTACGTTGCAAATATGCCAAACTTGTGACGTGGCAGAAACGTCGCGTTTTGGGATTCATTTTACCCTGCTCTTTCTGTTGCGAAAATTTCGTTTTTAAAACCTAATTTGCAACCGTTTCATATTAGTCCATTTTTCCATGTTTAGGACGTTTCGAAAACGTTGCATAATGGTTGCATTTTGGGGTATTTAAGAGTAGCATGCGAACTCCATGTTACCTACTGCAAGGTCAAGTCACTATCCAGCTCAGTCGCTTGTTTAGGTCCGCCATTACAAAACGGTGTGCTGTTCTACTGCCTCAAATGTCGATAGAAAAGTAAGTAAATGATAATATTATTGTAATGATTGTATTTCTGATAACGATATGTGTTTACTTGAAGAAATATATGCGTAATGGATAATCTTTATTCATGAAGGCTGTCTTTAAAATAGTTGCCCGTTTATTCATATGCATAATCCTTGTCAGAATGCCGTGTTGAGCAAGGCGAAGTATATTTTTCAGCTCGCCGTTGTGTCATGTATTTAGCCTGTATCTAAGAAAAGTAAAACAAGTTTTTAAAAAAATATTGGAACACGAAATGATGCCATACAACAAGAGCTCTAGAAGTTTTGCTTGCGATGACGCTTGGGCAGAGGAAATAGCAGCAGCTCAACCGAAAACAACAGAACAGAACAGGAATTACAAATTGAAACAAAAAATACGTTATCTTATAAATAATGCCATTTTCATCGCTGAAGACATGAAGAGCGATTCAGCACCGGAAACAGTAGCTCACGAACTCCCGAAATCAAAAGAAAAGGTGAATATTTACGAATTGAGAAAAGAAATACGTGACCTAATAACCAGTGCAATTATCATTGCTGAAGACATAAGGAGATATCGAGAAGCTGTATGAAGTGAGAAGACTCATGTCGAACATGGTTGGGAGGCTGGGACGGGCATGGGACGGAGATCCCTGTACTGCCACTCTTTCTTGGTGATGTTTGGAGTCTTTCTTGATACTGTATACTTAATTGGAAAATCTCAAGAGTCAAGTATGAACTCTATGATCTCAATGACTGAACCTGAAATAGTACAATGTTATGGACGTCGGGTTTAGCATGAGTTTATGAGTCTGCTTTGAACTCTATTTTGTGTACATTTCATGATACTGTATACTTAATTGGAAAGTCTTTCGGAAATAAAACAAAATTTTTAACAGATAAAATGTCTCGTGTATTTATTTTTCAAATTTCTCATTTAATTGTGTCAATATTAGTTTTTAAGTAAAAGAATATCATGTTGGCATCACGTGACTTTTTGGTACGTCAATCATATTACACACTTTTTACTGAAGTTCGGAGATTTCTCGTCAAATTTAAAGAATATCTCCAAGCTGGGTTCAGTTTTATTCTGAATAGCAACATTTTTGAGATTTGCTCTTTCCACTTTCTGCTCCATCAGCCTTCACTCTACTGGTTTGTAGTTGGTAAAACCTTTTTTTTCCCTTTTTAGCACTAGGGTGCTATTTCGTTCAGTCCCAAATTTTTGTCTACGCGACTTTGACGACATGATTTGTTGAGAGGTTTTGTAGACATGAACTGTCACGGTGAAGATCTTTTCAAATGTGTTTGCCAAATAACGCGGAGGAGGGGGGGGGGGTAGATTAAAATCTTGAAAGTCGCACAAGGTTTGCAATTTTTTATAATTGATCTTTCCTTTTGCTGCCAAAAAACAACTACAAAACCAAACTGAGCTTGGTGATATCTTCCGAATTTGGCTAGGAACTAGAAAATTATAGTTAGAATATGCCTGGCGAAGATTGCAAAACAGATTTAGTAGGCGATTTTAAGATAGATTTCAATTCCAAAAATGTGTTTCATAGAACAAGGGAGAAGTATACGGCACACTAATGAATAATGATACACATTCCAACTAAATAGAATAAGGAAAGAAAATAGGGAATACGCATGGATTATGATACGCTTTTCATGAATAGTTCTTTAGTGCGTATTTAAAATCTGAAAGCGTTTCAGATTTTCCTACATTTTTTTTCTTTTAGCTGACGAAGGGTGAATATTTTTTACCTGAAACGCGAGAATTGAAATAAGTTCTTATTTATTTTTGTTATTTTACAAAATTTTGATTCTTGAATGAATTGATACGTAATGAATGAAACATTCCCTGTATTCAAAATTACCAACATATACCAGACAATAACATATCTCATCATTTGAGCTATTGTCGAATTTTCTGCATTTCACAATTCATACTTTTTTATAGGTGGAAACTAACTTTTCTTTATTATTGATTTCACCTTGGTTTGTTGTCTATTTTTAAAGTTGTAAAAATAATGTCCATTTATAAGAGCGTTTCCTTTGCTATACTTAACATATCTGCAAATTACCATACAAATGAGCTTGCAGACTGTGGTAGTTTGAAACCTTTCAAAATGTGGAATGACCTTTTTATTACCTTTTACATTTGCTGATGGAGATTACTCTGGTGTAAGGAACATATTGGTTGGGATCACAAATTGGTCTAGATTAATGTTCTCGGACAAAACTCGTTTCAATGATGAAAGTGATTCTGGCCACCAGTTACAGTGGAGAGACCGTGGAACACGTTATGCACACCAGTTTGCTTATGAACGTGGTTGGTACGCCCAGGCATGATGGTGTGGGCCGGCATCATGCACAATGGCGGAACACCGCTTCACATGGAGGAAGCGTTACATCGCAAAGGTATTGCAAACAGATTATTGTGAATCGCGTTCGTCTTTTTAGGGGTGCTATAGGTCCAGACTTTCTGTTTATGGTCGATAATGCGCCGCCACACGCAAGCGTTGAGGTATCGGACGTTTCTCTTAGCAAAGTGAAAATATTCTCCGTATGCAATGGCCTTCTTAACTCTCCCGACTTAAATCCTATGGAACATGCCTGGGACGCTCTTGGCAGATGTGTTGCACAAAGGACCGTCCCTCCCCGAACAGTGCAAGAGCTCAAAACCGCCTTGAGAGAGGAGTGGGACAATATGTACACATGTCTGCATCATTCTGACCTGAAGATCAATTTTCTGGGACTATTTGGAAACCATCCAAAGGAAGTTTTTAATTCTTCGATGTAGCGATATCTGTGCCATTTTGCACTATAATAAATGCATATCGTTCGTACTAAATATGTACAGGGTGTCCATAATTAAACTGCAAGTGTTCAAGGGGTGCTGGAGAGAAAACTACCGGGAATATTTCAATGCAATTTGGTATCTACACGTTTCAGAACATGCGCAAGTCAAATATGCAAAAAAAAGAAAATCGCCATTTTTACCCGATAGATGGCGCTGTACCGTATTTCAAAGCTCATCGGTGGCATATACAACTTCCAAAACCGATAGGCAGAGCATAATGACATTCTAAGAGGCATATAAACAATAAAAACATCATTTACAATTTATCAAAATTCCAGGTGAGGTGTGTTACACCAGAGTAGTTAAATGCGACGGTGGACCATGCTGTTTTACGTTTTCAGCATATCGTTGCATCTGGTGGTTCGCATATTGAGCGCATCATGTGATAATTTCATTGAATAAATAATGGCTTAATTGTTTTCCAAAGCGTCTTTATGAATTGTTTAATTTGTGATCTTAATTTATGTTAATTTTTGATTACATGTTACTGTAAAAATTTAATTACTGAAGTGAATTGTATGGAATTTTGATAAACTGTAAATGATGTTTTTATTGATTTATATGCCTCTTAGAATGTCATTATGCTTGTCTACGGTTATTGAAGTTGTTATATACATAGGTGAGCTTTGTAATACGTACAGTGTTATCTACGGTAAACATTGCGATTTCCTATTTTGCACATTTACTCTGCGTAATGTCCTAAACGTGCCAATACCTAAGTCTCAGCTAGAAGATCTTGAAATTACATCTACATCATCAGCATATACAAGAATATGTACTGATTTATTACATATAGTACCTCTTGTATTAATACCAGCATCTCTTATGATCAATCATTGTCTATTCTTAATTATTTCGAAAAACGTAACTGTTCCGTAGTAATTGTCAATCAGTGTAGTCCCGGTCTCCCTAACAATTACCAAGGAAATGTTTGATCGGAAACATTTCTTTCATTAAATCAATGCTAGCACAAGAGCGGCTCGAGCGAGGGGTACATGTGCCCCTCAGAACCTTTTACTTTGGAACTTTAGATTCGTACACTTCACGGATCCACACAATTAATTTGCATTTTGAACAGTGGAACCGACATAGTAAAATTGCCTTGCACCCGAAAACTTTTTGAATGTTCTATGGATACATAGCTTTACATATATACAAAACAGCGCACTAAAAGGTTAAAGAAAAACATACAAAGTATTTTTTTTTTTCAGTTGCAAATTCAACTCGTGACCCTTTTATTACACCACAAACATAGAATTAAGATCAATCCATACACAAAAATTTAAAAGCACATTTGTGCAGCATTAAAAATCGCTGATAGCGTCATACTGCAAAATGTGTGGAGTGAACCTGATTGTCATTTTGAAGATTAGATCTTTGTACTGCAACAAATAAGGAAACATCGAACGCTTGATAGGAAAATGCTTTTTTTTTGTGCATTAGATATTATGTGTTATAGTTTTGAAAATATGAATACTTGAAATTCAGTCGTTCGTTTGTGCTTATCTGATATCAGCTCTTAGTACAATGAATCTTTGAATTCTCCTGCAATTCCTAAAGTTTTGAGTTTTGACGCTCTTTCGTAAATGCGCCTATACAAAGATCCGAAATTTTCTCACCTTTACAATTCATACTTTTAAACAGCCCCCCCCTTTTTTTTTCCTTAAAAAGTGAAGAGCGGGCGTGATTGTACGAAAATAATGAATGACCCGAAAAGCAATATTTCTTTTTTTTCCGTTATAACTCTATATTTTTGTAATAGAAATTTCCGGAGCTGGAGACAGAGTGCTGCAGCAGTGTCAGATTGCCTCTCATTTTCCCAAAGGCCCCGAGGCGAAATCTTGTTTCGAAACTGGATATTTCGGGAGGCTAAAAATAAGTGCTTTATACAGTGTGACAGAGATGCAATTTGGGCTTAGTCTCTCCCTTTCCCCATGCTGCCCTGTGATTTCTGGAACAATCCGAGCTGTAAATATTTCATTTCAAGTGATGCTATTGGTATATCGGGAGGAATGCATTAAGAATTGAGAAACCTAAAACACTTTGTGAAATTTTAAATTAAAAACGTCCAAATTGTTTCATCTGTTGAAACTTCGGAGGGATTAATGCAGCGTTTCTCAACCTGTGGGGCGCGACCCCCAAGGGGGGCGCAATGCGTTTGCAAGGGGGCGCAAGAAAAACCAAAGAGCAAGTAGTGATGCATGTTTTTAAAAAATTCATCTTATTTATTCTCATTTTTACTCAAAAATATATCCATTTTCACATAAAATGTTCATTCAGACATTACTGAAAACATGATTTTATAGAAAATTCGACTATATGTTCATTGTTAAAGATTAAAAAACAGAATGTATGCTGAAAAATGTGAGGAGGGGGGCTCCACCGTAAGTTGGTCTTTGTTGGGGGGGGGGGGCACGACGTTAAAAAGGTTGAGAACCGCTGGATTAATGTATGATTATTTATCGTTGCTATGATGAATGTTCCCACAGATCGAGAGACCCTTTTTTGACGACAGCTAGCTATGCCGGCACAGCCAGCGTCAAAAAAAGGGTTTGACGTCAAAAAAGGGTCTCCAGATCTGTGGCACGCGATGAACGTTTCGATCGTCCGCCATCTTGCTGGTAGTTAAATCGAGCGATGGCAACGGCTGCCTTTTTTTCAGCATTGGGCAATCTATCCAGCTGTTCTCGCATTATTCCATTTTTCAGCAGATGTCAGTGCTGTTAAAAATAATCGTGACAATTTTCTTACGGGAAACGACGTGCTAAAAAGTAAGGGATTCTAGTGGAGCTATGTCATCCGCAACTATTTTTATAGAAATCAAATCTATTCTTCGTGACTGGAACTATTTTTATAGAAATCAAATCTATTCTTCGTGACTGGCAAGAGTCAAAACGTCAGATTTTGGTGTTCCCATTGCGGGAACACTGCGCGTTAAAGAGTTAAATTATGCAGCCTGCCAGTAATAAATTCATTATCTTTAGTTTATTTCGTAGTCATGTATTCATGAACAGTTATCATGGCAGTAGAAAAATGAAATAAATGTAAAAAATACTCAAACACGATCTTGTTTACCACCAAACCTCAAAAACTCGTATCATTCTAAAAATAAATTTTACTTTAAAACTGATATGGCAAACTGCATTCGAATGCTTCCTTTTTTTCATGTGGAGACATGCTACACATTTAAAAGAACATTTATCCTCCCATTTTGACAAAGGTGAAAATCTTGCTTCTTAGCAATGTCCAAGTTAGCTTGAGTGCTAATAATTTCTGTGGGGATTTGTCTCATCATTTGCACCACTTGTTTTGCAGTTTGTCTTGAAAGATTTTATCTTGTTTCCATGTATAAGTGTTTTTTATTTTCATGTTATTTTGAATCAGAGAGATGATTATTTTTGAGATACTTTGAATTTCCTTTGAGAAATTTTAGCTCTAAACAATTGTCTTCATTTATATTCATCCCCCCCTCCCCCCGAAATGTCGTTGATTTTCTACGCTTAGACAAAATAGTCGCAATGTACTGATTGAGTAACTACTATTTTTTTTTTTTTTTCACTAAAACTAAAAGTCTACAAATTTAAAATTTTAATGTGTTATTTAAAAACAAATCAGGAAAAATCACGAAATTTCAAGAAATTGCAAAGAATATTTTTCGAATGACGAAAACTTAAATATAGGTATGTGTATAAATAAACCCGAGGAGCTTTCTGGGATTAATAATACTAGTAATAAAAATATGTATTTAATAATAAGGTTAGGAATAATACCGGTAGTTTTAATAATGTCAAAAGCGTAAATTGGCATCATTTGCAAAACTTTGCATAAGAAAGAATCGCCCAATTTGTGACTGTACCTTGTACTGCGATAGACTCTGGGTAAAACTAAGAAAGAAATTTCCTCGCAGTTGTGACTTTGTCACAAATGAGCACATTAAATCTGTCCGGGGAGGGGGCACATGCAGTCAGTTTCAAATATTTGAAATTACTTAATTTTCTGCTCTAATTTTTGGTATTAATTTACGTATTTTTCTTCTAATTTACTGTCTATAAGAATATTGAAGGAACGGGTGCTATTCAAATACAGGGTTGTCCAAATTAAACTTCCCCAACTCAGAGGCTTGTGCAGGATGTTGTATGGGTCATAATGTGATGAAATTTTGAAAACAGACGCTTCAGATCACGCGCTCGTGATTTATTAAAAAAAATTATTAGTACAAGAAATTGCCGATAGGTGGCGCTGTAACACTTGTAATTTGCATATTGCAACAACGTGATTTGGAGAAATAAAGCTTCTGCGCAACGTATCCAAAAGACGAGCCCTACAATGTAGAAGACGGGCACTGCACAGTCAGTTGTTTCCAGCTCGCTGATGCACAATGGCGACTTTGAAAGACAAAGCTCTGTTAGTGAAACTTTTCTACCAGAATAACGAGAACTCCTGTGCTGCGATAAGAGCATTCCGTCGGCTGAAGAACTTACGCCGAGGACCAATGACACCACGCGCTTTACGAGACATGATGAAGAAGTTCGAAAGAACCGAACAGCTGGGAATTTTACCAGGTAGAGGACGACATGTTGTGGATTCTGCACGCGTACAAGACGTTGCTTTGGCGGTCGTGGACGCCACTAGCCAATCGCCACATGGTGTTGTCAGTGTGCCAACTTTTTCTCGTGCTGTTGATATGCCCTATTCGACCACGGCACACATATAGAACATCTGTAGAACGTCTTGTTGATCTGCAGCGCCACCTATGGGCAACTTCTTGTACTATTATTTTTTTTAAATAAATCACGAGCGCGTGATCTAAAGTGTCTGTTTTCAAAATTTCATCACATTATGACCCAAACAACATCCTGCACAGGCCTCTGAGTTGGGGAAGTTTAATTTGGACAACCCTGTATATAAATTTTTCAGGACAATAAAATCTTAATTCAGTCATAAAACTAACAACTGCTTGAACAGGAATTAAAACACAAATATAATCCGGTTTGAATCTCCTAAACAGGTAGAATAACAGCCGAGTTTAGCTTTGCGTAAAATAAAACTGAGGGAAGAGTTTCTGGTGAATACTTCAACTCTTTTAGTTTTGCCTTATAAACTTCAGCAATGACGTAAGCATTGTTTTGTGATGCCGTTTTAAAAAATTTCACTCAATTACCGGAATGCAGTTTATGTATTTAAGATAAAGTCACGATCTGCACAATATAGGACAAGCATAAGAAATATTTTTTTATCTGGTTTTAAATTATTTTTAGAGCAACATGGTGTGCCTACATATCCTAACAACTGCTTTGTATAGTTCCTAAAATAGGTTTACATAGGAATTTCCAAAGTACCTGAAATATTGAGCAAATACTTATTTTATACAAGAAATATTCTTTCTTTAAATACATGTAATCAATATTTAAACAAAAAATAAGAGAGTGAGTAATGGATTGAAAGCAGATAGGTCTTATAGTGTAAATCTGACAAAACTCAAACTGACTAACATACATACAGATTTTCTTGCTCTGTATGTATTAGACGTGTACCCTTTACAGTATTAAAAGAGGAATGTCCTCGATTACTCTCCAAATTTTACATTCAGGAGACTATTGTATTTATACTCTCACTCTCCGAGAGTATTTGCAAGATGATATTCTCACCTCAAACACAGCCTGTGTAAACGAGCATTCTCTTCGAAATAGAGTCGTAGCGTGTATATCCAATTTCGCCGACAAATAAAGGATCGCTAAGCCTCAATAAACCTCCGTGGGCGAGATTTATGCCTTCCCATTCAAATTGGGGAAATTTATAGAGAATTTAAAGTTGCGTAATAAAGATTTAAAATTAACTGCTCTTTTCGGCTTTGAAATAAAGAGAAGATGAGGTCACAACTCAGTTCTCTAACTCAGATAACTCCAGCTAGTACAATAATAATGCCTGTTACTCGGAACCGTTTTGGAACGGAAGGAATGAAATCCTCTGCAGTTTTAACATCTGTCATTTTGAATCGTTGTTATGAAAACCTTTGAAATAATTAGCAATACTGTTGTATTTAATTGTTTTCGTTTTCATATTGCACGTATCTTGATCTGGTTACTGCTTTGTTGCGATAACATAATGGTATTTTATTATGTAGTTGGGATTTTTAAATTCATTATATGTGGTAAATTTATAGATCGTAGAATACATTTTATAAACATTTCTTAATATCCTCAACGATCTGTGTTCCTTTCATATTTAAACAACAAATATAAATCATGCTAAACGCATCGATTATAAAACTTTCTAACACAACGTAGCCTTTTTTGCGATGATCCTCAATCTTGGCAGCATTTCCCGAGTAACCTTAAGAAAGCCGTTTATTACTATTAATTTAATTTTCTGATACCTCGTAAAAAGGTTACAAGATATTTCCGATTTTATAATGAAGAGTAAGCTGTCATAGACGTCCATTGTGTCCAGCCAGCTACAAACTTTGTTTACTCTCAAATTTTATTATATAAGATCACTCACACAATATTTCATGTTGGAAATCATGCTCCATGCTTATTTTCCCCGTTAACAATAGTGTTCAGTAAAGTTTTATTTTTCTCAGTTCGATCAATGTCGTAATTAATTTCGCTATTATTGATGAAAATAAAGCAATAATTCAACAACTTAGAAACTATTTTGTAAAATCTTATTAATCTAAATTGATACCCGAGTTCAAAGACAGTATTATGTTGTTGAGGAGTAGTATAATACTGAGTATGAATCAAACTTTAAATTTAAAGAGCAAAAAGTAAAACTTTGTTATTTATACAGTCCGTGGTGTTTCAGAAAAGTTTATTATCCTTGATATTTGGACATGAGATATAAAAGATAAAAGGTTGGGACAGGGGATCTGGACCTCTTTAGTTTACGCGCAAACGCTAATCACAGACAATTACTCACATTTTGAATACATCGCTCAAAATAGCATACGGTAAAAAATTTTAATTCTGTATAACATTTGGACACTTTATATTAAATTTTACAAGATTATATTAATTTTGCAAATTTTATAATTTAGTCTTAACACACACCACTTACTCTTTTAAGAATTTAAAAATTTTTAGTGCTATTGAACATTTTCACTAGATAATTTTTGTAAAATTTACTGAAAATCAAATTTTATACGAAGAATGAACTCCACCTCCCATTAGCAGAAGCCCTTCCCTGAGAAAGCTACAGCTACGCCAATGTGTGTGGACTGGAGTATTTATTGTCTTAACCAGGCTCTCATATGAGAGGTATGCATTACAGGTGCTGCTACGTTCTTGTTACTAATTTCAATTCAAAATATGAGCTTTTGTTTTGCATTTCAGAAAACTGCGTCGCTATTCTGCCTGTCAAAAAAGGGAAACTGAAGAACTTCCGTGTACTAATTCTCTTAAGATAACCGTAAATACATGTATTTCCAGATCTGGCAATTTATGTGGCTATGAAATACGGAATTTACCCAATACGAATATTCCAGCTGTGGAATTAAGATGGTGTGTTGTGTATAATAAAGCAAACCTGCACGAGGGGTATCTGCCTAAGATGAGGGTTCTAACGCTTATTTACATTACCGACCATTAAAAAATTGACCAAAACTCCTGGCCAATTAGATCGACAGCCGTGCGATGGGGCCCGAACCCAGGACTTTCACACTTTCGCCATCTACCATTTTGAGTGCCTTATCCACTCAGCCATGGTGGGGCGTGGAATTAAAAAGTTTAGATTATAGTTTGAAACATGTGCAGGACCCTCTACCCCAATGTGTTGAAAAATAATTTCTTCTTCTTTTATGCAGGAGTGATATGATGTAGTCTAGGAAGATGTATTGGTATAACGAAGGTTATTTGTGCCCATTATAGTCCTTCAGTTTACCGCCCTAATTTTTCTAAGTCTAGGAGTCCCGCCCCCCTCCATTTCTGTCCTTTAATTTGTTCCCCTATTCTTTTTAAGTTTAGATGTCCTGCCAGCCCGATCTTTCTTTTTAGTTTGATGCCTGAGATAGTCTGCCCCTTTGCCTCACTCTTGCTACGTCACTGGGATGGTGATGGTTAACCCCATAATTGAGTTTATTGTGATGAAAACATGTTAAATTGCTTTCGGAATTAAAGAACAAAGATCGTTTAACTAGGAGCAAGAAACATGAAAATTTGCATAACTATAAGAATAAATGTAAATTGTATTAACAATAAATAATAGGAAAGGGTTGTGTAAAAGCAGTCACCCCCCCCCCCCTTCCCGAAAAAAACTTATCTATATTTCTAATTATTGCTTTCGTATTTCTTTCAGGTTTTATGGCTAAAAGTTGAAAATTTGGAGATGCTGATGAAAAGTTATGAAAGAAGGCATGGAATGCATTCTAAATTTTGACTTTGTACCACTGAAATGTGAAACAAACAGAAAAACATTGCTTGAATATATGTTCCAATAAAAATATTTCAAGGTTTCTTTTTGTATGGAAGTTACTTATTACAGAAAAAAATATAGTAAGGAGTTAATGACATTAGCAGTTGATTGCAATCACTAATATTATTGTTGATATTTTTTCTTTTCATTTTTTTTTTGGATAACTGATTTTTATAATTTAAAATAGCATTACTTATTTTAAAGATTCAGATGACTATAAGATGATCATAACATATATTTTTTCTTTTCATTTTTTGGATAACCGATTTTTATAATTTAAAATAGCATTACTTGTTTTAAAGATTCAGATGATCATAACTTAGTGTGTTAAGTGAACATTAAGTGATTATAGATGGCAAAGCATGCTGATTGCAAAGTGAAATTGTACAAAAGTTGGGATATATACCGGTAATACCTTTACCAGGCTTCACGGTATCTGAAAGAATATAGCATGTATGGGATCCTTTAATAAGTCGCGGGCTAAACTTTAGGATGTTAGCGAAGTCGCGGGCAGTATAATTGGGATTTATATGGGATTTTGATTGGTTTATATAGGTTTTGATATGTTCTAAGGCCGGATGAAAAGCCGTGGCGGGCCACATCCGGCCGCGGCCGGAGGTTGTACATATGTGCAATATGGAGTAAAAATTTATAAATTCCTGTGCATTTGTATAAACACGTGTTGAAATAATGCAGCCTCTGTCGAAAATATGTTAATAGAGACTAAGGAGAACTGAATACTACAGATTCTAATTGACACAAATATATCTATAAAAAAGTATGAATATTCAATTGTTAATTCTAATTCTTTTTTAGATATTTCTATGATTAAGTTTCATAATTGTAAATTCAAACCATTCTAAAAAGATGTTCTCAACATTTAACTCACATTAACAAGTCAGAATTTCCAGTCTAAAAATCATTGTGAATATACTTTTCAGCGCATTAGATAGGTTGCAATAACAAAAAGAAATCGGTCATGCTTTCATATTTGTAATTATTTTACTAAATTTTAGGTATTATGCGTAAACAGTTTTATTGTGAAATTTCTAACAAATCATGAACGATTTTTAAAAAACTTAAGTCGTCTAATAAATTAGAATTTTCAGAAATACCTTTCTTAATCAAAACTTTCCTTTTCTTAAAAAAGTCCCTCTCCCCCACCTGTACCCTAACCAAAATGGTTTATTACTTTAAAATCTAAATATTCCAAATATGGGGGGGCAGGGTATTTATATCAATATTAATGTATATATAGTACTTAGTTTATACTATATATTTATATAAATACCCCACTCCCATATTTCTAATATTGGAATATGTTTTTTAAATTTTAATTAACTATTTTTTTGGGGGGGGTACTTTTTCAAAGAAAAAAATAAGGAAAATTTTGATTAAGAAGAAATGTTTCTGAAAATTCTAATTTGTTATGGCGACTTAAGTTTATGAAAAAACGTTCATGATTCGTTAGAAAATTTCAAAATAACATTTTATGCATACTATCTAAAACGTGGTAAAATAGTTGTAAATCTGAAAGTATCATCGATTTCTTTTCGTTATTGCAACCTATCTAAAGCGTTGAAAAATGGTGGCGAATTGTCGTTGTTTAAACGCATTTAAATCGTTGAAAAATGGTCGATAAATAGGCGTACTAAGATTTCTGCATTGGTTTAAAAATGGTGGGAAATGGTTGCTATATAAGCACACTCTCGTTTCTGCAACGGTTCTAAAACGCCACTTAGTACGTCCATTTTAACGATTTTAAAACGTTTGAAAATGGTGGCAAAATAGGTACATTATCGTCTTTTTTTAGTTTCGGCAAACGTTTATAAAACGTGGGAAAGAATGGGTGTTAAATCGGTGGAAAGCGATGACACATTTGCGAATTCATTGCGTTACAGCTTGACGTTTTTGCAACGGAAGGCGATTCCGTGTTAGCAACGTTTTAAAAACGGAAGCGTGCTACTTGGGACAGGACCAGAATTAGGCAGCATCGAAAATACATGTATTTGAAATGCATTTTCGAAACATATTTGTATCTTGTATTTTCGCTAGTAATTGAAATGGAAATGTGGGTGATGGCCAGTTATCTAAGCTAGGGATCTAGGCCGGGGGTGGGATTGCCCTCCGTGATTGGACTTTCTAAGGGGTCCTAACCCGTATTTAAGCGAAGTGCCGGAGAAAACCACGGAAATATCCGCACGGTTAGGTTGTCACGCGACCTGGTTTCGAACCAGGCACCTTCTGTCTCCCAGTTCAAAGCGCTAGCGCTATGCCCCTGGACGGTCATTTTCGCTAGCAAAAAGCAAAGTTTTTGAAAATGTATTTTAACCCACTGGCTGCTCATCCCGCGAGCAACTCAAATGTAGCAAAATTTGCTCATCCCGCGATTTTCGCGGGCAGGTGTTTTTCTTCTCTTATTGAGGAGAAATTCCCGCGCTTTCACCGTTCAACGTTGAACCAGTGAAATAAATTAGATACAGTGCTTAATTTAGACAGATAGAGATTTAGACTTAATTTAGCTACAGATAGACGCTTAATTTAGGTTTTGACCAATAGATGTCGTTAGTCGTCCACTAAATCGCGGCATTTGAAGGTAGTACTCGACATTGAATGTTCTAACTTCACTTGTTTGCCGCTTTTCTAATCAGAAATGGCTGCTAGAAATCGTTCAGCAATTGACACAGTGTATATTCCGGATGATTTATGAGAGTCTGAAAGAGATTTCAGTTTTGATAATGATAGTGATTTAGGTTTTTTGGACTGCTCCTGAGACGGCGATGGATCTGACGATGATTCAATAAACCTGCAAAGCGTTAGGCGGTGGTGCATTTTCTTATCTTATGTAATAAGCTGAAATTAACTGCAATTCAATTGAAATTTATATTTTAAAAAAATTATGTAATAACATTTGAAATTGGTTTTTCTGAAGCTTAGTTTCTCTGATAAAAATCTCTATAAAAAAATCTTTTCTAGAAAGAAAAAATGCACATTTCAATTCTCCAATTGGAGAATTGAAATGAAAAGAAAACATATGAAAAGATAAATTACACAATTTTTGAAGCGATTTTGGCCCACAAATTGAGCAGTCAGAGGGTTAAATACATTTTCAATGCATGTTATCTAAATGTGTACAAAATATATTTAAAAAAATCATTTTCATTGTCAGTTTTTTGCATTTTTCCAAGAACTTGGAAAGTGGAGAGTGCGAGCTTTGCATCTACATTCTTCATTTTTAAAACTGATGTCAGAATTATGTTTATCACTACTGGCATCTGCAGAAAACTGAAGAATATGATGAAAATACATGAAAAACTGGATAGCTTAGCCAATGCTGAAAAAGTGCAGCCGTTGACATCGTTTGATTTAATGCGGAAAAAGTTCAGCTTGTTGCAATCGCTATGCCGCACAGTCAGCTGTGTCAAAAATGTTCTTTAACTCGCGGTAGGCAATTCGATCGACCGTCATGTTCCTGGTAGTTAAATCGAGAGATGGCAACGGCTTCACTATTTCAATATTGTTTCAAAGAGTTGAGTGCTCACTTACCTTGTCAGTGTAAGGTTCTTCGTGCAGATAAATCTTTTCGGCCACCAGCTTCTTATTTACTTTCGAAATAAGCGTCGGCGACGGGGGCCTCGTGTCATGGATAAGGGTCTGCAGGCTGCCCTTCCTTTGCTTCACCCGCCTGTACACGTGACGTCCGGGAGAGTCCTCAGCCTCGGTGGCCGGATCGCTCACCACGTCGTCATACTCGTGGAAATTCCTCCTCGCTCCCGGATTCTTCTCGCTCCTGGAGAACGACGACCACGAGTAGACGTACGTGCTCTGTTCCGGCAGCGTCTCCGCGGACATGTGCCGGTACTTGGCGGAATGACAGTTCAGAGAGAGCTCGTTCAACAGCAAGTGGTCCTTGCTGCTCCTGTGGGAATGGGACTTGTTCCGGCAGTGCTTGTTCCTCGTCTTACGCGGGGAACCGGGAGAGGACTTGGGACCCGTGCTCGAGAGGAGGTACGGAGTGATGCCCACACCCAGAGAGCCCGAGTCCAGGGAGGGAACGACAGTCTCGACCGCACTCGTCAAGGCGCTGATGTCCTGATGACTGACCGCCGCCTCGTTGGGAAGTATGTTGTAGTTGCTGAGATCGTCGCCAGTGCACTGGTTCTGGTCCACAGAACCGTTGTTGACTGTCTCTGAATCGGCCGTTGTTGACTTAGAGGAGGATTCGGCAGTGGTGGCGGCGTCCAGGTTGTTCATCATGACGGTCGAGCCCTGACCTTCCCTGGAGTGGATGCCACTCTCAGACTGACTAGTATCTTGATCGTCAAGATCGACCATGAACTGTCCGTTGCTTAAAGCTCTGTGGGAGGAGTCCCTGAGGTTTTCGTGACTCGCGTAACACCCGGAGTCCCTCGGGGACTGCTTCATCTGCTCGTCTTCGTCTTCTTCGTACAAGTCGTCGTCGTCTAAAATTACAAAAAATTGTCAAAAACCAAAAAGAGAAATCATAAAACACACACACACGCGCATTTAGTAATCTCTATTAAATCAGACAATCACTCAAAATATTATCCTGTGTTTATATGTACTTAAATGTGTGTTTATTTTATTTTGACTGTGCTTTGCTTTCGTCTGACTCTGCCTTGCTTTCGAAAGTCTGGACCTTTTTTTCAAAATGGCAGTCGCCTATTATCTTTCACGAGGAATTCGACAAATAAATTCAAGCTGTACATAAAATGTCTAAGAATTTACAACTTTTTTCAACCCCTGTTTATAAATGTCATCCAATCATCGAGCAGACTGGCAACTTGTCTAAAATATTGTTTGGAAAAAATTGTAAAGAGAAAGGATTTATAAAAATCCGCAATTAAAAAAGATTAATTTTATCTTTTTTTTAATTCCAGATATTTTTTAAAAAGATAAAAATTGAAGAGATTTTGTTTCTGGGGACCCCCAACATTCGGGGGCCCTAAGCCCGGACCTACTGGGCCTAATGGAAAATCAGAGCCTGTTCTTATCTTCAGGTGTTTGTCACTGAAGAAGGGCAAACAAGTTTTTGCTCGAAACAGCTGTCTGGCCAATGAAGTAAACTTCATGGTGGTTTTATACAAAGTTTTTTTTATCTCTATTAACCCTCTGACTGCTCAATTTTTGGACCAAAATCGCTTCAAAAATTGTGTAATTTTTTTTTCCATATTTCAAATCTATATATATATATTGGAAAATTGAAATGTGCATTTTTTCTTTTTAGAAAAGATTTTTAATTTAGATTTTTATCATGAGAAACTAAGCTTCAGGAAAACCAATTTCAGATGTTATTACTTAAAACAAATTTTTAAAAATAAATTTCAACTGAATTACAGTTAATTTCCGTTTATTACATAATATAAGAAAATGCACCACCGCCTAACGCTTTGCAGGTTCATTGAATCATGGTCAGATTCATCGCCGTCTGAGGAGCAGTCCAAAAAATCTAAATCACTATCAAAACTAAAATCTCTTTCAGCATAAATCATCCGTAATATACACTCTGTCAATTGCTGAACGATTTCTACCAGCCATTTCTGATTAGACAAGGCGGCAAACAAGAGAACTTAGAGCATTACATACAGAGTATCACCTTCATTCAAATGCCTCAATTTAGTGAACGACTAACGACGTGTGTTGGTCAAAACCTAAATTAAACGTCTAAAACTGTATCTAATTTATTTCCCTGGTTAAACGGTGAAAGCGCGGGATGCGCTCCTCAATACAGGAAGAAAAACACCTGCCCGCGAAAATCGCGGCATGAGCAAATTTTGCTACATTTGAGTTGCCCGTGGGAATCGCGGGATGATCAGCCAGAGGGTTAAATCACTTAGGCTCTTATTGCGCTAAACCGCCAACCGCGCCACCGGCGACACATGCAGGGCACCAGTGGCACAGCCAGCCACTCTTTGTTCAGTCGTATGGCAGTATAGTTTTTGGCAGCTTAACAACCCGTTTTCGTTTTCTTTTTCACTCTTTTCTGCAGAGTGATTTATTTTTGGTAATTGTCAAACTTCAGTATGACTAGGGAACTGCAGACTGTTACTGTGGAAGTGAAAGAGGGCAAGACAAGAGGGAAAAGCAAGAAGGCCTGAAAGAAAACAAGTAGTACTGTTTGCAATACCAAACAAAAATACAATATACTGGTTTTGGGTATTTTTTAAATGTTGTACCTGAATAGTGATATTAATAAAAATAAAACAACAATTTATAATATTAGAAACAAAAAATATAACATAAAATACATAGTATTGGAACATAATTAAGCAACAAAATATGTTGCATTTACATTAAGAGTAAATATCGCTTAAAGACGAATCTTGTTTAATCCAGTATATATGGTGTCGCAAAAAAGTGGTAACGGGCTTTAATTCTTTATCTATTAGAGATAAGCAGGCAAAGTAAATTGAAGGTAGGTCGGAAGACTACTTAAAAAAATTCTCGCGTTAATTTTTAAAAAATTATAAATTTTAAATTTGTATACGACCCCCGTACAACAAAAAAAAATTAGTAAAATGTGCTCCATACACTAATTAGAAATGATATACGGAATTGCAGCCTTTCATTGTAAAATGCCTCAGACCAGGGGCGTAGCCAGGGGGGGGGGGATATCGGGATATATCCCCCCCCCCGAAATGTTTGGATTAGTGATGAAATTCCGTCTATTTATACAGATATAAGTTCATATCCCCCCCCCCCCCGAAATTTTTTTCAGGCGCATATCCTCCCCCGAAAAATTTTCCTGGCTACGCGCCTGCCTCAAACATATGGTGGACATCGGTAAAGTTCGAAAAAATCATGCGATTTTGGTACATAAGTACAAATAAACTAATTATGTCAGGCACTTCAAAATTTTAACTAGTTTTTGGTATTTTTTCAAGCTCTCTCTCTTTTGTTCTCTTTACAAGCTGAAATACATACTGAAATAAACGGTAAACCTGCATCAGTTGCAAAACTTTTAGAAAAAATTCTTAAATATCGGAAATTTTTGAAAAAGTATATCTCTTAGAAAAATCTTGCAGTTCAGACCCATGTTTAAGAAATTTTTCTGAAAATTTCATAAAAGGCACAGCTTTTTCGCTTACTACAGTGTATAAAGCAACTTATGAAGAACCATCTGGAATTTTTTGAAGACCATGGTGCTATTAGTTTATTTCAATTTGTGTACCAAGACTAAAAGCAGAGTTTTTTTTCTTCGAACTACAGCCTTAAACAAAGAGATGAGGGGCTAGACATGATTTGAATATAAACGTTTATTGCTAGAGTGAGAAAAGAAACATTTTTATCGCCTAGAAAGAGTCATGACGGTAAATTAATCCAAAGACACCCTATTTCGAAAATAGCTGTCTGTTTTCAACAGAGGAAGTTTGATAACGATAAAAGATTTCCTTTCATTGATAGAAATAGATTATGGTCAGGGACATTCGTTTTCTATTTTGCGGGAGTATGATTAAAAAAAGCAGAAAGAAACAAAAAACTTACAGCAACGTCTTCCAGTAATGACGTTTTCGATAGAAAATAAAAGTACAAAATAAAGATTGAAATATGAGATTACTTATGTGAAAAAACCTCATTTTTTGTTAAAATCTGAAATTATAATTTAATTTTTATTTTTATCTCTTACTTATGAAATCCTAAGTCTGTGTTTGTGTGTGTGTACCTACACTGTAAAGAAAATTTCCGAAACGTTATCCCAAATTATGGGGCAGCAATTGTAGTTTAAAGTTGCAGGAACGTTTCTGCATGCTGCGGAAAAATATTCACACACATTTCTGTATATTTTGTAAACATGTTCAGAAACCTTCCTGTACTGTATAAAATGTTACCGTAAAAATTACTGCCTGTCAATGTTTGACTTCGGCGTATATCTAGCTCTTTTAGAGTTATTTTTCATTGACCCCTGGTTAGATATTACATAACTACTATTTTCACACTCACAATTGATATTTCATTTACTTTAAGTTGGTTCTAAACTGAAGACCGTCGGCTGGAAGTTGAATATTTAAACCACTACTCTGAATAATGCTTAATTTAGCTTACTGAAATGTTGATGTTATCGCTAAAACGACTCATTGAAATTCTAATGGCGCCCTCTTTGAACAAAAAGCACAAACAAATCTGGAACATTAAAGGATTTAAAAGCGTATGTGCAAAACGACCGAGATAAAGATTTTTTTTTTTTTTTTTTTTTGTAGCCTAGAATATTTTGCATCGAAATGCGAGCTATGTTTCCGAATTCGAGAGTACCAAATGTGCATTGGAAATTTACTCTGCATTGTCAAAAACTTTTCTGCAATAAATATGTAACATTTCTGAAAATTTTTACAGTGTATGTATTTCGTTTTGTGGACGAATGATAGCATGAACAGCTATCATATTTGGAGTATAAGTAAGTATAATTTTTGACTCCCTCTCGAAATTTTTTTTTTCAAGAAAGCAGGAATACAGAGCGAAATAATGAGAAAATTGTCTTCTTGTAGACTGTTATATTTTAAATTACTGACTTGTTAAAGAAACAAATTCAATTGCCCAATATTTATCAAGCTTCTTCATACAAAAGAAAAGTAAAGAAAGAAAATCATACCATCTATGTCTGCATCCTGAAGCATTTCTGCGGCCCTGAGAAGTTTTGAACTATGGTCGGCGTCGATTATGCCCAAGTTGTCCAAATCAGCCTTATCAATCTCTTTGAACGTGTCCAATTCGTCATAACCATTTAAAACTAGAACATTTGTATATTCCTAAAACACATAACAAAAGTAAGAAAACTGGTGAAAATCAGAGAAGTGCATATTCTATAAGCTGAAACAACAGTTACCCGTTTGCGAATTTTAATGGGAGGCTATCGTCATGTTTTAACGTCTTACTACTTTCCCATTTCTACAAAGGTTTACAGACGTTTTGACTTCAGGCGAAATATGTGAACAATTAAGCTGGTGAGATATCTCTATTATACGTAAATCACTTGCACTTTTAGACAGCAAACAGTAAAAAATGAAATAATGAACAAAATTTATTATCTAGGACTAAAATTACGATTACTTTTGTCAAAAGTGTAATCGCACGGAGAAAAAAGCTTTAACGACATGGAGCAAGTTATTGTGTATGAAAATACTACAAGGCGTCCCAAAAAGGTGGCAACATGCTTTAATTCTTTATCTATTAATCAAAGTGGGCAATGCAAATTGAAAAGTGTTCAAAATAAGCTAGGAAAAAAGACTCCGTTAAGAAAAAATTACTCTCGTTAATTTTCAAAATGTTACACTTTTTCAATTTGTACACGATCCCCGTAGGAAAAGAAATCGCCAATTAGTAAAATGTGCCCCATACACAAATGAGGTGACATACAAAATGTGAGAATTATTTCGTACGGGGGACGTATACAAATTTAAAAAGCAAAATTTTTTGAAAATTAACAAGAGGAATTTTTTCTTAATTTTGTATTTTTCTTACCTTATTTCGGACATTTTTTTCAATTTATTTTTCATACCTAAAACAGTTTAAGTAATAAAGCGTGTTACCACCTTCTTGGGGCACCCTAATATATATATATATATACATACATACATATATACATACATACATATATATATATATATGTGTGTGTGTGTGTGTATGTATATATTTATTAAATACATTAATGCATACATTTTTACAGTACCCTTTCGATCATGAGTGTCTTTGTGAAAAATTAAAAAAAAATTAAAAGTCAAATAAAAACAAATTTATGAGCTTTCCATTTATTATTGAAACAGCAATAAACAGTTTATTTTTAATTTAGAAAGTCTATACATAATTCACTTGCTAATCATTATCACAAAATGTCAGATCTAGGTTCAACAGATCGTATAAAAATCTTTGGCTCGAACTTTGACCTGTTAGCTCTTATTATGCTGCTCTACAATTTTATTGACTTCGTACGTTTTCTGAACGGTTGGTGAATTGTAGAGACACTCTAAGGTTTAATAATTTTATTAGTTTTAATTTTAACATTAAAACTAATATTAATTTACGGAAAAAACACTCAAATTACTGGTGTTAAAAGTTATGTGTGTTTTTTCACAAAGTTTATATTTATTCTAATGTCAATTTGTTAATTATTTACAACTTAATGTTAATTATTACAAAATTTTTACACAATTATAAAAAGGTGTTAAAATTTTAATTTTGTTTTTGATTTTTAAAAAATATTGTGCTTTTTTTTTACACTTTCTGAACACCTTCCGAGCCCAGATAAATCAATGAAAACTCTTTAATAAGATTTTTAGCACTATTTCCCCTATCGAAATACGCATATATTAAAATTAAAACTATCAGTTTGACATCTTACTAATTTGGCGACAAACGCACATTTGAATCGTTTGCTAATTCATTTGTTTCGCACTGTCGTAGTGTCGTATTCGTAACTAGGCTGTCCTGTTCATAACATCTGCCACTCGAACAAGTAATTTTGAATTATGAATATAGATGGCGCTACCAAGCACCCAAGTTGAAAGGAATATAATGATGGAATAGTACAGAAAAAAAAAATACGATAAAGTCTAAGTAGTTACTTGTAATAAAATGATCTAGAAAGTGACAAGTACCTGTAGTCCTAACAACTTCAGAAGCTCTTCTAAGTTCTCCGGCTTTTTTGATATGTTTAAGATATCACTACTAATCTTCCGTCTTCTGTGTTTTCGCTTTCTTTCTTCAACTATTTCTTGTACATTAATGAACTTGAAGTGTCCAACTTTACCTTGGGCCATTCCGACCCAAATCCCCGTTTTGTGTTTGGCAATGATATCTATGATATCGCCTTTCTATAAAAATAGAAACAGAGCATTGTACAAACTTTATACTATAAATGAATTTCATTGAAACAAACGAAGCAAGTAAAAAAATAGGATTAGAAGTAATTGTCTGGCAATTACTCATATTTATCATAGCAAATTAAACGTGGTTTCGTTTTAAATGTACTCGTTTTAAGTTAAAATCCGCATTTTGCGAAAGCAATAAACTTACAAATAACATATTAGCATTTTTTCATGTTTAAGAACAGAGTAGAAGTTATTCCCTAACATTTTCATCCAAAACTCAAAAGTTTATCAAATATTATAATGGGTATCAAATGCGTATAACAATGGTTAAATATACCTTTTTTAAACGTTGAGGCAACTAGATCGACATTGTTGGACATGTATTAAGTGACCAGCTATTCCCTGGGAAAAATGGACAGGAGAATTACTCCAGCCCTAGTCAGAGTCGAACTCGATTGGTGGTTTGCATGCAAGGGAAGCTACCAATATATTACAAGGACAAGCAGGGCCAAATAACTTATTTTTACGCATTACAGCACAATGGTTATATGATTAGCTGGAGGAATTCCTTGAGTCAAATAATAATATAACTATATTCTGAGTGTAACATCGCTTTTTACAGGGTGACAATTATTGAACTATATGAAATGAAAATTAAATGTTTCAAAAACTACTGTAAAAAATTAATGCAAATTTAAAAAGTAATTATATGCATTCGGATTTAGTTTATGACATGTTCGATATGCTCACCGTCAATGGCTACAATGTGGCGTAGAGGAATTGGAATAGCAACATACTGCGCGACTTGCTAAAGGGCGAGGGTTCTACCTACCATTTTTTAGAATCAAAATCATCGTTGAAGCAAATTTGTTGTTTGTTTTGGTTGCTTTTGTTCAGGCAAAGTACATTAGGGTGCTGACTGCCAAATGCAGGATAGCCTCGGCGTGTGGCTTTTAAATGTTTTAACGCGTATTCACATCTTCAGCATGTACTCTGTCACAAATCTTAGTCTCAATCGAGCTGTTATGGCTCGAATATTAATCTTGGGCGATCGATATTCGCTCGTAAAATATTTAATCCGACATTTTCACTTGAAAAATGGAAAAAAAAAAAAAAAAAAACAGAGTGAGCATACTCATAATATTCTCAACAGGTTCTGCATCCAACCGTCAACCTTTACCCATAGAGTAGGTTTAAGGGATATAGAGGTCTTTGGTTACCTTAACTTGAGGCACTTGTCCCTTATTTTTGTATGGAGCATTTGTAGCCAGTGCGGTAATTTCCGTTCTATCGCTATATTTTAAAGAAAAAATGGTGCATAGGTGCTGCGCATATGGATGCAATTATGATGCTTGTGAAAGGCTTTGGAATAACATTTCATAGGAGAGTGGTTTTCTTCACATTTTAAAACATTCCTTTTATAAATAAAGAATATTTAAAATGTATCCACATCCATTAAGCTTTGGCGATATATATATATTTTTTTCCCAAAGAAGGTTTGTAATATGTATGCTGACAGCAAATTTCCGTTAGCTTACACTTACCACTGGTAAAGTGTAGCGATAAAGCACGAATCTAGGCTCTCTGCGCATATCCGTGCAACAAGTCAAATGGTTTAACCTAGCCTCACATTTCCAACAGACTTTGAATAGCTAAATGCGTTTTCTAGTATATTTCTATCTTCTGGTTATAACAGAGTCTCGGTTTAAAAGTTTAAAAGTTATTAAGGTTCTCATTCACATAGCTCAATTATTGCCGTCCTGCAGATTTACTTGCATTTTACTTTTCCATTATTTCACATACTGCTTTCACATACTTAAGAAGTCTCTAACAGTTCACGTTACATAGAACACGTGGTATAAAGCGGTGTTCAAATTATTACGTTGTTTTCCTTACACACACAAGGTAAATTTACAATATCGTCATAATTAACTTCACCAACTACCTTAAATGCTAAGCCATCTCTGTCATAAGGACTGGGAGTGCAATCGACCAGAGCTCTGGCTCGGCCGATGAAAGTGCCTACGTAATTGCTGTGATCATCTTCACCAGCTGATGTCGAGCTCCTGTTGCTACTTGTTGGAGTAGGGGGCTGCAAACCTAGAAAGAGGATAAAAGAATGGAAGCATACATATCACATATTGACGTGCAAGATGCTGTAATTCCTTATAAACTAAAACATGAATACTTTTCTTAAGTAACTACCATAAACATTTTTCTCATTTACTTAAACCCTTACACAGGGATGGGCAAACTTTTTCGGTCGCGGGCCAAAAATCGATAAAAAAACTTTGGCGGGCCAAGATAAATATTACAATTTAAATGTGTTAATGAGATGAATGAAATTGCGATTTCATTTTTAAAAGTCCCTTATATTGAGGTTCGAAGTGAGATGCACTGATTCTAAGGAACGAGGCTAAATGCTCATCTGTCAGTCTACTTCTGAAAGAATTCTCTCGAAGGTTCATAGTTGAAAACACTTGTTCACATATATAAGATGAAGCAAACATAACACTGATTTTCTGGGCGTGAGATATTAAATTTGGAAAACTTACTTTTGATAATGATTTGTAAAACTCTGGCATATTTAGAAACAACTGCTTGAGATGATTGTTAGATTGCAATGCAATTCATTCGAGCTGCAAATTGGACCTCACTGCTTCCCAATTTACGTTGAAAGGCATGGTAAAAATATCCAATTCTGTTTGAATGGCACTGAACTCTTGAAATCTGCGTTCGAACTGAAAATGCACTTTTTTCAAGCCATCTTCATAATTCGTCATATGGATATCAAAACAATAAGAATTGAAGATTTCCGAGGCTAATGTGTAAATTTTTTTAGTTTGGCGAAAAAATAAAATGGCTGAAATATGGATTTTGAGTAAGTGAGTTCTAGCGGTTTGCACAGTTTTCGGCTTGGCGCAATTTATTGAGAGCTTAAGGAAATAGATTTTTGAAAACAAGTGCAAAGGTTTTATTAGAATACAGCGTTAAATTTTAATGATCCGTGAAGAAATAATGCAGTTATTAAGGGATTTCAAGCGATCTAACTTCAGAATTCTCGCCAATTGATTACATTGATTTAAGTTATGGGGAATTCCGCCAAATTTCAGAAAATTGAAATCTTCTCATTTAGTACATCGGAGTAACGATGAATAAAACACATTATAGTTGATAATTAAAAAAAAAATCGGCTGTATTAAGGAATTCCAATTTTCAAATAAATGCGTGCTACTCTTTGGCGGTCGAACCATTTCCCATATTGATTGCTGATAAGTCAATGCTTCGAATGATTCCCTGAAAAAACTCTTGCAAAATGGCGTATGTTGGCACTTTGGCGAGGCTTAGATTTGAAACTGGATTTTATTTGAGACTGGTATATATATAATAACACTGGTTATAGATAAAAATGAATGTTGGTATGTGTTTATGAGGTTGAAAAACTCCAGCACCGTTGAGCACCGTTGCACGATGAAATTTGGTTCACCTAAGTCTTTTATGATGGAGAAGGTTTTTATGCTATCCGTTTTCCTTAACTTGCCACTTGGTGCCGCAGCACAACGTTGAATTCTATTCCGTTTAGCCGTTTGCTGTGCGAATATCGTCCAACCGATTTCGATGAAATTTGGTACACGCGAATATTAGAACACGGAGAATATTTTTCACTATCCATTTTGCTGTAACTTGCCGCTAAATGGCGATGCAAAGCATCAACTTCTATACCGTTCGATTGATCGGCATAAAATTTTTTATACTTACATATTTGAGCACGAAGAATATATTCTAACTGCGTTCCTTTTGATGTTACTCACCACTAGATGACACTGCAATGCATTATTATTTTAACTCGCCACTAGATGACGCTGCAGCAGGCCAAATTCTTGACCATTCAAACGGTCGCTATGAAAATCAGTATACATAGCTATTTGAACAATGAGAATATTTTGGCGTTATCCATTTTGCTATAACTCGCCACTTGACGGCGCTGTAGCAAATCATTACTTTAATTAACTACTAGATGGCCCTGCAGTGTATCACTTCTTGACTGAGCAAATGATCGTTATGAAAATTGGTATACATAGATAGTTGAACACGGTCGCTATGAAAATCAGTATACATAGCTATTTGAACAATGAGAATATTTTGGCGTTATCCATTTTGCTATAACTCGCCACTTGACGACGCTGTAGCAAATCATTACTTTATTGAACCACTAGATGGCCCTGCAGTGTATCACTTCTTGACTGTGCAAATAATCGCTATGAAAATAGGTATACGTAGATATTTGAACACGGGGAAGAGTTTGGCGCTATCCATTCTCCTATAACTTGCCACTAGATGTCGCGTCAACACATGAATTTCAGTACTGTCCAGCCGATAGTCATGAAAATTCGTATACATCGATATCTGAATGCGAAAAATATTTTCGCCGTATCCGTTTTGCTAAAACTCGCCACTAGATTGCGCTACGCCGCATGGCCTTCTGCACCGTACAAACGATTGCCTTGCATTTCGGTATGCATGATTATTGGACACAATATAACGTGATATCCAGTTTGCTATATCTGTTTATTACAATGAATAGTAATCACCACAAATCGTAATATCAAAAAGTCCATTCATTCCCGTGCGAAGAACGGGTACTTCATCTAGTATAATATATAAATATGTATATTCTTTCAATTTCCGTCGTACCGGCAAATTAAAATTCCATCCGCGGGCCGGATAAAAGTTTCCGGTGAGCCGGATTTGGCCCGCGGGCCGTAGTTTGCCCGTCCCTGCCCTTACCCATGCAGCAATCATGCTGACAGTGACGTTGTGGAGACAATACATTTCGTCACATCACAAATATGATGTAAATGTACGTCTTCTGTGAAATCACTTCGTATCAAACATGTGACGTTGCGGCGTGACACAACAATGTATCTGATAATCAATCCCAATGTGACGTGGCATTGTGGCGACAATACATTTCGTTACGTTTATTCTTTCAAAAACGTGATGCAAGCCTTCTGTTACATCCCTTCGAGTCAAATATGTGGCGTTGCAAAGTGACGTCCTAGTGTATATGATAATTAGTCACAATATGACGTTACTGCGTGACAACATGTGACGTTGCAGAGTCACGTCGCACTGTAATTTTTCAGAAGCGACAACATTCAGGACTACGGGATATATAGGACGGTCACTATGCGATGTCACAAAATCTGTCGCAAGCAGCCATTTGACGTCACCACAACTTCAATGCGACAAAAACATCATGCTATTGCGATGTCAGAATACTATGCGGGGGTAGTATGTAACTGGATAAAGTGAAACCTGCTTAAAATGATAATGTAAGGACATAAAATGTATGTCATTATAGGCAGTTTGAATTTTTGCGCATTACTTCAGAACTGAACTTCATTTTTGAATATTAAAATCAGGCCATGACTATCGCTCAGGCACTGAACACTTGATGCACTTTGATCAGCCCTGATCAAAGTAACGATATAAAAGGCTTAACATGCTAAATAACTCCTTAGTCGTCGATGAGAACGTCTGGCACACTCATTTTGAAGAACTTAAGGGGATTATATATATATTGTTTAGAAATGGAGCGTCCCGCACTGGTCTGGGCGCTAAACTCCGTTCCCATTAGAACACGGCAAGTGAAGCAGCATCCCGCTTGGCCAGTGCTTGGGAGAGTCAACTTCCTCTCGGGCCGACTGCTGTGGGACCAAGTACGCTAATGGGAGCTAGTACAAGTAAAATCTGTTGTGGTTCCAATGTCCTCCAAGTTGATAAACGATACATTCGGGGCTGCTGATTTCAAGGGGTTGGTCCCTCCTCTGGAATTGGTTCAAAATTAGGGGACCCCGACCTGAGTCGGACTTCCGTAGGGATGGAAGCGAGACGAAAAATTGGCGTCTCGCAAAACAGCCGAAAAGCTTTGTCTCGCCTCGCAAAAATCCATATATCATAATGTTAAAAATGTTTGTCTCGTCTCGCAAAAGAGCTGTAAATCTCTGTCTCCTCTCGCAAAAAGTTGTCTCGCGTCCATCCCTAGACTTCCTCCCACTTGGGCTCATTAAAATGGAAGCCGACCCTTCCGCCCATTGCCTGCCTATATGGAGCAGAAAGATGGAAAATTATGGAGGCAGGGAGAAAGAATTAGGGGCAGCGGAAATGGATGCCTTAAGATCATGCACAGAGAAGAGAGCATAGAAGAACAAAGAGATGAAATAATCAAAGTAGTGATGAAAAGGAAAGAAACCACATATTAAAGGATCTTCAAAATAAATAAAATAGAATAAATAAGTAGATGAAAAGCAACTAATCTGGTATGGTCATAGAATGAGTGATCATATGCTCCTGAAAATTGCTTTTAATTATAAATCGAAAAAGTAAGCGAGGATGACCACAACAGAAATGGATGGATGAAATTATAACACAGATGAGGGATTAGGGGGTCTGGTGAATGAATAAACCCTTGACTAATAAAACTAGAGTTCTTGTAGATTCTCCGGCAGGCAATACGCGAAGCCAAGAACCGAACTTACATATACCGTGTATTCGATTTTCATTCTCAGCGAACATCTTCATATTTGCAAAATAATATAAAAAAACCCTTAACACACTTTCTGATTATGCCATGACATCACTTACTTGAGCCAGATCCACTAGGAATGCTCTCAACCGAACTTCCTGGTTGAATAGCCATGTCAGAGTTTTCAACCCCTTCTCCAATCTAAGAATAAACAAGAAAGATAAATCATGCCAAACGCATAGATTATAAAACACTTTCCAACACAAAAATGTTTTTGCGACAAATTTGGCGATTATTTTCCTTAAAACTGGAGAGATTTTGGAGATAAGATAATATTGTATTATCACTATAAATGCAATTTTATGAGACCCTGTAAAAAATCTTTAATTTTTTCCCCCCCGTTTAACTGAAGAATATAAAAATTTTATACTCATTGCCTTGTGCTAGAAATGTATTAGTGTCTTTCAAATGATTTCAGTGCCAGGTGTCTCCGAGATTTTAGTACCAAGGAAGTCAGTGAGAAACGGGATTATCTCCGAATAAGATTTATTAAGATGGCGAGCTAACTGGTCGCCCCACAGTGGAGTATTCGCATCAAAATCCTGGCCAAAAGTCGAAAATTTTAAATTTGTTTTAAAACAGTAATATATATGTTTTTGGATAGCCTAGTAACTGATGCATCATGTAATGCATGTTTTTCGCCCATAATGCATATCCAAAAGATGCAACACTCGGTTTAAAAGCAAGTTTCTTCATTTACGGCAAGAGATTTCAGCGTTTCCTATTACTTCGTCTTGCATTTTTTACGGGCTCTTTAAATTAATTGACTGATTTGATACTAAGTATAATTGTAGTAAAATATATGTATTTTAATTATATGTATCTATTAGCTTGAAAAAATAATATGACTTTTTAAAAAAAAAATTGTAAACTTTTTTTTTCTATTTTTTTTTTCAAAGATCCACATTTCAAAAAGCTTTTTGAAGGGGTGTCGCGGCTTGTCGCGCCTAATTTCAACTATAATCGCAATTATTACAGTATTGAGTGTCTATTCCAAGAAAAAAAATGTTCCCCCAACATCCACCATTTTTATAAAAAAAATTATTTATACAGCGCCATTTTTTATTTTTTCGATTTTTTTTCGACGGGTGATCGCAAAAGGGATACAAACATACGCGCTTGTATTTCTCATAAACTATAAATTATGTGCAAGTGTTTGGATAAATGTATATAAAATTTCATTTCAGTTAAGATTTAACATTGGTATTTTAAATTCAGTATGTAATTTCTTATTTTTATGATGTAAATTTGCTATAAGAAGAAAATTTCTACATATTCCAAAATTACCCTTTCTTAGTCCTGTAAATAGTCCCATCTATTCACAGCTTAGTTTTCCATTTATGTCGTAAATTGTGTCCAAAGCAGAAACTCCCCATTTTTGGATATCAAAGGTTGGCAACTGTGACTTCGGGTCATTGGAATGTGTGTAAACAGAAACACGTGCTAGCTCTTTAAGTCATTTTGATGTGCTGGCTTGAAATAAATTACTTTCTCCTCCAGCTTGGAATGGGATTTTATGGGTTTCAAGTAGGCTTCTTTTAAGCAGTGTCCTTTTAGCTGCTCTAGACAAAGGCCAAGAAAAAAGAGCAAGCCTTATTACAGTGAGACCCTACAACTTCTCTGCCAGAGGGGCCCGATGGTGGTCCCCCCCCCTCTCTCTTTTTAAAAAAAAAAGTGATTCTGAGTGAAGACGAATATCAGAGTTCAAAAGAATCAGAATGAAAAAGTTAATCTTCAGAAGTCATTAGAAAACTAAGATCCCTATAGTAACTACATTTAGATAAGTAAAAAATCTAAATTTTTTATGATAAAAATTGATTTATAGATAAGTAGTATTATATTTATAAGTATTATTAAAGTATTACATTTATATATTTTTATTGTGGTTAAGGCACAGCTATACACGGCTATTTGCCTAACGGGAAGGTTGCCTTGGGCGGGGGGCTTTTTAAGGGGTTCTAATGCGTATTCACGTGACATCTGGAGAAATCGCCCAAAACTCCAGACCGTTAGATCGACAGCCGCGTGGTATTACATTTATAAGTGGTATTATACAACGGCAGTACTTCCCAGTAAGGGACACTCCCCGGACAAGACATTTGTTAGAAACCAACTTCTTGTCGTTTGGTGATATATCGCCAAATTTTGCGACAACACGCTTTTTTATATAATTTAAGAAGTACATAATACTAAAAAGTAAGTCAAAAGTCAACAGTAATGATTTTAACGTTAAAACACATGAAAAATATTTTTGGCCAGGATTTTGACACAAATACTCCACTGTGCGCCGGAGGCGGCTAGTAGCTTAATATAATCAGATTAGATATTTTTCGAGGTACTTACGTATTATCCCGGCGGTCCGCCAAGACGAGCAATTTTTTGCCAAGATAAATGCCGAACGCATGAAATTATTTATGGTTCGGAATATTATTGGCGACAGTTTGCCAGCAAATTTGGGGAAAAAATAGTTTGGCGTTAATAACCGCCGGGATGATACCTAAGCACCTCTCTCGATTTATTACCGAATAATGAAAATATCGCAAAAAAATGCATCTGGAAAGTTCGATTTCAAAGCATTTTTTTGGGCACCTATTTGGCAATTTATCGCAAAAGTCGCCAATATTGGCGACTTTTTGTGAAACTTTTGTGGAAGGCACTCGATCACCGTCGGATTTTTAGCTAATCATCTTGTAGGATAGTATTATAAGCTTTAAATAGGTGCCTGTCTCTAAACTGCCACTAACCGCATTGTATTGAAATTATTTGGAGTGCTTCTGTAGAAAAAATATTAACTATACAGACATTATTTTCGATGGAAAGCTTCATCTTGTAATCCTTAATAACATATATCAATTTTGTTTCATTTAAAATAGCAGAATATCTCTAAAACTGGAAAAAAACATTTGACGACTATACATTTGAAGTATGTCTACACTCAATATATTTAATCATAGACCAACCCCTGGTCTACATCCAAGTGGCCGACCTAGGGAAAAGCAAAATCAAACATATTGTAGGCAAATATTAGAAAGGAGAAAAAAAGAAGCGTAATTACGTCGTCGTCAGCGGTAGTACCCCTCGAATTCCGAAACCTGGAAATCTTTTTCTTGACGTCTCTATGTAAGTCTCTGACTCTGCCAGCCCAGGACGAGGAACTTCTTTCCCTGGCCTCTCGGGAAAAGCGAGGTTCAGGCTTCTGGGGAAAAAAAAAATAATAATGAAAATTTTTTTTCTGCCTTTAAATTCTTAATTATCAAATAATGTCTAATTAACGTAAGAATGAACACAGAGAGCGGCTCATTACAGGACCAAGGGCTCTACCACCATAGTATCGGAAAGCTTTCGGTAGCGAATATATCGAGCTTTCTCTTCTCATGACGTCACAATCCGAGGAATATTCGATATGCCCTAGCAAAATCCTATCGTAATTAATTCACTATCGGAAATAATGCTGTTTTTTTCCCGACACGTTGGGTGAAGGCGAAAACTTGCATTCCGGTATCGGAGAGTACAAGATGGATGGGTTTTTATTGTGTGTATCACGGAGTGTCAAGTACTTTCACAAAAAGACACCCACACCCTGGACGGTGGGTCAGACAAAAACCGGCTTCCACTCTTGATGGATGTCTCCGAAGTCTTCGAAAATTTTGAAGACAATGCCTTCGTTTAAGCAAAAGAGGAGAAAGCCGTGTGTTTTGATGGGTTGATCGGTCTGAGGGTCGAATAGAACTTAACATGCACAAAAATACTCGCTTGTTTTATTCGACACTCACCGTGCTTTCTCCAAAAGGAGAGTCGCGGCTATTTATCCGAAGTATTTGATTATCCGAGAGCGAGAAATATCCGTCGCGGATATTCTACGAAACCATGGTGCTAGCACCCCTGGTGCATTGCTTATAGCATCGGAAGATATAGCCTATAATATTCTAGATAGTATAATTGGTAGAATAATTTTAAATTAGTAGCGGTTTTCCTCACAGGACACGGGTCATTCCCTGCCTATCTCCACCGGTTTAATCAAAGAGAAGATCACCTCTCCGATTGCAGTGTAGCAGGAACAGCTGAAATCTATATTTTTGAATGTGAACTAGCTAAATTCCATCACTTGCACAGGCATGGATTTAAAGCGTTCTGCATAGCAAAGGGGCCACAGAAAAAATTTGAAGAATTCCCCCACCCTCCCTCTTAGCTGAACCCCTCGCAAGAGAAAGCTATAGCTACGCCCGTGAATATGCGTTATGGATGGCACGGTTAGTAAAATGAATTCGAACGATTTAACGGTGGAAACTTATCAAAAATACATTAAATAAATTTTTACTTTTAACCCTTTGAGGCGCAATCCTTTCCCAATGCTGAAAAAAGGGCAGCCGTTGCCATCGCTCGACTTAACTACCAGCAAGATGGCGGACGATCGAAACGTTCATCGCGTGCCACAGTTCTGGAGACTCTTTTTTGCCGTCAAACCCTTTTTTGAAGCTGGCTGTGCCGTCATAGCTATCTGTCGTCAAAAAAGGGTCTCTCGATCTGTGGCACGCGATGAACGTTTCGATCGTCCGCCATCTTGCTGGTAGTTAAGTCGAGCGATGGCAACGGCTGCCCTTTTTTCAGCATTGGGCAATCTATCCAGCTGTTCTCGCGTTCTTCCATTTTTCGGCAGATGTCAGTAGTGTTAAAAATAATCGTGACCATTTTTTTTTACGGGAAATGACGTGCTAAAAAGTAAAGGATTCTCGTGGAGCTATGTCACCCGCAACTATTTTTATAGAAATCCAATCTATTCTTCGTGACCTTCAACAGTCAAAACGTCAAAAGTTTGGTGGTCTCAGAGCGAAACCACTGCGCGTTAAAGGGTTAAATACACTCACCTTTTCATCTTCTGGTTCTTCATAGTCAGAAGAATGAGAATGCCCGTCCTCGCTGGGACTATAACTAGATCGACTCTGGAAGAAAAGGAAAAAAAAATTATAGTTAAAAAATTAAAGTTATACACTTTTATTGTAATACGAACTAAAACGTAGAAAATAATTTATTAATCATTCAGGTTCTATACAACAGCAACAGGATGCCCCGAAACTCAGTTTAACTTCACTTTCTGAACTGACTCCCCTAAGCCAACGCCTCCTAGAGAAAGCCTTACAACTCCTAAGTCACCAAGCTTGACGTCACCATTAGGCCTACGTTTTTAAAAGCTTTATTTTCACAAAATAAAACTATTAAAATTTCTGGTGAATGCTAGAAATGTTAGAAAATATCTTAAATTAAACATTAAATTTAAAGTTTACATTTATCATGCAAAATTATTCATTGTGATATAGTATTTCCTTATCATATTATCTAATTGGCATATGGGGGAAAATTCTTGAAAGTGCGCTATAGTGTAAAAGAAATCTTTGTCGTAGCCCTACAGAAAAACTATACACACCAAAATCAATACCGGTCTTGCGACGGTGGTTTATGACATATATACCGAATTTGAGCTCAATCAAATGCCCCATTTAGGAGTTATCGTGTTCACTCACATACACACATACATACATACATCTCATAAAAATCTGGAGTGACTCCACTCGACTTTCCGAACACTTACGATTAAGATCATTACCAAGCATTTAAATAAATTTTAATCGATGAATAATTCAAACATATATACCAAATTGAAGCTCAATCGAATGTACCGTTTAAACGCTAGCGCACTTTCAAGAATTTCTCCCCATAGGCCATAATGTAAAAGAAATCTTTGTCGTAGCCCTGTAGAAAAACTATAAGTCCTATACACATCAAAATCAATACCGGTCTTACGATGGTGGTTTATAACATATATACCCAATTTGAGCTCAATCGAATGTACCGTTTAAACGCTAGCGCACTTTCAAGAATTTCCCCCCATAGGCCATAATGTAAAAGAAATCTTTGTCGTAGCCCTGTAGAAAAACTATAAGTCCTATACACACCAAAATCAATACCGGTCTTGCGACGGTGGTTTATAACATATAATCCAATTTGAGCTCAATCGAATGCCCCGTTTAGGAGCTATCGTGTTCACACACACACACACACACACACATCTCTTGAAAATAGCATAAATTAATTCAGAAGACCTCAAAACGTGTAAATACACCAAAATCTCGAAGTCGAATTTTTTCATGATTACAATACTTTCCTTTCGTGGTACATGTTCGGAAAGTAATAAACTCGAAGTGAAAGGGTTAAAGAAATTGATATTAATCCTGGAAAATAAGACTTTAGAAGATTTTATTGTCTAACATTTCTTTAAAAAGTAATTACTTTCAAAGTACTAACTGCACTTTGAACTGCTAAAAGCTAAAGTATTTCCCCTACTGTGAATCACCTCTTCATCACCTAAACAACCATCTGTACCGCGCGTGGCCTTGGCCGACATTACGTTAAGTACTGACCTACCTCCGACCTTGACACTTCAGGTAAAATCGATTTCGTCTGCACTCTGCATCCTCCTCGACGTTGTCATGGCACCCATCTCGGAAGCTCTAAACGTATTTTTTTTTTTTTTTTTTATCCCCACCTCCTCTGCTCAAATGTAAGAAAACTAATTTACAGATATCGGCTCTGAGAAGTTAAAAAACTTTTCATATAAGTTGGGAAATAGTTTTATGTATGAATATTTATTTGTTCATCTTAGAAAGATGAGATACACCCTGCAGCGTAAGGGGGAAAAACTGTTTTTTTTTTTTTTGCGCTAAAAATGTTTGCGGGGAGTTATTTGTTAGATAATTTTAATGAAGTGGTCGGCGAAGTGATTTGCAGCCGCGGAATATTTTGTACTTGTGGTTTATCCCAAGATAAGGTTGATATCTAAATTATATTTAAGACTAGTGCTCACGTTCTTCATACGGGAGGAAGCAGATATTTTTCTAACTCAAGTGATTAAAATTTATTCAATCAGAGCAAAACTGTCGAATCGTTTCACTAGTAACCTGGAATTACGATAGTCAAATAAAAAAAAAAAACTTTGTGGAAATTTGTAATAGTTTGTTTCGCTAAAAACTTTTAGAGTTCTATGCACAATAGACGAAATTATTCAAGTATTAGCTCGTCGACCATTTTCTTATACTTTATACCCACAATTTCATTGATTGCCAGATTAGACCCAACAAAAGGAAAATAAAACGTCAAATTCTCAGCATTTGACATCCTGCAGACGATATTTAGGTGTTCTCTATTGAACTCCTGAGGGAATAAGTATTTTTGAAGTTTTTTTTTTTTTTTTTTCACCGAAAAAGAACTTTTATTTGAAATTTAAAAATAAATTATTTTGAATCGACGGTTAAAATATAACGTTAAACATCATCTATAAATCTAGAGCTCTTGAAAAGGTTCCAATTTTTCTGATAATAAACCTACCCCCAATAGCTACCCCTGAAAGGGGTCAAACGTATATGCTCCTCTGAATAATTTGGTTTTACCGACATTTCTTTAATGGGTTTCCTAGAAATGTCACCACACACGTGAAGGAAGTAAATTGCAAAATAGAATAGAAACAAAAATCCTATTCCTTTTGAATATTTTGATGAGTCTATGAACTCCAAGAGTGTGCATTCTCAGCAAATCGGAATTCGTAATCCAATAAAACTCCGCAAACATGACTGAAGGAAATAATTTCACTCTGTATTTTGTTTTGTATCGGTTGTTATGTGTTAAAGCTAAATTTATGCGAGCATTTTAATTTAAAATTTTGTTCGTTCCTAATATGAATATGCTTTTAATTCTAAACATGGTATTTATTATAAATTCTACGTAAGTTATACTGAAACAAATAAGTTATAATTGTTTAAAATATTAATTTTATTTTCAACCAGATGAATGTTGCTTTAAATGAAAAAAATAAAAAATATATTTTATAGACTAGTAAAAAAAATTACAAATATATCAGAGGTTAAATTTGATTTTGCGCTAAACTTAATCTACACGACGGCTATCTTCCTGAAGAGGGAGATACCTTGGATGAAGGATTTTTTAAGGGGTTCTAACGCGTTTCCACGTTACATGTGGAGAAAACCGCCCAAAATTCTAGACCTTTAGATCGACAGCGATGCGGTAGGCCAGAACCCTGGACCTTCACATTTTTGCCATCTACCATCTTCAGCGTCTCAGCCAATTAGGGCATGTCAGTTGTAAAGTTCTCATAAAAGCATGGTATACATTTTTTAAAGCAGATTAAAAAAAGCTATTGGTATTTTATCAACTTAACTTTTTTGAAACACCAGTCAGTATTCATTGAGTAAACTACTCTAACTATGAAGCGTGAAATGTAGGGATGGACGCGAGACGATTTTTTGGGAGACGAGACAGAGATTTACAGTTTTTTGGGAGACGAGACACACTTTTTAACATTACGAAAAAGGATTTTGCGAGACGAGACAAAGCTTTTAGGCTGTTCTGCGAGACGAGAGAAGCCTATTTTTCGTCTCGCGTCGATCCCTAGTAAAATGCGGTTAAAAATATAATTAAATTACTCAAAAAGAGGATAAAATATTTTCTATGCCTTCGCAAACCTTAGTTTAGGAACGGTAACAACTTACGTTACTAATATTGTTAAAATTTAATTTCATTAAAATAAAAAATTAGTTAAGACTAGAGACTAAGCATAATTGATTTTAACGACTAAATTTAGATGCTAAACACAATTTATTCAATATTATATAGCAAGCGTACTTTCTCTTCTATCTTAAGTGCTTTCTGGAAGTTCAATTTTTTTTTAGCACTTGTTGATACTCAAAAAATTTCTCTCCCAAATCAGTTCAAATTACATATAGCTAGAAATAGTGAATATTTGAAATTGTGCATTTCCGTAAGAAGGACATTAATTTGGTGCGTAATACGTGAAATATTTGATTTCGCAAGCTGGGGTTTCGGTTCTCGCTACGGACTTAACTGGTGGTGTATTATTATTATTATTTGAATCTTCACAAATAAGATTGAATCTAATTTTTATTTCACTAATTTGAAACTTCCTTATGTAAAAGAAAATGGATAACAAGGGGTTACGGGAAAATAATTGCCATGTGTGAAATTACGAATGAATTCATTTTCTGTTCCAGAATAAATTTTTACTAACATATTTTAAAAGAAAACGATTCTCGTTTTCTCAAGGCACTGGGCTTTTTAAAACATTATAATTATCTGTTGCCATTTGCATTTGACATAAAGTTGTAGAAACGGAGACTACATAAAGGTTAGATGGACATTACACATTTAAGATTTGATTTATTTTTTAGAAATCTTAAAAGACAGGGTATGCATGAAAGTATACCCCAACGGTGAAGAGTTACAATCACTGAGTAAGAAAGTTACACATTATGCGGCAAATTAAATCAAAAACAGCTGTCTGAACAGTGTTGCAATCGAGGGTCAACCAGGGGGGATGGCATTCCCCCATATTTTTATTTGAACTTATGCGTTCCTCTAATTTTTATTTTCAAGGGGGATGCTCGGACTTTTTTCCATATATTTAAAATTTTCACTTTGAAATTCTGCGTGAGAAAGGCAACAAAAAAGTGCTTATATCCTTAGAAATATATCCTTAGAATGCTTTTGCCATTTTTTCAAACGCTTGCAAAGAAAGGGTCGAGCAAAATGTCGTCTTCCCATATGGTTTAAAAAAAAAAAAAGTGTGTGTGCATGGGGAGGGGGGGGGGAGAGGATGACTCAGAAAAGGGTTGAACATAAGTTTTATAAAAAATTCACATTACACTTGTTGAATTCGGCAGATAAAAAAAAATTGTATTTCTTAAAGCAGCGTTTCCCAACCTGTTAGCTTTGTGCCCCCCGCCCCTCCCCTCCAACAAAAGATAACTTATGATGGCGCCCTTCACCCCGCTTTACATTCCTCAGCATACATAGCTTTTACACAGTAGCATACACAGTTTTTTTATTCTTCAACAATGAACACGTTGAAGAACAAAAGAAAAAAAACTTACATTAATTAATTACACGTTGATTAATGTAAGTTGTCGCCTTTCCTGCAAAATAGTGTTATTGGTAAAGTTTAAATAACTTTTTAAGAGAAAATAGATATGTTTTGGAGTAAATATAAGAATAAATAAGATGATTTTTAAAAACATGCATTATCCCTTGTTCTTTATCCATTTTCTCACGGCCCCCCTGCAAACGCTCTGTGCCCTCCAAGGGTGGCGGGCCCCACCGGTTGGGAACCGCTGTGTTAAAGCATCCAAGGCTTTATAAGGTTCATAAAAAATTATATTATTAACACGCTTTTATTAGTTTCACCTGTATGTATATGTATGTATCAATTTAGTGGAATCTCACAATTCAATTTTCATCTACACACTTCCAGATATTCAATTAACTTAAAATTTTACAAACGTATAAAGATAATATGACAACACGATGACAATACAACAGTATTGAAAATACTGTAAGTAACATTTATTATTATTTTACGGGAGTATCCAAAAGAACTCCAATACGTTACGCTCTATGGAGAATCATTGCTTAAAGCGTAATTTAGAGATATTCATTTACTTCTAACAAAATGAAATTGATTCGTGATATTAAGAATTACAAACTAAGCCTCTCCATGGAAAGTAGTGTAAATAGCATTTTTATTTTAACAATGAAAACTTAATAATTTACATCAAAGTAATAATAATCAGTTAATTTAAAATTAACAGTGTAGTTAATTTAATCTACTGTTTCCAATAATTACTTTTAACTAATTACACATATTTAAGTTCAGTTCCTCAAAAATGTAAGTGCCCCCCCCCTTATTTTTTCTTACTACTACTATACCACTGATTCTAAGTTTATGAAATTATACATGCTTAATGTGATCACTTACCAAAATCGTTGATTTAATCGGTTGTACTTTTGTGAAGAGGCTATTTCAATCTATGGTATTTTTGTAAAGGGGACGTTTTAATCAATTATAACTTTGTGAAGGGCCCTTTTTAATCGATTGTAATTTTGTGAAAGGGCCGTAAAATGGACCCCAATTTCGTCTACATCGATCCGTGAAAATGTTGCCTTTTATTTCATTGGTCCAGTAATGTTTTAACTTCTTTAATTAAATTTAACTAAATTAAAATAATTAAACTATAATCCTTCAAATTTGGGACATTCTTTTATGTACACCTGAAATTATGTTGTAAATTGAAGAAAAGGGGGAGGGACTTTTTACTTAAAAAAAGAGCCTTTTAATCAAAAATTTTGAAAAATAATTTTTAAACTGCCCTCCCAGTGTTTTTCAAGTTCGTCAGACTATAAAATTTAGCAGACTTTTTAAAAACGAATTTTAGATTTAAGCTGTAATCTGAATTTAATTAACTGCTGATGAAGATTTTATTTCAAATATTTTTCAGGTGTAAGCGCAAAAAATTTTTTGAAGGTGGGAGGATGTCCAAGAGGGCACAATATGAAGTTTTTTCAGGATTTTCCACTGCGTTTATGAAATATATGGTTAGATTTTAATTTTTCATTAATGTGCTTATCGACAACTTTTCCAAAGCGTGATTCCCGAGTTTCGAAGTCGTAAAAGTCAAACCAGGCTCGCAAAAATAATAGGGTGACACCGTCTTATATAATTTAATTGAAAGTTTCGACTGAAAATAAGTAAATTTAAATAAATGAAAAACTACGTATTCATCTAGTTAATTTTTAATATCTAAATATTAAATACATTTAAAATGTTAGTACTAGATAATTAGAGCATGGATATTCAATTAAACTAATGACAATTAATTTCCTTGTAATGGTTGACATTTTTATTACTTCATAGAAGAGTAACAGCGAAATGAAACAGCCTGAATTCATTGTGGAAAAGAAAAAAAAATACAACTGGAGCTGAAGTTCTGGGAGGTTTTCTCTAGATTAACGTGAATACTCGCCCTTTAAAAAGTCCCCCCTCCTTAGACAGACAGAAGTTTTGAAACGCTATTTCAATATTACCTCTCCACTTTGTTTAGTGTCGCCATCTTTTGGATATTGAAAAAAGTAAAACCCAATACTTCATAAATCACTTGCTTCATACTTGTTAATAGTTGTTTGGACTGACTGAAAAAACGTAATTGCCTTCTAGCCATTGGACCACAAATTAAAACAAGTTAATTAAATTCAGGAACTCAAAAATTTTTACGAAGATTCTTTATTACAGCTTGGGGTAAAGCTTTTAAAGTATACATTCATGCCAGACAACAAGGACGTACCCAGAAAAAAATTTCGGGGGGGGGAGGGGGGTCCAAATGGTGAAAAAGGCAGAATTTTTCACAAAAAGACTTCATCATTCTTATTTTGTTAACAAAAACTGAAGTTTCAGGGGGGTCTGGACCCCCTGGACCACCCCCCTGGGTACGTCCTTGCCAGACAATGTAGTTTACAATGGTTTCTAGAAAAATTTAAAGAAAGCTTTGTCCAACAAGTTTACGCTTAAGTACGGCACATTTAGCACATCATTGATTTTTTTTCCTAAAAGTTTTAATGACTGTCACAGATTTATTGTCTGATATGGTATACAAAACATTTTGATCCATAAATTTATAAAACTGGAAAATAAAAACCTTCAGTATGTTTATAATCAGTTTCTGCACATCGCAGTAAAGAATTTTAAAATTTAAATTGTTGAGATATAAAGAGTTAAACCACATGATTCTCATATTCCGCCCCTTCTATTCTTTATATCTCCGCCCCCATTCTCATCCATTTATCAAAGTAGTGAGTAATCAACAGATATCGGTCCGCACTAGCTTTCGGTTCTGAAAAAAAGCAGATTTCGGTTTGGAGTTTGCACCTCTGTTATACAGGGTAACCCCGAATAGATGGTAACAAGCCTTTTAATTCTTTATCTATTAGGTAAGTGGGCAAACGTAAATTGAAAATAAGGAATGCAGTTAGTTAGTAAAGTGAGTCCCACCCGCTAATGAGGTGATGTACAGAATTTCAAAATTACATCCTAGAAACAGTGAGGATATGAATATAAACATATGCTCACTTAACCGCATCACATCGGATGATCGCATTTCAGTTGGACGTATAGAAATTGCGAAAGAAAATATTTTTTTTCTTTACTATTTTTTTTTTTTTTTTTAACTCTGCATTACATTCAAATTCATGTACAGCTCCTGACTACTCTTATTTTAAAGATTTTCCTGAAAAGTTTTATGATGAAGGGCTGAAATTTTGTACATCACCTCATCAGTGAATGGGGCACATTTTACTAAATGGCAATTTTTTTTGTACTGGGTTTGTATACAAATTTAAGATGTGTAACTTTTTGAAAAACAACGAGAGAATTTTTTTTTAAAGGATTATATTTTACGTATCTTATTACGTAAAAATGTTCAAAATATACCTAATTTTGAACATTTTTACAATTTACACTGCCCACTTATTTTTAACAGATAAAAAATTAAAGCGTGTTACCACCTCTTTGGGATACTCTGTAGATACTTGAAAACAACAGCAATGAACAATTGAAAATTCCCTCCCTCGCATATCCATCTATTAAAAGAAGAGAGTGATCAACGCATATCGTTCTGCAATAGCTTTCGGTTCTCAAATTAAACCATAAAACTGGAACTTTATTTAACTAAAGGCCTCGCTTATACGAGGGAAAAGCTATGAATACGAAAGAGGTTAAGTACTTTTTCCGCCTTCCTGTTAAACGTGATAGCGTGATAAAGTTAGGAGAGAGATTCGTCCTCGTTCACCAAAGGAAATTTATTACGCGTTTATCTAATGAAAATTTTACTACGCGTTATAGTGCTATAAATGCCTTTTAATTTTGAATGATTGGTTTCATTTGCGACCAAAACTGCCTAATGAATAAAACGCAATTACAGCAAAAAGTTGAGAAAGTAAAATTTCTTTTAAAATAAATGAGCGACTGGGAAATGAGGTTTAAACCAGCGGTTCCCAACCTTTAGATATTGTGCCCCCCAAAAAAGGATAACTTAAGATGACACCTCACCCCCTTTTTTTACAAAATAATGTGATCAGTAAAAATTTGAATTAACATTTTAAATCGAAAATAGATATGTTTTGGAGTAAAGAAGAGGAATAAGATGACTTTTAAAACATGCATTATCACTTGCTCTCCACTAAGAAATATCCCACGGTGCCTTAAGGCGTTCAAAACATTCAGTAAGATAACACATAAAAATATTTAAAATTCTAAAAAAAAAAAAAAATATCAGTTTTAAAAGATTCAATTTCTTCTATACCTTGTTTCCTTGCTGTCTTACTGAAATTCATACGCCCACTTCTTTAATCTAATTTATTGTGGGAGAATCCCATTTTCCAGCCGCTATCTCCAGAAGAAAATAAATATCTTCTATTACAGTCTTAAAATAATGATTTTTGTCCCTTGACTACGAACTTCCCCGCATCTCGAACCATTTGGTAATTCTCAAGTTTTGGGGAGAGGCAACAAATGTGCGTCTGTTCCTGATCAAGCTCTCAAAATCATTTTTGCACAGACAAATTCTGGGATGCCGTTACTCTTAATAAAAGCAAATTCGAAGGCTACATTATTGTAATGGAATTTGGGAATATGTCTTAATCTGTGAGGCAATTCCTATTTTTTTTTTGGGGGGGGGGGGCAATATAAGAGAGTGTTTCACAGCCACTGTCCGTGGACTGGCATAGTCTCGCGTGACTTTACCACCGGTCCCCACCTCCCCCCAAAAAAATCAAATTTATTAAATTATAAACATAAACAAATGTCACACTAACTAAAAATTGTACAGTCTAACTCGTTTAAGGTTCTAGAGTTACACGTAATGATTTTGTGCGCCAAATTCGGCGATATTTCGGAAAAACTCGCCAAGGTCGATGGCAGTTAGAGAGATCTTGGACATGGCTCAAACAATGACTGAATACAGATATAATATATTCAAAATGTCCATAGACCATAATATATTGAAATTATTTTGGATGACCCTGTGAATAAAAAATCGTGTGGATTAAAAGTAGAAAAGGGAGGTGCAAAACTAGATGATACAACAATCCTAAATATGAAATTTCCAAAATTCCCAATTTAGAGATAGTAAAAGTCAATTTTTTCATCAAAATCTGCATACCAAAAATTTTTGAAACCACTATACTTCCTTTTACATCGTACAAGGAAGTAAAAAGGGCTAAAAAACTTCGAAAAGAGAACTTCTGACATTATAATCCACGACTTTTTAAGCACTTTGATATTTATCAGATGATTAAATTTTTATCTGCATATTATCTAAAAAGATTCAATATGTAATGTTCGGTTAAAAATTACATTTTTATCTCTTACTTTGAGTACTTTCATTTTTTTTCTTTTCTTTTCTTTATTATTATTATTATTTTTTTTTCTAGGATAAAGATCTTAGATTAGATGGTTGACAAGTTACGATAACTATAGGAATACTTTTCATTATTTTTCTCTCTATGCCTGATAAAGAATATAATTTACCATTTTTAAGTAAGTAAGTTTTTAATTATTTATAACTTTTGTACTTTTACTGAAAAATGGTAGAACTACTTTTTTATGCTTAAACGAATAAAGAAAGACGCATTAATATAGCTGAATTTCAACGCGTAAATTTCTAGATACAGGAAAGAAGTTCCATAAAAATATTTATGTAGGTACGCCATAAAATATTTCGTGCTATTAATTCAGAGTAAGTAAAATTGAATAAACACACACGCACGCACACACAATTTATTTTTTATTCATTTACTAGCTGAAGTACCCGTCCTTGACGGGTTAGTGAATGCAAATTTCCAAAAAGCAAGAACTTTCGTCAGCATTGTAGGAGTACACAGAATGGATGTAGTATGTTGCCAAAGTAAAGAAAGCGAAGTTATAATTTTTATGTATTGTTAAAATATTACAGGTTAAGAGAGTCACTAAGTAATATCATTTCATTCGCTTTAGTCGTAATTATGTGATGCGCGAACGAATATTTACGAATATAGAAATAATTTTCGCAAAATCTCAAAATCTAATCAATATTTTTGAAAAATTTTGAAGGCTAGAATTTAAGTTGAGTGACAACCTATCCTGTCACCCAATTTCGTTCCATTCCCTGCAGTCTTTATTTCGTGATGCTGGAACAAAATTTCAGCATTTTAAAACGATTTTCGCAAAATCTCAAAATGTAATCAATATATTTTAAAATTTCAACGCCTATAAATTAAGATTAGCAACTACCTATCCTATCACTAAATTTCGTATCATTCGTATTAGTCGTTATTACGTGATGTTTGAAGAAATATAAGCGTATTTTGAGAGAATTTTCACAAAATCTCAAAATCTAATAAAAATGTTTAAAAATTTGGACACCTATAGTTTATGTTGAGCAACCATCTATCATGTGACCAAATTTCATATCATTCGCTTTAGTCATTATTACTTAATGCGGGAACAAAGATTCACTCAGTTTTAAACGATTTTCGCAAAATCTCGAAATCTGATCAATTTTTTTTAATTAGATGCTTATAGTTTAAGGTGAGTGACCACCTATCATTTCATCAAATATCATTTTTTCACTTTTGCATTTATTACGTGATGTGCGAACACAAATTTACGCAGTTTGAAAGGATTTTCGCAAAATCTCAAAATCCAATCAAGATTTTTTAAAAATTGGACGCCTATGTTTTAAGTTGAGTGACCACCTATCACGACACCCAATTTCATATCATTCGCTTCTGTCGTTTTTGCGTGATGCTTGAACACAAATTTACGCAGTTTGAAAGGATTTTCGCAAAATCTCAAAATCCAATCAAGATTTTTTAAAAATTTGACGCCTATGTTTTAAGTTGAGTGACCACCTATCATGACACAAAATTTCATATCATTCGCTTCTGTCGTTTTTGCGTGATGCTTGAACACAAATTTACGCAGTTGGAAACGATTTTCGCAAAATCTGAAAATCTAATCAAGATTTTTTAAAAATTCGACGCCTATGTTTTAAGTTGAGTGACCACCTATCATGACACCAAATTTCATATCATTCGCTTCAGTCGTTTTTACGTGATGCTTAAACAAAAAAAAAGCGTCACGGACAGAATGACAGAATGACAGACAGACAAACTTTTTTTTGAGGGTCGCATCGGATTCCCGGGTGCTTGAAAGGGATAGAAATCGCAAAATTTTTGAATTCCAAGAAATGTACAGACAAAAGTCTAATTTTATTTATATAGATTTATTTTCAATTTTTTGCTTTTGTAATGCTTTTTGTGTGTGTTTAATGTTTTGTGTAATTATGAATTTCTCTTGTTTGAGCATTAATTAGAATCCATAACCTCCTTTTAAATTTCAGATTTTATGCACTGTATTACAACTGTCTTGAGACTGAGACGTTGTCAACATACAGATGATTTTATTTTCCTGGATTTAACAATTAATGCAAAATCAGAGAAACATTTTTGTGTGGCAGAAATAAAGATCATCTAAAACTTTGTTCAAAGAGTAAGAACAAAAAAGGTGGCAAAAGTGACCATTGCGATTCTCTTTGGATTTACGAGTATGTACTGTGTAAAGACAAACCTACACGAGAGGTACCTGCCAAGGGATGGTGCCTTGAGAAGAGGACTTTTTCGCAAAGGGTTCTATCCGTATTCACATTACATCTAGAAAAAATTGTCCAAAACCCCAGATAGTCAGATCGACAGCCGAGCAGTAGGCCAGAACCATGGACTTTCATACTTCAGCCATCGACCATATTATGTGTCTTATCAACACGGCCATGTTAGGGCCTCCTAGGATTTATACCTTTTAGTATTTCAAAACTAAATACCTACTTTTTGGAAAACATAAAGTTATTTAAAATCTCACATTTCTGTATCTATATAAATAAAATTAGACTTTTGTCTGTACATTTCTTGGAATTAAAAAGTTTTGCGATTTCTATCAGTTTCAAGCACCCGGGAATCCGATGCGACCCTCAAAAAAAAGTTTGTCTGTCTGTCCAGGCGCGTAGCCAGGAAAATTTTTCGGGGGGGGGGATATGCGCCTGGAAAAACATGCGGGGGGGGGATATGAACTTATATGTGTATAAATAGACGGAATTTCATCACTAATCCAAAAATTTCGGGGTGGGATATATCCCGATACCCCCCCCCCCCTGGCTACGCCCCTGTGTCTGTCATTCTGTCGTTCTGTCATTCTGTCCGTGACGCTTTTTTTGTTTAAGCATCACGTAAAAACGACTGAAGCGAATGATATGAAATTGGGTGTCATGATAGGTGGTCACTCAACTTAAAACATGGGCGTCGAATTTTTAAAAAATCTTGATTGGATTTTGAGATTTTGCGAAAATCCTTTCAAACTGCGTAAATTTGTGTTCAAGCATCACGTAAAAACGACTGAAGCGAATGATATGAAATTGGGTGTCATGATAGGTGGTCACTCAACTTAAAACATAGGCGTCGAATTAAAATAAAATCTTGATTAGATTTTGAAATTTTGCGAAAATCATTTCAAACTGCGTAAATTTGTGTTCGCACATCACGTAATAACTGCAAAGGTGAAAAAATGATATTTGGTAAAATGATAGGTGGTCACTCACCTTAAACTATAAGCATCTAATTAAAAAAAATCGATCAGATTTCGAGATTTTGTGAAAATCGTTTAAAACTGAGTGAATCTTTGTTCCCGCATTACGTAATAACGACTAAAGCGAATGATATGAAAATTGGTCACACGATAGATGGTTGCTCAACATAAACTATACGAGTCCAATTTTTTTAAACATTTTTATTAGAGTGAGATTTTGTGAAAATTCTCTCAAAATACATTTATATTTCTTCAAACATCACATAATAACGACTAATACGAATGATACGAAATTTAGTGATATGATAGGTGGTTGCTAATTTTAATTTATAGGCGTTGAATTTTTAAATTAAAATATTTTGATTACATTTTGAGATTTTGCGAAAATCGTTTTAAAATGCTGAAAATTTGTTCCAGCATCACGAAATGAAGACTGTAGGGAATGAAACGAATTTGGGTGACATGATAGGTTGTCACTCAACTTAAATTCAAGGCTTCAAATTTTTCAAAAATGTTGATTAAATTTTGAGATTTTGCGAAAATTATTTCAATATGCGTAAATATTCGTTCGCGCATCACATAATTACTACTAAAGCGAATGAAATGATATTACTTAGTTACTCTCTAACCTGTAATATTTTAACAATACATAAAAACTATTACTTCGCTTTCTTTACTTTTGCAACATACTACATCCATTCTGTGTACTCCTACAATGCTGACGAAAGTTCTTGCTTTTTGGAAATTTGCATTCACTAACCCGTCGAGGACGGGTACTTCAGCTAGTATTTAATATGTTTAAAATGTACTAAAGCAGCGTTTCTCAACCTATGGAGCGCACAGCATTTGCAAGAGGGGGGGGCGAGAAAAACCAAAGAGCAAGTAGTGATGCATGTTTTTAAAAAATCATCTTATTTATTTTCATTTTACACTAAAATATATCCATTTTCGCTTAAAATGTTCATTTAAACTTTACTGATAACATTATTTTGTAGAAAATTCGATTAAATGTTCGTTATGAAAGATTAAAAAACTGAATTTATACTGAAAAATGCGAGAGGGGTGGGGGGGGCGCCACCGTATGTTAGCCTTTGTTCGGGGCCTTTGCGACGTTAAAAGGTTGAGAACTGCTGTACTAAGGAATCTTTGAATTTTATTTTTATATGTATAGGGTGTTCCAAAGTTTTCATTTTACATTCCAGAAATTATTATATTAGATTAAAAAAAGGTTTTTTTTTATACAACTCACGCGATTAATGGAATTGTAAAATTATAAAGGAAAATAGGGGGAAAAATCTATCTTATGTAAAAAGTTTTTACATTTATCATTGCAATTTTCAAACCTATCATTGGCATTGCGGAATGAATTTTCAAGAACTTCTGAAGTTATATTCTAAACATTTCTAAAAGTCGCAATTGAGCTGTAAAAATAAATATATATTTTTTTTTATCTATAGAAAGTTTCTTTTCATAATAATGTAACTTTTAGTAAATTTTAAATGAGATAAAGTGCACAATTTGCCAAGAAATACATTTACATTTCCAGGAACTATATTGAATTCGTACTATAGTGTTTTAAAAAACAACAGAACTTTAATGCGATATTTGCGGATAAAAATTTTAGTTGCTGTTAAGTTAACCCAAATTAAGAATTGCAAGTATATCAACTTGAAATTTCTTCTTTTCTTTCGTTTTATTCAGACAATAAACGATCAGCACCTTTAATATAAAAAAAATGATAAACACTAGATACCCGACTGATGAATATTTCATACACAATTAATGAGTCTTTTTACAGAAGAGTATAACACTTATAAAAATGCAGAACTATAGTACTTGAATGATATACTTTTGGTAAATCAAATCATTTAATCATAAAACCAACGTCTGAAAATTCTCTAATGCTAATAATTTTTTTCGTTGTTTTGATACGATTAGAAAGTCAGCTGAAAGCCACCCATTTAAAACAATCTTACTTTAGTAAAATTTGCAACCATGATGATGCTGTCTGAATAAAATATATATAGTATACTTCGAAGTGATTTTTCAAAGGAATGGTTACAATGAATTAATGAATCTTTTAAAACTATTTTATTCGTACGTTAGTTTTAAGCACCATCAGTAGATAAAGAGTTAACTACCTCTTATTGCCGTTTAATTTTAGATAAGTCAAATGATCCATTCAATTGTTTGCAAATTTATATTTACAAATCTTTAAACATTTTAAATTTATTCTATTTAAGTTGACAATTGCTGCTGAAGTTTCACTCAGAAAGAACTAATATCCATTTGACCGTACACTGCCTGAAATGCACGCCATTTTTCCAGAAAACCTCCTAAAGAAAGAAAGAAAGAACAAAAAGGTGCTAAGGTTATACTTTTAATAGAGAAATTGGCATCGAGTTTTCTTTCTTTTTTCCTAATGATGTTAAGCCTATGTTCTAGGAGTTATAAAGACTAAGAACTTAGAGAACGCGATAAAAGTTTCAGTAATCTCTTTTCAGATAACATAGTTTGAAGAAAGTAAAGTTTTAAATGACTTTTTCATCCTTCTCCCGTTCGCTCTACAAATGAATCTGTCACTGTTGCCATTTGTCAAACACTTTTGTCGATAACCGTATAAGTTCTAAATGCGAATGCAAACTCTCTTACAAGTTATTTTTCTTAAGTTAAACAGCTCAGTTAATTATTTTTTTTTTCAGAAAAATGCTTTCGTAAGTTGAACAGTTCAATTTAAAACATTGAATTTAAATATTTAGTCATTTTGTACTTAATGAAGAGCAAAGCAAAGTTTGCTCCTATATTTCGTTCAGTGGTATCATATAGGATATTTTTTCCAATACATTGTTATGAATTTTCAGAATTTCATTGCTTCGCTAAACATTATATTTAAGACAAATGATATTCCATGCATAAAACAGTTCAAATCTGCATTTTAAAAACGAGGAGATACTGTGTTCAACGAGTACTTTTGTATATTTATGTAGGTACAGCAGGGTTTCTCAACCTGTGGGGCGCGCCTCCCAAGGGGGGCGCAGAACGTTTGCAGGGAGGGGGCGCGAGAGAAACCAAAGATCAAGCAGTGGTATTTTTTTTTTTAATTATCTTATTTATTCTCATTTTTACACAAAAATATATGCATTTTCGCTTAAAATGTTCATTCAAACTTTACTAATAACATTATTTTATAGAAAATTCGACTAACTGTTCATTGTTAACGATTAAAAAACTGAATGTATGTTGAAAAATGTGAGGAGGGGGGCGCAACCGTAAGTTAGCCTCTGTTGGGGGGGCGCGACGTTAACCCTTTGAGGCGCAACCCTTTCCCAATGCTGAAATAAGGGCAGCCGTTGCCATCGCTCGACTTAACTACCAGCAAGATGGCGGACGATCGAAACGTTCATCGCGTGCCACAAATCTAGATACCTTTTTTGACGACAGCTGGCTGTGCCACCCTTTTTTCTGCTTAGGCAATCTATTCAGCTGTTCTCGCATTCTTGCATTTTTCAGCAGATGTCAGTGCTGTTAAAACGAATCGTGACAATTTTTTTTACGGGAAATGACGTGCTAAAAAGTTAAGGATTCTCCTGGAGCTATTTCACCCGCAACTATTTTTATAGAAATCAAATCTATTCTTCGTGACTGGCAACAGTCAAAACGTCAGAGTTTGGTGTTCCCAGAGCGGGAACACTGCGCGTTAAAGGGTTAAAATGTTGAGTACCGCTGATGTACAGTGATTATTTTTTACTGCGCGGACCGATTAACATTATTCTTTTTTTTATTGAAAAGCGAATACCTTAGGGGTGGTCCCACATTAATTCAGTCACGTTTTGATTCTATTATCATTCAGAAAATCGGAAAAAATGTGTTTTTAAACAATTGACTAACCGCTTGAGGGCAAAACCTTCAAGTGGTAATATGTCAAATTTCACCAAGGTTGGCCACTCTTGGATATTAATCAACAAGTTTGGCACGAAAACGGAGCCCTGCTTTTCAGTATATTCTGTATTTGGCGAGAAATTGCCAAACCCTACTATTTAATAATGAGAATTATTTTTTCGTTAAAGTAATTCGATGGGGTATTGCGTTTACAGAAAACCTGCACGAAGGTAGCTGCCTGGGGGAGAAGCCTTAAGCAGAGGAATTTTTTTAAGGGATTCTAACACAAAATAATTTAAATTCGGTGTTCTTTAAATAAAAAACTTGTTTACCATTTAATAAACGGAAGAAAATTGCGATATCTCGACAAATTGGCATACTTTTGCTAAGCCAATTACAGTTTTGAGCACTAAAATAAAGTTTGGCACTACATTCCTAAAACTGCGTACTGTTTGCCGATATTTTAAGCGTTGCACTTGTAGTTTCACCCACTATTATATTGCCACTTCTAGAGAAGTCTAGATAAAGAAATGCCCAGTGTAAAGTAGAATAATTTACAGAACAAGTAACATACAGATTATGGAGCAGCTCATTTTCTCCAAGATACCTTTAAATGCGAGCAAAATTACCATAAAAGATTTCCGGGGGAAATATTTACTACTGCACTTTAAAATAGAAAGAGAGTATAGTAATTCGTAGGGAGTGAAACAGAAGATAAAGCATACAACTGCCAAAGAAATAATCCTTTGGAATTAACTCCTTTTAACCAAATTATTTTGGAAAAAGTCACTATTCATTTTATCAAGGCGTTAGTTACAATTTTACTTAATATAAAATAGAATACTTGCTCCTTTACGGGTAAAGATACCCTCTTATCGATGCCATTCGAAAGAAATAACTATTAAATTTTAGCACTTTAGAGCAGTGTATACATTCACGCTCGTTTATAATAACAGGGCTTGACTTTGCCAAAACCTGAAAACTAACATTTCGCAAAAAGAACAAATTTCTTAAGTATTACAATGGAACGACTCCAAATTTAAAATGGTTTTTCTGTATTAAAGCTGAACTATATCCATTTTACTTCCCAACTACTCAACTTCACTTACAACGGCTTAAATGCGACGCTCCTCGTAAAATGGCTGAAAAAACACATTTACAAAACCATAAAAACAAACAGCTACAATTACATCGGCATTAATACCACTTGAGACTCGTTCAAAGAGAACCGATATCAATTTTATTGTACATTATCAGAAATATACGCTATTATCTTACCAATTCTATTAGGAAATAAGAAATAAATAAACCTGATACAAGCAATAAAAAAAGAATGCTTTTTAATTTTTTTTTTCGAGTTTCTACGTTACAGACATTGTAACGCATGTAGAATCTTAAAAGAATGAGATGATTTGGTAATTGCTTTTTGAGAAGAAGAAATTCAAAGAAAGTTTAAATCGCTTTTTTTCTCCTATTGTATTCTCTAGCGGCAACGAAGAAATCAGTCATTGTTAGTTATCGACAAAGCGTTTGAAAAATGGCGGTCCTAAATGCAGTAATTCTTCTTATGGTAGATACTTTTGGATTGTTTCTTTTATGAGCTAATTCGAAATTATTTCACAATGCTGCAACAGTTCTGGAGATGAAAACAGTTGTTTAAATATACATTTAAGTACTATTACTTGAGGGAGGAGGCTATTACTATACACTAGCTGGAACACTAATCAAGTGTTCGATTTAACCCTTTAACGCGCAGTGTTCCCGCTCTGGGAACACCAAACTCTGACGTTTTGACTGTTGCCAGTCACGAAGAATAGATTTGATTTCTATAAAAAAAAAGTTGCGGGTGACATAGCTCCACGAGAATCCTTTAATTTTTAGCACGTCATTTCGCGTAATAAAATTGTCACGATCATTTTTAACAGCACTGACATCTGCTGAAAAATAGAAGAATGCGAGAACAGCTGGACAGATTGCCCAATGCTGAAAAAAGGGCAGCCGTTGCCATCGCTAGACTTAACTACCAGCAAGATGGCGGACGATCGAAACGTGGATCGCGTGCCACAGATCTAGATACCCTTTTTTGACGCAGCTGGCTGTGCCGCACAGCCAGCTGCGTAAAACCTATTGGACACCTTGCGAATTTGCCACCCATGGCGATTTTTCATTATTTGGCGACTTGCGTACATGTAAAGTTAATAAAAGCTACGGAACAGATAGGATAGATTGCCACCAATGGCGACTTTTCATTATTTGGCGATTTACACATGCTCAAAACCTATAATTACTGTTCATTTAAGGTTACCGGAAAACCGTTATTCATATTTTCATTTACATAATCGTTTGCAGATTGGTGTACTTAGCACCACGAATTATATCATCTCGTCGTGCTAGCAAATATCCAAAGTGCACTATAACTGCTATAATGGCATAGTTAACGCCGCCCAATATTTCTACTGGTAGCAAATAATCCAGCTGGACCGAACCGGCTTTAAAATAATCTGCATTTTAATTATTTTTCATTTTCAAGATTAGTTATTCTGTTTTGGAAAAACGAATAATCGCTCATTCTAAACTCCTGTTGTCTAAGCGAACTTACTATTTGAAAATTGTCAACTTTGTGTAACACATTTTGAGTTATGTATTTCATATAGTTTTTATTTTGGCGTAAAATGGGCGTATTTCTAACTCATGTTTTTAAATTTCACGCGATTCTAGATACTTGGAAACGCTTTGTTGCAAAAGAATGAATGATTTTATGCCAAATCTGACAACCATTCTGTTTATTTTTTCAGTTTTTTATTAATATCTTCTAAAATAATTCGATTTTCGAAATTTAAGTCAGCTTAGCAGGTTCCTCGGAATTTTTCGAATCTTTGGGCACCTTGGTCGAAACTCAAATTCCCACGGTTTAGGACTAGATAAGAAAACAAGCTTTGACAGCGCCAGCTGCCTTAACTTCTTTTTTTTAGAATAGAGAGATACCAGTGATGCTTTAGCATTAGCTTGTGTACAGTATTATGTTGTAGATTTCCCCGCATAATAATCGCACATAGACTTTCACCATGAAAAATTGGTATAAAAAGTGCGCCTATTACGCGAGTAAACACGGTAATATAGTTAAGGAATGGTTTAAAACAGTTTGAAGGATATATATAAGTGCCTAAAATAATGGTGTATGTGTTCCAAAAAATCGTATATATACCCTATTTCACATCGTGAAATTTTCACTTACACAAGGGTTCTTGAAATACATTCCTCGCGCAAATCAAGACTCCACTGTACAGTCTCACAAAAATCAATCTCGATTGATAAATAAAAGAAGTAAAACCCCAAAGCTTCCGTGTTAAAAAAAAAATGCGAACTATTGGAAAAACAATAAGCTCATATCCCTCTCTCTATACAAGTTGTAGATCACATAATTCCCTTGTCACAAACAAGTTTCATCGGATGGATCTTGAAGAAAACAAATAGTGTTCCAACAGGGACCATTCTTCAAGGATGACACCCCTCCCCCTCCCCCCCACCCCGCACATCTTGAGAAGAGCGAATGAAAATGGAATTCCATGATCTGGAAGGATGGAAAGAGAGGCAAATGATAGATTCAGATTCTAATCACACAGTACGAGTTTCTGATTCTGCGGTGTGGTATATATCCCAAATGTGTGTCAGTCCCTCTTGATGCAACTGGAAATTCGAAATCAATAAACACGTGACTTGCGTTGGGTAGGAGAGACACATTTGTTGCTTTCACATTATGCGCTGGAGAATGCATTATTGGCTGGTAATGCATATGTAATACTCTCTGGAGTGTATTGATGCAGAAAGCGCTGCTAAATTTTCGGGTTCGCCGCTCTATGTAGAAAGTTCTAGTAAAAAACAAAAAGTCCATTTGTTAGGACGGAACACGAATTTTATCGCTTCTAGAACTCCGTCGAACAATCTGCTGTACAAAATTCACAGGCACTAACGACCAGTAACTTGCTTATAGCAGTCCACTTAGTACAGAAGCTTTCACAGATGTTGTATAACGCACACAACAAAATAATTCCGCAAGCTAAAATTCAGTGGAAACTCACGAGGGAAATCATAAACAGTTTCTCAGGAGTCAGAAATGATGATTTCACACACAACATTCAAAAGCAAGCTTCTCAAAACAAGCAAAATATTCCTTCTATAAGCGTCAGTACAGAGCCTTATGCTCTAGCAGAACGGAATTTGCTTCTAACGCAAACAGCAGACCGACTTGAATTCATAGGCCTCAATACCTTTTATACCCTTCGACGTACATTCTAGGAACTCCCAAAAGAACCCGAACAATCGTGCTTTGATTACGTCATAGAAATGTTAATGAGAAATACAAGGCTACTACGTAATACTATTGCAGCAAAACAAAAATTATAACCCCCATTGGAAAAATTGAGCCAAATGTCCAAAATATCACCAAGATTGGCGACTTCTTGGCGAAATATCGCCAAATTCGACTCCAAAAATAAGTCCCCAAAAGTGAAGTTAGTTTAAGCTCTAGCACCAATATATCTCGAAATTTCGAGAAAACTCAATATTAAGCAATGAGGGAAACACAAAACTCAGCGTTCTAGTTAACCATAACGCAGCAAAATGCAAAATTTTAATTATTTGACGAGTAGAATACGAATTTTAGACTAATTTTAACCATTAAAGGGCAGAAAGTCCTAGAAATTCGTAGCAGTATAATCATATCAATGTTCAAACTTTTAAACTCCTGAAAAAAGTTAACTTTGTTTTTTTTGAAAAAATCTGAGATTTCGGTACATAAATACAAATGTCAATTATGTCAAACCTTCAGAATTCTTAGAATAACTTTTTACAAGCTGTACTATGCACGGTAATAAAAGATAAACATTAATAATAGAAAATTGAGCAGGATGTGTCACTCTTCGAAAATTTTTGCGGCGCATCTTTATCTTGAAGAATGTTTTCAGAAAGTTTGATAACGGACACTGCTGTTTCATTAATTACGGTGCGTAGTACAGCTTATGAAGAATCATGCTGAATTTTTTCGAGTCCCTAATAGCATCAGTTTATTTTCCTTCGGCTTTGCGTATTAAGTCCGTGAGGGAAATTTCATTTCTTCGAACAACACCCTTAACCCTTTGAAGCGCAACCATTTCCCAATGCTGAAAAAGGGCAGCCGTTGCCATAGCTCTATTTAACTACCAGCAAGATGGCGGTCGATCGAATCGCTCATCACGTGCCACAGACTGGCTGTGCGCTTGCACAAGCTGCGTTAAAAAATGGTCTCTAGATCTGTGGCACGCGATGAACGATTCGATCGACCTCCATCTTGCTGGTAATTATATCGAGCGATCGTAACGACTGCCCTTTTTTCAGTATTGGGCAGTCTATCCAGTTGTTCTTCTATATCGAGGCTGGCTGTGCAGCACAGCCAGCTGTCGTGAAAAAAGGGTCTCTAGATCTGTAGCACACGATGACGTTTCGATCGTCCGCCATCTTGCTGGTAGTTAAGTCGAGCGATGGCAACGGCTGCCCTTTTTTCAGTATTGGGCAATCTATCCAGCTGTTCTCGCATTCTTCCATTTTTCAGCAGATGTCAGTGCTGTTAAAAATAATCGCGACAATATTTTTACGGGAAATGACGTGCTAAAAAGTAAATGATTCTCGTGAAACTATGTCACCAACTATTTATATAGAAATCAAATCTATTCATCGTGACTGGTCAGAGTTTGTTGTTCCCAAAGCGGGAACACTACGCGTTAAAGGGTTAATTTCATGTGCCCGGCATTTATTTTGGCTATAACTAGTTCGTCTTGGCAGACCGCCGGGATAATACGTAGGTACCGTTTTTTCTAGAGCCCATTGTAATTGCCTACACAACGAGCTTTGACTTCTAGTTCAACGTGAGCAAGCTCAATCGAATCCCATGACTTCAATATATAATAATTGATCCACGACTTCATAAATAACCAAACATTTTGCTACTCACTCTTATAATTGCCACAAGTACGCCTCATTGAAATAGGAATCCAGGTTAGGAGATACATGCGATATTTTTCGAAAAGATGCAAGGAGCGGAATCTCGGCACAGCCATCCCTCATTCACCAACGCGAAAGTAATCTTGGAAAATAGTTCTTCGCGCCGATTACCTCCCGCTTTTTTCTCCCTATCCCCTGCCAGAACATTCATTATGTATCACTGCCTACGACAAGAGAAATATTCTGGTGTCTGTCCTAAAGGAATCCAATGGATCCCTCCTCCACTGCTGATGAGAAATGGATGGGGGTGAAAAATTTGAATGAATAAATTATCTGGGAGAAAAATTTCACTTACTGATTCTGGAAACACATCCCTCTTTCCCTCCCTCTCTCTATAGTAAGACGGAGTTAAAAAATAAGTTTATAATATTCTTAGAATTCCTTAATAAATAAATGCTCAGTGAGTAAAATTATGCTTATGTATCCTATACTTACGCAGATCCCCGACCTCTAACAATTCCGAGTTAACCACTCCAAGATAAAACTTTTACAGCCATTATTTCAAAAAGATAAAAAAAATTAAGAACAAAAATCCTAATAACATCTACACCACCCGCCCAGGTGCTGTAGTGGTTAAAGAACCATTCTATCACGCCTTGGGTCCGGGTTTGCTTGGGCATGGGTGTTAACTTGTCCGTCCCTTCATAGGGGATAAAAATCTGCCGGCCCATTGGATGCTTCCATAATAAAATGGCGACAATCTGCGCTACTATAGAAATCTGAAAATCCACACGTTCCCTCATTTTTAAGCGATTTTTCGCTATTTTCAGCTCTATTTTATTTCTGGGAGTAAAAAAAAAAAAAAAGTTAATCATTAGCGCGACAAAATTAGGCTCTACAAGTGACAATGACGTCACATTTGAAGTCACTCATCACGCTTTGAAGAGAAAGTTGCGGTTTTAATTCGTTTTAAACAGTTTTTTCAGGTAACATAATTTAATTTTTTTTTTCATTAAATGATATCGCTTGCATGAAGCATTAATATAACAGGGGCTGTGTACACAAAACGAAATCCTTTGAATGCTAAAAGTTTCCGCACATTTCCAGAAGAGCATGAAATTTGATTTGGGTGTATAATAAAAATTGAATATGAAGTTATTTATTTTAGGTGGACGAAGATGAAAATATATTGAGCGTAGACATGTTTTCGTCAAACAATTTTTCTAATGTCCGTTGTAATTCCCTCCACAACGGGCTTTGACTTTCTAGCGTATCAATATTGCTTTTACATTGGAACAAATTTTAATATTGGATTAATAATAACAGTATTGCGAAAATGTGTATTTAAATTATTCAAAATATTAGATAAATGAAATTCGTAGTTTCAAATTGATCTCTGAGCGTCACATCAAAATCAATGCCGAATAACAAGCCTAGTAAGTATTGCTAAGAGCTATTCTAACTTAAAAATAAATTTTCTCAAGTTCTTTAGGGGCAAAAAAAAAAAAAAAAACTTTCACGTCAAAAGCAATATGAACAGACGCGTATCAGGCAGAAAAATCTACTGAGACTTAACAATCCTTTTTGTTAACAACCTTCTAAATATGTATTTGCTCCCAGCGGGTAATTGAACATTCGGAGGTATCAGTAACAAAAAAAAGAAACTGAACTTCAAAAACGCTGTTCAATTTAGGCTGATTGGGGGGAAAAAGAAAGAAACAGCAATAAACAATAAAAAAAAGAAAGAAAAATATGTAAAAAAGAAATTCTAAGCCCTTTTTCTCTTTCGTGATCATAGGCCGGCAATTGTTTGTTCACAACTCTTTTTTCTTTTAAGGCGATTAGCGTGCAATATGACTGTTTCATCAGTAGAGCAAAAGTGAGAGAAAAAGAATTCCCATGCGTAAGCCCGGTGAGCTGTTGCACACTTTCATGATTTGAAAAATAATTTGACTTTTTCTTTTTATTGGGTGGGGGAAGTGGATCATTAGGCATGTAGGTTAGGCATGCGAGTCTGGGATCAGTTAAAATGTTTCTTTTTGATGAAGCAGAAACGACTTCAGAAGCAGTCGATGACAAATTTCCTTGTTAACCCTTTAACGCGCAGTGCTCCCGCTCTGGGAACACCAAACTCTGACGTTTTGACTGTTGCCAGTCACGAAGAATAGATTGGATTTCTATAAAAACAGTTGCGGGTGACAGAGCTCCACGAGAATCCTTTACTTTTTAACACCTCATTTCCCCTAGAAAAATTGTCACGATTATTTTTAACAGCACTGACATCAGCTGAAAAATGGAAGAATGCGAGAACAGCTGGATAGATTGCCCAATGCTGAAAAAAAAGGACAGCCGTTGCCATCGCTCGACTTAACTACCAGCAAGATGGCGGAAGATCGAAACGTTCATCGCGTGCCACAGATCTAGAGACCCTTTTTTGACGCAGCTGGCTGTGCACAGCCAGCTGCGTCAAAAAAGGGTCTCTAGATCTGTGGCACGCGATGAACGTTTCGATCTTCCGCCATCTTGCTGGTAGTTAAGTCGAGCGATGGCAACGGCTGTCCTTTTTTTTCAGCATTGGGAAAGGTTGCGCCTCAAAGGTTAAGGGGACTAACATCCACCCACTTAGTCTACGCAAAAATACTAATTTTGGCTAAAAATTCCACTTATAAACTCTATATTTTAATGAGTAATAAAAAATTACTGAAAAGATTAAAAAATTGTAATATGCCTGAAATTATTTACAAGTTATTCATAGTAAAATTTACTGTCAATGAAATTTTATAGTAAGAATGGACCACCCTCCCCCTCATAGCTAGGCACCTCCCATGTGAAAGCTATAGCTACGTCCGTGATTGGTACATTCCATAACACTTCTTAAAATTAGGATAGTTTCTCTACCCGAACATTGGCACATTCCGTTATACTTGGGAAAATTTGAGAGTAGTTCGCTAAATTCGTAAAAATGTTTTAACACAACTGACTTTTTATTTCTGGTAGACTTCACAAAATTATAACTTAATAAGCAATATCGAAGTTTTTTTTTTTAAACAAAAGCGATATTATGTTTTTTCATTGCGGTAGACTGGTAAGAATTTCTAAACTAGTTGGAAAAATTGTAATCATTCCTTACATCCAATCAAAAACAAGTAAGTTTAACAAAATTACAAACTTAATTAGTTGCAAACTTTAAAAATAAAAACTATGATATCGTTTCTATTCATGCGAGACTAGGCAAAACTACACAAACCTAGTTGGCAAATTTTAAAATAAGTTATTAGATAAGGGCTTCTGCCCCCCCCCCCACTCCATAAAAAAAGTCTTAGCAATAGCCTTGTTTGCTGCCACTGAAAACATAACATACACAAGACTGAAAGTATGCTATGAAAATCCACACATACTGGAGTTAAAAGTTAAATGCCCTACACTAGGCCATTCCTAGAATAATATTCCACCAGTCAGTCAGAAGCACAACATGGGATTAATAAAATCAATTAAAAACTATTCGTGCTTTTCATTGGTGGAAAATCTCCAAAATATTGATACAGAACAGCTATATGCTGAATTGACGGGTGTGATTGCTCAAAAGTACGGAAGTCTAGAAATTTCCAGGAACCAATCGTAATCTTAGGACGAAACAAACTTTATTTTTTTTAGCAACTCTTTTAGAACATTCTCCAATACACAGTTCGAAATAATTGGCAAGTGCTTTTTTAACCCTTTCAGGCGCAACCCTTTCCCAATGCTGAAAAAAGGGCAGCCGTTTCCATCGCTCGACTTAACTACCAGCAAGATGGCGGACGATCGAAACGTTCATCGCGTGCCACAGATCTAGAGACCCTTTTTTGACGCAGCTGGCTATGCGGCACAGCCAGCCAGGGTCTCTAGATCTGTGGCACGCGATGAACGTTTCGATCTTCCGCCATCTTGCTGGTAGTTACGTCGAGCGATGGCAACGGCTGCTCTTTTTTCAGCATTGGGCAATCTATTCATCTGTTCTCGAATTCTTCCATTTTTCAGCAGATGTCAGTGCGGTTAAAAATAATCGTAACCATTTTTTGACGGGAAATGACGTGCTAATAAAAAGTAAAGGGTTCTCGTGGAGCTATGTCACCCGCAACTATTTTGATATGAATCAAATGCATTCTTCGTGACTGGCAACAGTCAAAACGTCAGAATTGGGTGTTCCCATAGCGGGAACACTACGCGTTAAAGGGTTAAAAAGCATTTGCAAAAGGGCGAAACCATAAGCTAACGCATCTGACAGCTGAACAACACAGAGCGATTTCGCTCTCACAAGCAGTGTTCTACATGAGCCCCCCTTTGAAAAATGCAAACTATGGTGATAATTTACGTACTAGTACAACGTAGATGTGATTCAGCACAAGTATAGTATATTTCTGAGGCAACACTACAGTATATAACCTGCGCCTACAAGAGGCTATTCAAAACTAACTTGGGCTGATCTGCTCTCTATATCACAAAGTCTCTATCACAAAAGTATATCTGAAGTCTCCGTCTTTTTCGTCAAATGGGCTGCGTAATACTAACACTATACGAGAACTCAAACATTCAGGGCCGCAACTAGAGGGGGGGGGGGGCATGCGAGACACGTGTCCCCAGTTCTATGTTGAGGGAGGTGCCAAAATCTTTCATGAATCCAAAGAAAGGGGCGCAAGAATTAAGAGAATCCCCGGGCATCGCCCTGAGGGCCTGTCAAAATTAAGTTTTGCTACGGGTCAACCAACGACTCAACTCTTGTTGCCTCACTGCAAACATTACAAGCCAAATTTTGCCAAGCTTGGTGGTTCTTTGTTAAAATTTCGTCAGATTTGGAGCAAAAGTTGAACCCAAATACGCGATATTGTCAATCTTTGCCGAGAAACGGCCAACCGTAAGGTTATGCTATGGGAAAACTAAAGGTCCTTATCTCGCGTTCTAATTAACCGATTTAATATGCAATAAAATGCGAAATTTAATTACTTGACAGGGAAGAGATTAATTTTATACTAAATCAAACCCCAGAAAAGCAGAACATCTCGAAAATTTAGCAACAATATCAATAAGTCAACTCGATAGATTTTGGCTTTCTTTTCTATAAACCAATAACAGTACACCTGATAATTTTATAGAAAGAAAATGGCACACGAAACATTTAAGCGTGAAGTTGATTTCCAGTTCATCTAAAGTTAACTTTCATTAGGAGGCGATGCGTTTATTTAAAATATCCTTAACCAAAACATAAATTACTATCGCATTGTTAAGCGGAAAAGCCGGAAGTAATTTGAACATACTAATTCGGAGAACCGTCCTCGAAAATCTCAAAACAGTCCCGGCGCCATAGAATGGAAGTCTGAGAGAAGAGATCACTTCTGCAAGAATTCTCTCTTAATTAAAAAGGCTTATTCTTTCTCGCTTCCCCTCCTCCCCCCTTTCCTCTCGTATAATATACGCACTCTACTGATCTTTTCTACCGCACTTCCCGCTGTTCGAAAAGTTCCTCCTGTAATTGGGAAGCGTCGAATTCCCAAGAAGGTCGCGCTCCTTTCTCGGTGTTCTTCTTCCTGGGTCAACGTCGTTCCGAAGGTTCGATATCGATGGGTTCCTCTTCTCTCATCACATCGGATTGATTGCCCTCCATCGTAGGTAGGGAGCATTGTCATAGGACGCCGGCCGCCCCTGATGAAAGAGGATGAAGCCACGTGCGGATGAAGAGAAGGAAGAACAAAGTGCGTTTGATAGGGGAATGATCCGATTAAAATAGCTTGTCCAGTTACATGCACACTGCCAGAATAAATTTATTAGGAAGGGGTATCATATTCAATTAAATATTAAAAGGCAGACTGTTCAAAACAAGTATTACCTGCACCAGCGTTATCTACAGTAACGATGGGCGCCGGCAGAATATTTCCCGGGGGGGCAAAGACTACTTCAACGTATGGTTACCATGTTGGAAAGAGCAAAAAAGCAAGAAAAAATACTGTTTACAAAATCCAGGGGTGGGGCATGCCTTATGCTGCCCGTGCCCTATGCTGCCGGTACCCATGACAGTAATTGATGGCTTTTTTTATTGAACCATTTACAATTTTTATGCGCGCCATGCATAGGATTTGTCAGTGGTATCTAAGTAAAGCGTCTAACATAGAATACAGCAATTTCAAATTTGTTATCCATCAGTATTGAATCTTTTTGTACTCTTATTCTGATATCTACAATAACTTCAGGCTGCTTTCTATTGAGCCATTTACAAGTGTTTCATCGGCCCCAGTTCAGTGTGAGTTTGCTCCCGTCGAGTTCAGTGTGGGAGTAGAGCTCTCTGAGTAAGTACGTTTGCTTTGCTCTGTGAGAGAAGCGGGGTTACATGCTGTTTATGAAGCTTTGAATTTAGAGTGTCGTGTGTAAATTCTTGATTGCTGAGTCTTGAGAGACTGTTAGTGTTATCTCTCGTATATTTTCACTGAATTTTTGCCTTTAAAGTGCTTTATTTTGTGTGAAAAATACAGCATTTGTGAGAGCTTCGGATCTAAGCGGACTGTTAAAAGCGCATTACTGTTGGATTGTGCCCGTGAATATTGTACAGCTGATTGTTCGACTAAGTTCTAGAAGCAATAAAGTTTGTGCCCCATCCTGACAAGTGACTTTTAATACTAGAACTTTCTACACCAACTGGACTTTAGAACGACGAACCCAAGAAATAAGCAGAGGTTTGGTTTCAGCAACAATAGTGATCTCACGGTTCATCCATTCTGGATATTCCAGAGTTGCCAGATAAACAGTACGTCCTACAAGGATAGTAGAATTAAGGTGGAATGACAAAAAGCCAGCGTATAACTTGATATTGGCGAGAACATAAACTTGGCCGAGATAACCAATGTCGATTTCAGAGCAACCATTAAATTTAATCCAGTAAAATTAAAGTAATTTAACCGCGAACAAGTAATTTTAAAAATGGTGCAGGGCACCAACAGGGCCGGCCCAAGGGGGGTGCGAATGTAGGCGATCTCCTAAGGCCCCGCGCTTATAGAGGCCCCGCTCCTGGGCCATTTTATTGCTATCTCATAAGACATGATAGAGAAGAGGCCCCGCTCTTGCGCTTCGCCTGGGGACCCGCACGCCCCTCGGGCCGTGTCTGGCACCAAGAAAAAATTATGCCAGAACGGTGCCAAAGAGGAGAAACCAAAAACTTCGTTGCGATTGCTACTTGACGTAATGTAATCCATTTTTAGCCCAGAACGGCGACGCTCAGACTAATAACCTCTCAGAAAAATAAGCAATTAAAAGATATTGCATACGGCAGAAAGCGAAACAAACTGAAAGCCAAAATGAGGGGAAAATGAGAACAGAGAAAATGAGTTGGAATGCACGATTTTGAAAAGATTAAATTAAAAAAGCAGAAAGTAAATGATAATTAATTAATATGTGATCTACATCACAGCTCACTCCACCTATTCCTCCTCTATGGGCGCAAGAACCATCTTCGAGTCTGTTGTCAAAAACCTCGAGAAAAACTCTCAATCAAGTAAGCAAACGATACTCACAGCAAAGTTCCTTAGTCTTCCGAGAACACTCTTATTCCTGCGTTCCAGAATAGGCGAGACGGCGTAATCCCCGCTCTTGCAGTCGGGTCCATGCTTCGGGTTCGAGCACCTCCTCTCGCAGTCGCATTCCTCGACAACTCCACCGCCCACAGACTGGCAGCTGCCGACAAGAGAATCCCTGACCATGGACGCAACTCCAGAGTCTCCCATGTCCTCTTGCTGTTCCGCTGCCGTCACTGCCTCAGTGGCTGAATCGTTGGCGGCATCCGCGTGAGAATTCCTGTTGCTGCTGGTATCCTTGGGGGTCCTCGCCAAAATGGCCGACGTGAATTCCTCTTGCGTGTAAGCTCGTTCCGCCGCGTCTTTGGACGAATCTTTGGAATTGTTGTCGGACGATATGTTCGTGTCCGACTGGGGAAGTCCGGAATCCTTTCGGGAGTTCTCGGTGTCGCCCGATCTCGACTCGGGACTCGTCGGCGTCCTATGGACGATGACCTCTCCGGCCGAATTCAATTCGGGCAGCAAGGAAGAGGTGGCGTCCCAGTCGAACTCCTCCGGAGGTTCATAGTAGATGTGTCTGTTGGGGAGAGTTGAGTTGTTGCAATCTGCAAAGAGGGAAAACATTTTTTTTATTAAAGCAATAGCACTTACGCATACATCTATGCACTTTGTTGCCCGAGGGCACTAGGTGTTAGGACATAATGTGTCGAAAAAAATTGTCAGCTGTCAATCGCGATGTAATGATGTGGTATTTTGTTTTTTTCATAAATACACATATTTTAAAAACACATAACCAGGGGTGCAGAAAATGTTTTTAGTTCCAATATTTCCCCCAAGCCATACGAAAATTCCCCCAAAATTTTACGTTATACGCTTGTTTAAATTTTGTGTATTACCATACATATATAAAAAAAAATTCACTATACATGTGGCATCTTTAAAAGCCTATAGACTGAACTTGTATAGCATTCCTAGGTGTTAAAACGGTAAATTAAGTTAATGAAGTTTTAATCTAATTCTTATGCCAAATATTTGTTAATAATGCACAGTTTTAATTAGAAAATAAAAAGATATTGATTATCTTTTTTCTTATAAATATTCAACTACTAAAAAAATGCTATTTTTCACTGTGTCTACAGATGTTGTCAATAACTTTCTTGTTTTGTAGATCATGAGTCTATTGAAAAAAAAAAAAAATCTGTTGAAATCCTATTTTTTCTCATGAAAATGTCTGCTTAAGTATGCTTTTAATAATTCTGTTGCTTTATGCACTGGAGTTCCATTCCAAGAAATAAACACTTTTTGAAAGAGATAATCAGATTTAATGGTTCTATTATAAATGTGATTTCCGATAGAACCAGCAGATTCACAAACTCACTCATTGCAAATTTGCTAGCAGTTTTCAAGAAGGTAAACTATTTCTGGTACATCAAGTTAGGTGAAAGCTTTGAAAATGGGAAAGGGAAAGAAAACCTTTGGAAATTTTGCAGTTCATTGTTTAAATCGAAATCGGTACATTTTCCCGCAAAATTTCCCCAGGTGGGTAAAATTTCCCCTCTATCATAGATCGCCGGATCGGGCATATTCTGCACCCCTGCACAAAACACTCAAGTTTTTCAGTCCCCCTTCTTCTGATATACTGTGTGCGGACTTCTGCTGAAAAGGGCTCAAAATATTTCAGCCGAAACATACGTACAGCTTGATAAGTATACGTACAGCTTGATAAAGTTTTAATTATTTCTCTCTACACATAGTTTTTTTAATAACTATATGCTTTAGTCGTTTCTAACCGTATATAATTTTGCTTTATGAGGATATGTGTACTTAACCATTTTGTGTTAACTTTAATTATTGAATTACATTATATCAAATCACAGCACGGTTTTGTCATATATTTACATTTTAAGTACCCGAGCCTCCGACAGCATGATATTCGGTTTTACGTCATGGTTTGGAATGTGCCAAAAAATTTAAAAATCTATGAAAATCACGGGAATAGTTTTTTTCCCCCCAGGATAAAAAGTAGCATATGTAAAATCAAATTCAGGTAAAAAGCTAAAGGATAATTTGATAAAGCTCTTCTGGACTGATTAATAAAAGTTAGTTTTTACCGATGAAAATTCGGCTTACGAGAATAAGGAAAACCCAAAAGTATCGTGCACATCTAAATAATTTCATAATGGAGTTCTAATATTCTTACTTAAAATTCAACCATTTCTCAGCTTTTACAAATTTTGTATTAGACATGATCTGAGGTGACACATTCATGACCTTGTGTGTGGATATCACATTCTGAATATAAACTGTCATCGAAAACAAACTATTAATTTAAAAAAAAAACCTCAATGGATTTATAAAATTGTGGTATACTAAAACGCTACTGTATTTTCTATGTGACTTCACCAGTTTTTCTTTTTAGTATGTTCACAAATACGTAACTGCAAAATTTAAAAGCATAAAAATTAAAGTAAAAAAGTATAACTATGTCTTTTAGTTTCTTTTTCTTCACAGTATAGAAAATCCTACTATATAGTTACGCTGATCCCTGACTCACTCTCTTAACAATTCCGGGCAACCACTCGAATAAAAATTTTACCGCCATTACTCCAAGAAGATTAAAAAGTTCAAAAAGCTTAGAAAGCTCCAAAAGCGTAATAACATTTACACCGTTAGTCCGATCCTCTTTAAATTTTTCAGAATTATGGATAAAAATGTAGAAAACAATCTGCGCTGCTTCAAAAATCTGAAAATCTACCCGTTCCTTCATTTTAAGCGATCTTTCGTTCCATTTTATTTCAGAGTCAAAAAAGTGAATCATTTGAGAGACAAAATGAGCTGTTTCAAGTCACATTACGTCATACTGAAATCACGGTCATCGGGCTTTGAAGGGAAAGTTGCGATTTCAGTTCGTATTAAACCGTTTTTCCAGATAACATATTTTAATTTTTTAAAAATTAAAATGATCGTCTACTTGAAACATTGATATAAGAGAGTCTGTGTACACAAAATAAAATCATTCGAATGCGAAAAGTTTCCGTTCGTTTCCCTCCTAAGAGCATGAAATTCGATTTGGGTACATATAACAAAAATTGAATATGAAGTTATTTATTTTAGGTGGGCGAAGATTAAGTATATTGAGTGTAGACATATTTTCGTCAAGTATTTTTTCTAACGGCTGTTGTAACTGCCTCCATTAAGGGCTTCTAGTTTCTCATATTTACCTAATGCTGTTTTTTATGCATCATTAAAACAATGGATTAATTTTTTTCCAGCACCCTCAATAACTGAGGCTACGAGCTACCACTGCGTACAGGTGCTGAAATAATAATAATAATAATAATAATATTCGCGATTTAAATTTTATCAATTGAGATAAGCATACTAAAACTTGAATAATTAACAAAAATTTACTGTTTTTCATAGCATACAAACGTCCCTCCTATCACACACACTCAAACAAACAAACAAACAAAAAATGTGGTTATAAGTTGACTAATTCATAAGTTTTAAGGTGAGGCAAGTCAAATTGGCGGATTCAGGGACAGATATACAAAGACTGGCAGTTTTAGTAAACAGCTTCTAAACAATGTTGTCACGTTCAGCGAACCAGAACTGTTAATAACCGAGCTGATATCATCTACCGTCATTGAAATTCTGAACCAAGTGTAAGCCGATGCATCCGCCGATTCTGAGGACCTGTCGCGTGCTGGCGGAATTTTGTGTACGCACTGCACAGCCGAAGATTTGACTCCACACCCACAGCACGCGATGCCAAGAGACAATGCGAAATTTGTTTTTAAATATCCTTTTAATTTTGTAATTTTTTTTTCTTTCCATAATACGCAAAATGGTACTAAAGTGAAACACTGTTGGTGAACAAAAGGAGTGTTGATAACACTATATTTAACCATTTACGCATTTATTCATTTGAAATCCCTGCTTTTACAGGGACACCGAAAGGGCTTTCGCTACGCTACAATGTCTGTTTTAAGGCCCCAACAAAGGTCCACGTTTTAGGTATATGTTTATGTTGTTACGTCAAAGATACTCATGAGCTATCTGCTAGGGATGGACGGTGTCATGGCCGGAGGCCTTTCTAAGGGGTTCTAAAGCGCATTTATGTTTTGTATGGAGAAAACCAACCAAAATCCCAGACCGTTAGATCGACAACTGCTCTTCCGTGTCCGAACTAAGAGATGAGTTTGATCTCATATTTTAAAGCCCGAGCCCGAGGATTTCCAATCCGAGTTCACCCGATATTATTTATGTCGAAGCCATAGCCCGAAATTTCAGCTAAGAGATAAATAAAAGTCAATTACTTCATTGAAAGAATATCACAAATTTTGCTGTTTGTGTAAATCAAAGACAAACATTATAGCAAACTCTTAATGCACTTTCTAGTTCTTTATATTCAAGTTTATCCAATAGTAATTAATTTATTTCTCCCATGAATTATTTTTTAAAAATCTGTTTGCAAGGAGTATGTTCAATAAAGAAGAAATTTGACCCGAGCCCGAGCACGGTTCGGGCTCATCTGTACGGGCTCATCACACGGGACCTTCCCACATCAGCCATCTTCCATGTATAGGCATAATCCTCATATGAATATTAATCTTTACAGCGAAAAACTCTTATCTGGGTCATAGGATATTGGCTTGATTATTTCTTTACAATGCATCATCGTTTATAATTCACTGGTTAACCACTGAACAAGCGGTCTTGTAACCGGATTTTTGCCATTTCGATCCCTGACTTACTAGTGAAGATCACCGTGGTTCCAAAAATTTAGTTCGAAGGTCTTTAACAATTTTTAACTCGTTCCAGTAATCAGTTCCTTCCTTAAAAATCAGTGCACTTTTACGATATTTGTAGCACGCATAGATAGGCGAAAATGTGTTGAAAGACTGAGGTAGGCTGATAAAAAAACACTATAAATAAACATTAATTTTCTTAGAAAATGTTGAAAAGTGGAAGCAAGTAATCGCAAAATATCACTTTACAAATTTGAAAATATATGACATCCCTGAATATTAGACATAAATGGTTAGACTAAAACAAATTCCATTAGGCTTTTCTTAACCTTTTGACGCGCAACCCTTTCCCAATGCTGAAAAAGGGCAAAGTCCGATGGCAACAGCTGCCCTTTTTACAACATTGGGGAATCTATCCAGCTGTTCTCGCATTCTTCCATTTATCAGCAGATGTCAGTGCTGTTAAAAATAATCGTGAGAATTATTTTACGGGAAATGACGTGCTAAAAAGTAAAGGATTCTGGTGGAGCTAAGTCACCCGCAACTATTTTTATAGAAATCAAGTCTATTCTTCGTGACTGGCAACAGTCAAAACGTGAGAGTTTGGTGTTCCCAGAGCGGGAACACTGCGGGTTAAAGGGTTAAACAGAGAAATAATCGTTAACTTCTCACCGAAAACAATATCACAAAAATTTATGGATTTTTTGAAGCGTAAAATAGCATCTAATGCTATTTACAAACCTTTCCTTTAAAAAGAATTAAGTAAAGCAATTTCAACTTCAAAATTCATTATGATGTTGAAGCCTTACCGAAAAATCGTTTTAAAATGACGACATCAAAATTAGACCGACGTCAAGCGCTCCTTCATTATCTCAATTAAGATAAACGAAAACAAAAAACTTTCGTTAACAGCAAAATCTGCCTTTCCGGTGAAGTTGTTATAGGACATTTCTGATAAATGCATAATGACAAGTAAATTGCCTTAGTGTCGATGACTGAACAGTGATCATTATAAGCAGTTGTGTATTGTACTTTTCGCTGTCACGCTACAGATCATTTTTTCTTTCTCTCCATGCAAGGCAGGTATTGTAAGAAGCTTGGGTTTATTCGAATCTTTCGAGCATGTATGGCTACTGTTGCTTGCGTCATCCGACAGCCTTGATGGTAACATTGAGACAGATGTAGGGTGCGTGTAGTTAAGATATTATGTCGGGTTTTTGCTTTACGGACCTTGCTCGTGGAAAACGTGAACTGCCAATATATTTCGAACTTTAATAGCAGGTTTTTCACAAAGATTTACAGTTTTTATTTTATTTATAGAAAACTTGCATTCACATTCGTTCTTCGCACGCGGAAACGAAGCGTTTTCTAATCATACAAAGCATAAATAGGTTCCTCCAGTGGCGTACCGAAGGTAGGGGGTATAGGGGGGGTCACAACCCCCTCTTCATGAGAAATTTTGTGCCATGCAAAATGTACATTTTCACTATTACACACACGTATACATGTATGCGAGTTACAGTAGTCATAACCTCTCCCCACGCCCCCATGAAAAATTTCTGGCTACGCCACTGGGTTCCTTGGTTTACGGAGATTCGACTACCGACCTTGTTGGTTTACGACTTTTAACCCCTGGATATTAAGACGAGACTGGCTCAGCCCAATCCCGAGGCCGTTCCCGAAGCGTGCTCGGGCTCTGCAATTCACGATTCAGTTCGGGCGCGGGCGGGCTTTGGCTCGTGAGAAATTTCTCCTTTTATTGAACATACTCCTTGAAAGCAGATTTAAAAAGTGATTTATGAAAGAAATAAACTAATTATTATTTTTGGATAAACTTGAATATAAAGAGATAGAACATGCATTAAGAGTTTGCTATTATATTTGTCTTTAATTTGCATAAACGGCAAAATTTATGATACTCTATCAATGAAGTAATTGACTTTTATTTATCTACTAGCTGAAGTACCCGTTCTTCGCACGGGAATGAATGGATTTTTGGATATTACGATTTGTGGTGATTACTATATATTGTAATAAAGAGATATAGCAAAATGGATATCGCATTATAGTGTGTTCAATAACCATGCATGCCGAATTTCAAGGGAATCGTTTGTACGGTGCAGAAGGCCATGCGGCGTAGCGCAATCTAGTGGCGAGTTTTAGCAAAACGGATACGGCGAAATTTTTCTTCGCATTCAGATATCGATGAATACGAAATTTCAGGACGATCGGCTGGACAGCCCTGAAGTTCATGTGTTGACGCGACATCTAACTCGAAACTCTTCCCCGTGTTCAAATATCTATGTATACCTATTTTCATAGCGATCAGTTGCACAGACAAGAAGTGATACACTGCAGCGCGATCTAGTGGTTAATCAAAGTAATGATTTGCTACAGTGCCGTCAAGTGGCGAGTTATAGCAAAATGGATAACGCCAAAATATTTTCATTGTTCAAATAGCTATGTATACTGATTTTCATAGCGGCCGTTTGAATGGTCAAGAATTTGGCCTGCTGCAGCGTCATCTAGTGGCGAGTTAAAATAATAATGCATTGCAGTGTCATCTAGTGGTGAGTAACATCAAAAGTAACACAGTTAGAATATATTCTTCGTGCTGAAATGTGTAAGTATAAGAAATTTTATGCCGAACGGTCGAACGGTATAGAAGTTGATGCGTTGCAACGCCATTTAGCGGCAAGTTACAGCAAAATGGATACTGAAAAATATTCTCCGTGTTCTAATATCCGCGTTTACCAAATTTCATCGAAATCGGTTGGACGATATTCGCATAGTAAACGGATAAACGGAATAGATTTCGACGTTCTGCTGCGCCACCTAGTGGAAAGTTAGAGGAAAACGGATAGCATAAAAAGCTTCTCAATGATAAAAGACTTAGGTGAACCAAATTTCATGGTGCAACGGTGCTGAACAGTACTGGAGTTTTTCAACCTCATACACACATACCAACATTCATTTTTATCTATAACCAGTGTCATTATATATCCCAGTCTCAAATAAAATCCAGTTTCAAATCTAAGCCTCGCTAAAGTGCTAACATACGCCATTTTGCAAGCGTTTTTTCAGGAAATCATTCGAAGCATTGACTTAGCAGCAATCAATATGGAAAATAGTTCGACCGCCAAAAAGTAAAGCACGCATTTATTTGAAAAGTGGAATCCCTTAATACAGCCGAATTTTTTAAAATTATCAACTATAACGTGTTTTATTCATCGTTACTCCGATGTACTAAATGAGAAGATTTCAATTTTCTGAAATTTGGCGGAATTCCCCCAACTTAAATCAATGCACTCAATTGGCGAGAATTCTGAAGATAGATCGCTTGAAATCCCTTAATAACTGCATTATTTCTTCACGGATCATTAAAATTTAACGCTGTATTCTAATAAAACCTTTGCACTTGTTTTCAAAAATCCATTTCCTTAAGCTCTCAATAAATTGCGCCAAACCGAAAACTGTGCAAACCGCTAGAACTCACTTTCTCAAAATCGGCATTTGAGCCATTTTATTTTTTCGCCAAACTAAAAAAATGTTACCTATTAGCCTCGGAAATCTTCAATTCTTATTGTTTTGCGTATAAAACATTTCATTCCTGCGCCGATTTCCCATGCACATGATTTTATAATAAAAACATAATAATCTTACAAATATAAACTAACAAAAAAAAAAAATCATTATTATTCTTTTATTTTTACTTTGAGAATTTAAAACATTTTATTCGGCAAAATCGCCACACATGGCAATCACGATGCTTATTTCAGACTTTTTTGACTACAGGGGTTACGATTACGGTAAGCTTTTTGCGTGGAGAATATAAAAAATCTCTTAAATTCCGGGAACGGGTGGACTTTCAAAGTTTTAAAGTGGACTATGATTTATTCTATATTATTTTACATATCTGTGCAAAATTTCAGGTTGATAGGTCCATTTTTGTGGATTTGTATACGAATCAAATCCACAAACAAACAGAATTTCATTTTTATTTATAAGGATTAGCTGAAATTTCGGGCTCCAACTTAAATAATATCGCTAAGCCTCGGGAGGGTTCGTATTAAAAGTCCTCGGGCTCGGATTTAAAAAAATGAGCCCGAACTCATTTCTACTGGATATGCTGGACGAACGATGCGTTCTTTGAAAACGGATGCGAACCCAAATGGATGAACCATTACAGTCTGTTTGGTTTCGTTTGAAAATGTAACCTCTTCGCTCCAGAGGTCCACAAATGTGGACCTTCGAGTTTTCAGGGATGTTTTCTGATCACATTCCTGGATGCTTTAATTTTCAATAAAATGATTTTAACTTATTTGAAAGTATAAATTCTGAACACTGATGCACATATTTTTTTTTTGTTTACCGTTACACAAAAGAATATTTGAATGTTATTGAAATTTTCTAAGTTGAATTTGTGAATTTTTTTTTTTTTCAAAATTCATGTTACTGAAAAGAACTTGTAGGACATATTTAAAAGTTTCTTCGTAGTCTTCTTTATGAGAGATAACAACTTTTTGCTACTGAAACACAGATTGGGAATTAGTGGGGTGATATTTAAGTTGGGTCTGAAGAAATTAATTGGGATGAATTTTGCTATATTTGATGATATTCACCTCGTACGTAGAGGTTTTTTTCTTTCTTTTTTTTTAAAATAAAGTTTGACTTACACCTCTACATTTTATTGTACTGGAATATTTTCGAGTTTCACTATCAGTACAAAAGCCTTGAATGTAATAATGTCAATATAGCTGAGAAGCCACCGATTTTGATTTTAACAAAACCGCACCATATTTTGCGCTCCGAATTGGTTAAATTAAATATCAGGATTAAACTGCTTGAAGGCTTAACTTAGTCCCTGAGCCAGAGGAATGACGTATTTACCGATTAGTTTCTGTTGCAGACGATGATGTTTTCTTGCCGAAAATAGCGTTATCAGCAAGTGCTAAAATCAGGGATTTGAGTCAAAGTTCCATCCGTTTTGGTTTATTAAAGGTTTTTGAATTCCGGTCCTAGTCTGGTTCAGATCACAGATAAATGAAGCCGGTTAAAATCAGTTTCCCCTTATTCCTATACTTCTATTTCGGTTACAGACGATATAGTTATTAAAACACCGGATGCTTTAGTATTCCAAATGATCATCTGTATTAAAAAGTAATGAAAATAAAATAAAAAACGGAGAGGGGAAGCAAGAAATGCAAATCATACTGAATACGTTAATTATACGACAATTTCCAAAACAATATATTTATACAATTCTTTTATACAAAGTTTTTATGCGTACTAAATTTTTCTGGAATTTTAACAATATTTTGCTTTTAGAGAGGTGGGGTGACATTCTGTGCTGGTTCAAAGAAATCTGATTAGGATACCACATGACTTCCTTGTGCATCAGTGAAATTATAGATATTTCTGATGCACTTCATATTAAACTTTCATTCAATGTGAGATACTATACTTAAATACCCTTAAAATTTGGCGATTTATCGCCAAGTGTAGAAGATATCGCCAAGCTAGGTTCAGTTTAAAAAAAATTTACTTTTGGCACCAAATTTGGTAATATTTCTTCAAAAGTTGCCAAGCCTAGTGACAGTTGGTGCAATTATAAATATAGCCAAAAGCAAATGCTGCCTAATGTAATAATAGCCATTTTGGTTACCCTGCCAAACGATCAGACCATTGCAATAAAAAATGGAAAAGCACAGCTATTAGAGATGAGTTCGGGCTCATTTTTTGAAGCCGGAGCCCGCCCGAGCCCGAGCAATATTATTTATGTCGGAGCCCGAGCCCGCCCGCCCGAAAGTTTAACTAAAGATGAAAAAAAAAAAAACCTCAATTACTTCATTGATAGAATACAATAAATTTTGCCGTTTGTGCAAATTAAAGACAAATACAGTTGCAAACTCCCAATGCACTTTCTAATTCTTTGTATCCATTCTTTATCAAAAAATGTCGGATCTCATGACTAACTAAGGAATATAAACCGCCGTTCTAAAATACCCAAAGAACTTCACGCATCTTCTAGGCGCCCGTGCCTCTATTTTTATTATTATTTTTTTTTATAAGTAGTTTTATTTTTCTCATGAATCGCCTTTTAAAAACTGTTTCAAGCAGTATGTACAATAAAGGAGAAATTTTTCACGAGCCCGAGCCCGAACACAATTGTGAATTACAGAGCCCGAGCCCGGTTCGGGCTCGGGCTCGGGCTTTCGGGCTCGGGCTGAGCCCGTCTCATCTCTAACAGCTATATGTTACAGCAGTCCTAAACACGAAACTTCAACATTCTACTGCTAACTGAGAGATCATTCGCGTGTATCAAGTACTCACGCCGAACATTTCAAAAGGATTCAAGGATGCTCAAATTGGATCGAGAATGTAAACGTACGTACATACGTTATGGAAAAACTTGTCAAAAAGAATTTAGGGATGGTCAAATTGACATTTCCATCAAAATCTGATTGCCGAAATTTTTCGTGATTACAATACTTATTTTACTTTGTACAAGAAAGTAAAAAAGCTTAATATTTCTTGTGTCAGAATATAGCTTTTCAAAACTGAAATCGAAGTGCAGAATATCACTTTGAATTATATATCTTGCGCAAAAATAAAAATATCGTGCGTGAAACCAAGTTCGAACACCGTACTAATGAGAATAGAGCTTAATAAGAGATTATTTTATTTTGAAATTAAAATTTTGTGTAATTTGTCAAATAAAACCTAAAGCACAATAATGCACTGGTTAAAGCGTTTATTTTTAAAATGCTCCACGATTTTCACTGTCTTTCTCTACGTATTCTCGCTTTAGGCTTTACCATCAATTAAATACTCACGTGGTTCCCAGACGTAGTAACTTTCTCTTCTGTAATAGTATAGAAATTAAGTTTTGTGGTTAAAGTTAAATAAAACTCAAACTAAGGAAAGAAAAAGATACTTAGTATCATATCAGCTTTTTAAAGAAGAAAAAAATAGCCTCTAAAATATTAAATTTTACAGAAAAAGATTGGAAACATTGATTCATAAATGAAGATTTAAACATCTTTTTCAACAATTAAAACTCATGATATGTGGCTTTTGAGCTTTTATTTATTTATTCGTTTATTTTTCACAGTATGGATATAATATGGACGACTTATTCACTAGACAGATGCATGCATGTCACTCATCTAACACCATATGTAGTTCAAGATCGCCCCACTGCTGCTAGACATCTATTTCAAAGACAGATGGGCTTTAGCAAGGATTAGAAATAGCTTACGGTGACATATCCAAAAATAAACCGTTTTCAAAACTACCCTCTTCCATAGTCAAGCAGTAAAGCACCGGTTTATTTGTGCTTATATTGTAAATACCCTGAAACCCGCATTAACCATTCTCTTTGTTTAAAAAGTTTCCTTCTATAGCCTCCGATTCATTTCTCTCTCTTAAAAGATTTAATAAACACTTAATTTGCATCATGAGCTGAACTCCTGTACTTCTTTCTCGGTGAATTGAAACATGAATTTTAAAATTTTGGTAGACTCCATTATTGCTTCTATTGAATTCATTACAAATGATATATCAAATCATTGGCCAATATTACTTCTGAAATTCTTTGGTGTTCAAGATTGAAGACATCAACAACTGTGGGCTTCATCGCAATACAAAATTTTTTCATAAAATGGGACTTTTTAGACAAGAATTTATAAGCAGAAAGTACGACAAAACGAAGAAACGGCATATCACATCATTTATAAGTGTGATATGCCTTATATGCAGCTCATTCGTCTGACTTTATAAACAAAGTAAGCGACCATTTAAATGGAACTAGGAAGCATGAATTTAAGGCTTCGGCAACGAAATGCTAAGTAGAGGTGCCAATACCTGACAAACCCAAAGAAGGATATATCAATAGTAGTAAGCAAAATCTTATTCACAAGCATTTACTGAGTGATACAATAAATTTTGTAACTGATGTTGTAATTTACAATGTACAACAAGTTAGGGATCCTGCACGTCTCTTGTTCGGAACTAAGCCCAAGATTTTATTTATTTATTAATTTTTTAAATTAAGCAACTCACCGACCGTATAAAGCTGTTAAGGGGAAAAGGGAATAATTGAGCTTCTTACATGGCTCAGTTTTACAAACAAAGAACTTACGTGGTTTATTTTATTAATCCAAAAATTTAATTTCTCTAGTTCTGACTATATTTATCTTTTTAGAGCTTTAGTTTCAGTTTTGAAGTAGGCATCTCTCCCCTTAGAGTTGTCCTCGTGTAGGTAAAAGAAAAAAAATATGTTGTAGACACCACATGACTTCCTTGCATGCCTATTAAAATCAGTGTTTCCCAAGCACTGGTCCACGAGACTTTACTGCCCGTCCACTTATATCAAATTTAAAATGATCAGCAGCAAATGTCGTTCCAACAAAAAATTATATTTGCATAACACTTGATCTGATAAATAAAATGCATCCTTATACAGCATATATTATTTTTAGCTCACTCTGGACCAGGAAATATTTTTCAAATTTTGCCGGCCTGCAAACGTATAAAGTTGGGGACATTTGTATTAAATTACATATATTTTTATTCACTTCACTTAAACTTCTTTCATTTGAAATTGAGATACGGTACTCAATAATACTGATGTTTGGCAATTTCTCGCCAGAATGAGATAGCGTCAAGATGGGTTGAAATTTTTACACTTAGTTTTGGCGCCAAATTCGACAATAGCTCTAGGTTTTTGGGAATATGGGAATGGCTCAAGCAATCATCTATGAGGCCAGAGTCCTAATTTCTTCAACGCCGGTTTCGATAGTTTGGTGTACAGATGAAGAAAATGATTTGATGCCCATGTTAAAGCTATGTTAAAATATAATCTATATCAAATGCCCTGTCTGTGTATCTCTTCGATCTCGTGAATAAACTTTTTCGTTAATCCCTTAAAGGTGGTATTATTTTCCAGAAAGCGGTCATAAAAGTTTGTATTTTTTATTCAAGAAAATTGTATAGAAATACTTTTATGAACGCTATATGCATTCATGTTAAGAGTATTGGCCATTTTTTAAGCATGAAATTAAAAAAAAATATTTTAGGAAAAGCCAACATTTACGATTATTGTGACTGAATGTGTGTTTTCCAGTAAGCAGGGAAAAATTAAAAATGTACACTTTAAAAACTTAACGAGAATTTTATCAACCATACTTCATTACGTAAATAGATATTAGTACATTTTTCTTTGAATCTAACTAAAAAAGTGAGCTAAGATGGCGATTTGAATATCATGCATATGCATATTTGAGTAGTGCTACCATCTATTTTAAAATAAACTATCTCCAATTCAGTTTAAAAATAGTCTAGTACTGCCACGTGTTATGTAAAATAAGATACAAAAAATTTCCGTGCATAAGAATTGAAATGCTCTAATCTTTGTGGTGCATAACTATTGAACACTCCAGCCCTGAAATATCACGAGCAAAAGAAATGGGGGAAGAAAGCTCAGTCAGTGATTCTTATGGAAACGAGAAGGGGCTAAAGAACTTGTTATCTTACTTTATGAACCACCCTCGTATTTTATTTCCACATATCTACGAAGGAATTATCCATCTTATGTCAATGTCTGAGGATCTACACAAAATATTATCCATTATATTATCAGTTAGTTACCTGCGGGTATTGATTGTAAGCAGTTCAGAAATTCACTACATCTAACGAGGAATGTCACAGGTATTTTTAGAAGTGAAGGAGTAGCCTTTAAATCCCACTTCAATAACGCCAGTTGCTCTCTCTCCATTCTCAAATAAATGAACATGTGGCACAACATCAATGTGTAAGATCGTGGGAAAAAAAAGGTATGGAAATATCTCTAAGGAATCTTAATACTTCAAAATCGATTATCACATCTTGTTTATAATCATACAAAATAACTCTACAAAGTGTTGAAAATATATGTTAAGAAAGCGCGATACCTCATAATCACGTGCGAATCTTGATTCTTCTCAATTTTTGTGGTTATATAACTCAACGTTATCAAGTCATTAAGGAACGTCACAGTCCAAACAAAGCAAACAGAAGTACGCGTTTCTTTCATGACCATTAACTGGCCACGAATTGAGTTCAGGAACATCGTATGATGTGATCAACGCATAAATATCTGTTATACCAATAACTCGCAATTGTAAACAATGCAAGTAAGTAGTCATCAATTTGCGTCACCGGAAAAAATAAACAATGAGAATTGGGAAGAAAAGGGAAATCACTGAGTAAATACGATTGACACTAATACTTTCGCTTGTACAAGCAGTTTCTTGAAACGTTGTTCAAAAGGTGCAGTTTACAGCTTGTGTTACGACTTTCGATTACTAATTTGTTTCCATTACTACTGTCAAGTGTCATCAATTTTCAAACAAATCGTTTATGTACGTGTGAGATAAGACTAATATTATTATACGCCACTCGCGATAGCTAGCAATTCAGTTTGCAGCCTGGTCCTGCACTGCAGAATATATATATTATACAGGGTGGCCATAATTAAACTGCAAGTGTTCAAGGGGTGCTGGAGAGAAAACTACCGAGAATATTCCAGTGAAATTTGGTATCTACACGTTTCAGAACATGCGCAAGTCAAATATGCAAAAAAAAAAAAAAAAAAAAACCACTTCATTTTCACCCGATAGATGGCTCTGTACCGTATTTAAAAGCTCACCGTTGGCATATACAACTTCCAAAACCGATAGACAGAGCATAGTGACTTTCTAAGAGGCATATAAACAATATAAAACATCATTTACAGTTTATCAAAATTCCATACAATTAGCTTCAGTAATTAAATTTTTACAGTAACATGCAATCAAAAAATGACGTAAATTAAGATCACAAATTAAACAATTCATAAAGACGCTTTGGAAAACAACTAAACCATTACTTATTCTCATTGACACTCATTGGACCTCTTCTTAATCGTTTCATACGCCGGTATTCTTTCAGAGTAGCTGAATAATTGCTACCATTCTGATAGAATATCTTCACTAACAATGCGCGTTCCTTCTTATTCAGAGTAATGATTGACCATTACTCAATGTGGTCTTGTTTTTACACTGTTCGATGGGCTTAAAATTTGCATATATGACGTCCATAAGCATTGAAACACGATACAGCGCCATCTATCGGGTGAAAATGGCCATTTTTTTAAATTGCATATTTGACTTGCGCATGTTCTGAAACGTGTAGATACCAAGTTTCACTGGAATATTCTTGGGTAGTTTTCTCTCCAGCACCCCTTGAACACTTGCAGTTTAATTACGGCCACCCTGTACATATTTTTCTATACGTGAATTTCTTTTGATGTAGCAATTATATGATAGACTAGCTGAAGTACCCGTCCTCGACGGGTTAGTGAATGCAAATTTCCAAAAAGCAAGAACTTTCGTCAGCATTGTAGGAGTACACAGAATGGATGTAGAATGTTGCCAAAGTAAAGAAAGCGAAGTTATAATTTTTATGTATTGCTAAAATATTACAGGTTAGAGAGTAACTAAGTAATATCATTTCATTCGCTTTAGTCATAATTATGTGATGCGAGGAAGGAATATTTTCGCATATTGAAATAATTTTCGCAAAATCTCAAAATTTAATCAACATTTTTGAAAAATTCGAAGCCCAGAATTTAAGTTGAGGGACAACCTATCATGTCACCCAAATTCGTTTCATTCCCTGCAGTCTTTATTTCGTGATGCTGGAAAAAATTTTCAGCATTTTAAAACGATTTTCGAAAAATCTCAAAATGTAATCAAAATATTTTTAAAATTCTCAACGCCTATAAATTAAGATTAGCAACTACCTATCATATCAATAAATTTCGTATCATTCGTATTAGTCGTTATTACGTGATGTTTGAAGAAACAAACTATTTTGAGAGAATTTTCACAAAATCTCAAAATCTAACAAAAATGTTTAAAATTTGGACTCCTATAGTTTATATTGAGCAACCATCTATCGTGTGACCAAATTTCATATCATTCGCTTTAGTCGTTATTACGTAATGCGGGAACAAAGATTCACTCAGTTTAAAACGATTTTCATAAAATCGCGAAATCTGATCGATTTTTTTTAAAATTAGATGCTTCTAGTTTAAGGTGAAAGACCACCTATCATTTCACCAAATATCATTTTTTCACCTTTGCAGTTATTACGTGATGTGCGAACACAAATTTACGCAGTTTGAAATGATTTTCGCAAAATTTCAAAATCTAATCAAGATTTTTTTAAAATTCGATACCTATGGTTTAAGTTGAGTGACCACCTATCATGACACCCAATTTCATATTATTCGCTTCAGTCCTTTTTACGAGATGCTTGAACAAAAATTTACGCAGTTTGAAACAATTTTCGCAAAATCTCAAAATCTAATCAAGATTTTTTAAAAATTCGACGCCTATGTTTTAAGTTGATTGACCCCCTATCATGACACCGAATTTCATATCATTTGCTTCAGTCGTTTTTGCGTGATGCTTGAACACAAATTTACGCAGTTTGAAACGATTTTCGCAAAATCTGAAAATATAGTCAGATTTTTTAAAAATTCGACGCCTATGTTTTAAGTTGAGTGACCCCCTATCATGACACCGAATTTCATATCATTCGCTTCAGTCGTTTTTACGTGATGCTTAAACAAAAAAAGCGTCACGGACAGAATGACAGAAGGACAGACAGACAAACTTTTTTTTGAGGGTCACATCGGATTCCCAGGTGCTTGAAAGGGATAGAAATCGCAAAATTTTTGAATTCCAAGAAATGTACAGACAAATTTTTTTCAAAATAAAATATTTGTGTTGTAAAATATTAAAAATGCATGAAAACATACATGCTTTAGATGTACTTGGTTTTTAATAAATATACTAGGAACATAGCTATTATGAGTAATTTTAATCTGATTAAACCTTGTTTCTTCTAAAAAGTCAGTTTTTAAATTTATTTTTTAATCAAATGTTCCTACTGTAAAAATAAAACAGATAGTCTTTGAAGCCTAACTACTAAACTAAACCTTCCCACATTTCTCGGAAACTAAGGCCTTTGCGAAAGTTGTAGTTTCTATTCATTTTTGAAAAATTGAGATATCGTGATTTAAGTGTTTTTTTTTAAGGAAAAACAAACAAACATTGAATGCAATTTTTTAACTGATTGTATATTAAATGAAGGAAAATTGTAGCACCAAACCCCAGCCTTAATTCCAAATCCAGCCTACTTTTGGATCAGCTTATATTATCAGTAAGTAAATTTAAAAAAAAAAGCGATTTCTCTTCCACTACGTTGCTGCATTTACATTAGTAAAAACGAATTCTAGACGAAGCGTGTTTTGCTGCAATAAAATATTCCATGCAAATAGGATCGATCCACTGTGTCCAGCAAATAACACAATTTTGATGATAAGCACAGCTGAATGCTCATTAATTCTACGCATGAGCTGCAAACCTTTTCCAAAAATAGTGGAAAATCCCGACAGCAGCGTTTCGTTTTAAAATAAACATATTTTACACTTTAACAGAAAAACGCACGAATCAATAAGTGATGAAAATCCCTCTCCGTGCTTTGACAGGATTTGCTCTTTATCGATTCATAAGGAGGAATTAAAAGTTCCATTAAAAACGGTCAAAATGGCGCAACGCATTCATGTTAATATTTTTATCGGTTTCCGATGCATATATTTTAAGATGTAGTGCAATAGTTGAAGAACAGCCTTGTGCAGTCACGTTAAATGAATTATAGGGCTTTGAGTGGATTGTTTACACAGTTTTAACGGTAGAATCATGAATGGTTTGTCAGTGGTGGATTCAGAATTAGAAAAGCTTCGAGTGGGATTTCTTGTCTGTCCTCAGCACTGAAAAAAATGCATTGGAGGATACTTTTCCTGGGACTAATTATCTTCGGAATGTTCCGTTAGACCCCAGCTTTGCCTTCGAGCATTCTAAGCGCCACGCTTCAAAGCAACACTGTTCACAGAACAGTCGTGTCCATTAGAACAGTCTGAGACTCATACTTCAAAGCAACACTGTTAACGGAAAGGGAGTCTGTCTGCTGGAGCCCGATTTGACAATTCTAAGACCTATGCTCTAAAGCAACAATGTTCACAGAAAGGGAATCTTATACACTAGAGCCCAGCTATTCCCTTGAGTATTCAAAGATTCATGTTTCGAAAACATACTGTTTACAGAAAGAAGTCTTCTCCTCAGAGCCCAGCTTTACTCTTGAGCATTCTAAGATCCATGCTTCAAAGAAACCCTGTTCGCAGAAAGGGAAGTTTCTGTCTACTGGAGCCCAGCTTTGACCTTGAGCATTCCAAGACTCATGCTTCAAAGTAAACTGTTCACAGAAGAAGAATCTTCTCGACTGGAGTATTCTATGACCCATACTCATACTTCAAAGCAACACTGCTCACAGAAAGGGAGTCTTTCTCTGCTGGAGCCCAGCTTGCCCTTGAGAATTCTAAGATCCATGCTTCAAAGCAACATTGCTCTCAGAAAGGGAGTCTTTTCCGCTGAAGCCTCCATCCTTGAGCATTCTAAGACCCGTGATGGCCTCACTATGTCCGAGTTGATAAGATACTGAACATAGTATATCATTGAAGCATGAAGGTCCCCGCGTTCGGGCTTAAGTGCGACTGTCGATCTAACGGTCTGGGGTTTGGGGCTCTTTTCTCCATATGTAATGTGACTACACTTTAGAACTCCTTTACAAGTCCTTGGCCCAAGTCTATCCGTCTCCCGTAGGCAGACGACCCTGATGTACGTTTGTCAAAACGCAAAATAAACTAAGACCCGTGCTTCAAAGCAACACTCTTTACAGAAAGGGAGTCTTCTCAGTTACATCTTTTCAACAATATGAACAAATAATGTTAAACTCAATGTTAGGTTAAACTCATTGGCATAAGTAGGTGCGGGATGAGGTGGGCTAAGCTTACCCTAGAACAATTTTAGTCTACTCTAGACAAAATAGAATTTCTACGGGGAATTAGTATACTGTTCGGGCTTAGTTTCCTAAGTCCAAAATGCTTAACCAGTTACACCAATAGAAACTCTCTTTTCGGCAGACTTCTACATTCAAGTGCGTGCAAGGAAGGGGCTATACCCCTATCCTACCCCCCCCCCCGTCTTTGGATTTGTCACTGTAGTATGAACAGTTACTATCTCCAGGTAAAACAGTGCAGCCTATCAAAAACTTCTAGCTCAGGTTTTGGTTAAAAATGGTTACTCATGAAAATGGTTGCTAAATGAAGATTTATGCATTATATTCATTATATTTAGTTGAAGTTAAATTAGTTTAGTGTGTAAAAATATGTTGAAGAGTTCAGTTAATTTACTGCATAAAAATGCGCTGAAGTTCATTCAGTTAGATTTGAGGCAACGTTAAGGCCTTATTACACGGACAAAATTTAGAGCAATTTTGGTTGCAGAAACCAGTTGCTGCAATTCATTCCCGCAAGTCAGGGAGCCCAGATGAGCACGCAGGGTTGCCATAGTAAACAAACCCTGCTGTGTTCACAAACGTCAGCGATTCGCCGAATTGGCGGTTGCTAGAGCATGTAATTATAAATAGCATATCGTTGGTTGCTACCTCCTGTATCTTCGGATCGGATTGATATTTACTTTTCTTTTCTTTAATCAAATCAATTCCGTCTCTCTATTCCATTTCACGAACATTTTGTTTTCGCACACGCTCATCCCTTTCACTACGAACGGTATGGCTGACGCTGACTCTTCCGCCATCTTGTGTTGTGACGTAAAATAGGAAGCACTACGATTGGCTGGATTTCCAGCAACCTGCAATTTTTTCGCCTCCGAACGAAAAAGTTGGAGTTGACTGTTCCCTAGGTAACAGAGGGAAATTTCCAGGAAAGAAGTTTCTGCAACTGGTTGCAGCAAACAAATCGCACGAAAATTCCTTCGTCTAATAAAGCCTTTAAAAAACCACCACGAATTGAAATGGACTTTAATAAATAATGAAGAGCCTTTTTCTTGAGAATATTTACTTTAAAAAATTAAATTTTTTAATTTGAAACATTTTAAAACAAAATTTTGAAGTTATTTAGCAAAGTCTCAGAGTGTCCGGCTGCCCAGACAGGTTTCTACTAAAAAAAAAATCATAACGTGAATTAATAAAAATATTTCAATTAATATGTAAAAGTTGCACATTTTATTTTCCATTTTACATAGGTGTGTCTGTTCGTTTTAAAAATTTGTTTTTTGTTTCCAGACCATGCAGGATTCTAGATCATACTGTACGAAAAAAATCTTTCATTTCAAATTGTTCCCGTTTTAAACAAATTCCGCTTCAGGAAGCTTTCATTTCACATAGCTGGTTAAAAAAAAAAAACGAAAAACGAAACGCCTGAAAGTCAAATTTTCTAAAAAAAAATTGCTCCTTTCAAACAATTTCCAAACACACAAGCACTGCATAACACTTTTTTGCATTTTTCACCTGAAAAAGTGCAATGCTCTTTACAAAAAATAAATCAAATCCCGTAAAACAGACACAATATAATAGAAATAAATAATGAAAATATGAATCTAATAAATAAATGTCATATGAACAAACAATCCAATGCCTAAAGACATTCTATGTAAGCGATATCAATATCGCTTGAAACATTCTGTGAACGAAACCCAAGAATTGCATATTGTATTCATTTCTCCATAAGGCAATTTACTTTGGAATCCTCTGCTTTTAAGGATGAAATAGCTATTGCGGTTTCATCTGTCATATCACACATAAGTTGGATGGATTATATGAGAAACATTTGGAAAGAGAATGTCTTATTTTTTTCCCCCTTTCTTGGAAATGGTTCTGCTGTTTGAGTTTTGCAGCAGTCAGGATGATTGATTACAAACAAAATGGCTGAAGTACAATAGTATGATACTATTAAATATATAGATTTTGGATTCGGAAATTGTTTTTTCATTTACAATGAAGTGCACTTGAGGATTTTAAAGTAAAAAATTTCCCGTGGAGTTTACTATTTAGTCGCTATACAGTGCCGGCAAAAAATTTGCCGGCAAACTTTTAATTTGGTAATAACAATGTTGACAGTCAGATTGTGCACAAAAAAAAAAAAAACCTCTTTCATGTTTTCATGGAAATGGGGGTATGGATAACGATTATGCGATTAATTAGAGAAGTTGGGAAGTATGTTTTGGCGTATATATTGTTGCCAGTGGTCAAGGAAACCCTGAAAATCGTGGAATATTCAGGAAATTTTAACAGAAAAAGTCTCTGAAAATTAAAAACTGCCTAGAACCCGGGAAATTTAGGAAATGTAATCTGGAAAATTATTTAAAATCTGCATTTATAAATGATTTTTGCCACACACCTGGAACGCTTTAAATATGAATTGGTATAAATACACACAGGGCCGGCCTAAGAGCAAAATTCTGTGTGTGCAAGAATGAGTTTTGGCGCCCCTTACAGTAAATTTGATACAAGAAACCCAGTAAGAAGTATGTGTGCTCTATAATTGAAATTAGTGGGAACATAATACCTAAAACTGACATTTTGAAAGGACTAAAAATCAAAATCTAAACTAATATGAATTACTAAATAGTAAATATTAAAGTGGAGTATTTAGTATCTTTTCATTAATTCATTTTTTGTTTTTTAACAACTTCCAGTACTAATTATTTTGCTTGCACTTTTCAAACTTCAGTTAGCGTGCTGTACTGTACTTGTGTAACGAGCAAACTCCTAACAAATACTTTTACTCAGATTACTTGAATTGTTTATTGTGGTAGAAAATGACAGACACATTTTTAACTATAGCAAAAGTTTCATTTGATTTAATAAAGTCAGCACATCAAAGAAAGTACAAAAATGTTCAGATATATAAACTTTGGCTTTCATTTTTCTAGAAACGGTACATCAATATAACTATAAATGGTAGTAGTAGTGTGAAAAATCAAAAAAAGTACTAAGGAAAATTGATTAAAATAATCTATTATACTCAGCAATGGACCTTCCTAGCTTTAGTAACCGAAAATGTTATTAAAGTATCATAATCTAATGACGATGAAATATAATTTTCAATGGACAAAACTGAAAGATTGTTCAGTCTTTCCTCAGAAAGAGTAGACCTTAGATAAGTTTTTATTATTCTTAATTTAGAAAAACTTCGCTCAGCCGACGCTACCGACGACGGCATTGTTCGAAATATTCGTAAAGTAACCCTTTTACATAAGCGTCTGCAGATCCAGTTTCCAACGAAAAGTTCAACACGTTCAGAGGAGTTTTTTCACCTAAAATCAAACATAGAGAAATTAAAAAACTGTTTTTAATTCTGAAAAAGAAACTGTTGGAGCCTAAAACTATTATGAATTAACTAACTGAACATTAAATCTAGCTGTTAAAGTCTGAATACCTAAAACGTAAAAGTGTTACGCACCTTTATTTAGGATGAGGTTCTTGATAGAGATCAGCTCTTCGCATAACTCAACTCCTTTGATGTCACTTTCATCCCCATCCGAAAAGAGATCTTCTAAGTCTTTGCATTTTACTAACAAGTCATCTCTGTTTGGTAATTCGTCAAGTTTAAAAATAAAATTGAAATTTGACATCTTGTCCTTGAGTTGTTCGAATCTCTCCTGAACAGCCATTTGAGCTGTTTCAATAAGTGGTGAAAACAATCAACTTTGCATCGCTCTTGGCGATCAATCGGTGCTTCGTCATCGGCCTCATAATCAAACTGCTTCTTCTTCCTTCTAACCCGCGGAGTTTTGAATTTTCCTTTCACTTCTAAATCTTCAGCCAACTCTTTCGCTTTCACTAAACAACTAAAAAATCCGTTTTCGTGGAAATCCGCCAAAAAGTCCCCAACGGACTTCAAAATAGCTTGTAGTAAATTCCCGTTCTTTGATTGCAATATTTTGCTAGCGATGTTTATTTCAAACAGCATATCATACCATGCAATCAGTGAAACTAAGAAGACAAAATCTTCTATAGCTTAGGATAAGGAATTAGCCTCACTTGTAACTTCATCTTCAAATGATGCATCATGCAGGTCCCAAAGTGCCTGTCGTATTTGCACAATCTGATATCTTATAGCTTTCAGCGATTCAATTCGTGCTTCCCAGCGAGTTGCACAAAGTTCTTTTAATGTAAGAGAAGGCCCAAATAATGTCGATGCCTCATCTGACTGCGACCAACTTTTTGCCGATGAGCTAAAAAACACAAACAATCGCTGAATTGTTCCAAAAAGAGTAATTGTTGGTCTTGAGGATTTTGCGGCATCGCTCAGTATCAAGTTTAGGCTTTGACAGGTGCATGGTACAAAAAAGGCTCTCTTATTATTTTTTTTTTTCAGTCCGGAGTGTTTGCCTCCATATTTGCCCATTATCATACCTTTCGGCTCTGCATTCAGAAATATCCAAGTCATACTCCCGTAGTTTTTTTAAGACGGTTTCCGATATTCCTTTTCCTGAAGTATCTGTTATTTCAAAGAAATATAGGAAACTTTCGCAAATTTCAACTTTTTGTTCTTTTATTTCATAAACATACCTCAAAACAACAGAAAACTGTTTTTTCCTACTTAAATCGCGTGTGCAGTCGATCAATGTGCAGTCAATCAATGTGGCTGTTTTAATTCTACTTACTATTTCTTTTACTTTATCTCCCATCGGAGTCGATAATTCGTTTTGTATGATTTTTCCTAAGTATGACAGACACCCTTATTTTTCATTTGCCAATACTCTAAATACCTGTTCTTTCATTACAGGATCCAATTGAGCAATTAGTTCAACAAGTTCTAAATAATTACCATTGTTCATTGGTTTTGTCTTTCTAGCACTTGGGAGTGCTATTTCTTTCAATCACGGGTTTTTTGTCTACGCGCCGTATCACTTTTCAATTCTGTTGATTTTAGGGACTTGGGTAGGGTTTTCTTTAGTTTTCAATCTATATTCTTGCATTTTGTGTGGTTTTAGTTGTGCACCTCCCCTTTTGGTCTCAATCGAATGGATAGTTTATGTACAGGACCGCCCAAAAGATTCGAAATACATTACGCTCTATGGGCCGAAATTCATTAAACTCGCATATGTCAAAAACTATGGTCACCGTGGTCCGACCACGGTCACGGGCCTTCCTCAAGAACTACGCCAAAAGTCGCCAAGCTTGGCGACTTTTGTTGTACGTGTGTATGTATTTAACTCTCAAATCCCAAAAAATTTTAGTCGTAGAATGTTGAAATTTCATACATAAGATTTTTGTAACATGTAGTTGTGCATCTGGATTTTTGGTTCCAATCTACTGGAGAGTTTATTTACAGGACTACTGAAAAGAATTTCAATACTTTAATGTCTATGGACATTTTCAATATAATTTAACTGTAGACAGTCATTGTTTGGTCCATGCCCAAAATCTCGCCGTCTGTCGCCGACCTTGGCGAGTTTTTCCAAAATATCGTCAAATTTGGCGATAGTCAGTCATTTGGTCCATGCCCAAAATATCGCCGTTTGTCATCGTTCTGGGCGAGTTTTGGCGATAGTCTGACGGTGGTTTCAGTTAGGTTGACAGACGCGCGATGAGACCCGCTTCATTCTTCGCCTGCCTAATATTTCGAAGGACATAACCACTGTGCCATGTTGAAGCATACTTCATACTTGGAACCGACATATAAAATCTTGGTGGTTTCGTGTGGGTGTGAGAGAGAGTAAAAGCACACTCAAGTGCGTAAATAAAATCTGGAAGAATTTCAGATTTTTTTTTTGTTGTTGTACAAAGTTTCATTTGTCCCTCGGAAAGCCATTTGGTTCTCGGCAAGAAATTGTGTTATGGCAAGAAGTCGCTTAAGAACATTTTGCCATCGTTCTTTTTCTAAGACAATTATTTTCTGGTTTTCATCATCGATTGTTTTACCTGTGCTCAGTCACTTTTCCCGCTTCTACCCAATTTTCATAGCATTTTAGGTGAGTAGAAGAAGTTTCATGACGATTCAGTATAGTTCCAATGTGCCTCCACTCACAGTTACTACTTTGATTTGATTTGAAGTTTTATTGGAAATTGCAGTACTAAATATCTTACAACAGAAACAGTAAACAGTATTGTTTTGCCGAGAATACAATAGCCAACGCCTCTTAACTCTTCACGTAACCTAACGTCTGCCTTCAGGCAGTGGCGGATCCAGGAATTCTCTTTTGGGCGGGGCTAAATTTTGAAAAAAGCTTATTTCACCCAAATAAAATATACAATAAAGCAAAATTTTAGTCTAAACCAATGGAAAAACTTTTGGGAGGGGCTATGTGATTGAAAAAGATCACTTTACATATTCAAAGTGCATAATGAAGCAGAATGTAAATCTTTAGCAATCCCTTTTGGGGGGGGGACTGAAGCCTCCAAGCCCCTCCTCTGAATCGGCTACTGCCTTCAGGTCGGTCGCCATTGCAAGCCGACGCGACAGACAGACTAAACACGAGATAGAAAACAGTTATCTACATTTGTTCAGTTCAGTCGAAACAATGGAGCGAAACGCTTCTTGAAGCTAGTCTCTTTATTGAACCTGCAAGCAAAATTTATTTGTTGAACCAAAAACTCATTCAAATGGTGTTAAAGCGTATCAAGAGTTAGTCAAAATACCAACCCAGCTTTCCAATAAGCGGACGCCAAAAATTAATAACTGCACTAAGTCATTTATCTAAAAAGCGTTTGGCATTTGTATACTCATCAAATACCACCACGGCAGTGATAATTCTATATTAAAACAAATACTAGTGACAATCTAACGATTCAGATTCAATAAAACAAACGTTAGAACACTTAAAAACAATTTATTTCAAAACTTATTTCCCAACGGAAATCTTCACAAACTCATCAGAGAGTAGAATTTTACAACTAGTTGCCATCGGCAAAACGAGATACTTAAATTTATATTTTTGTGGATAACGTTGCCATCTCAAGAAAAACCAAATAATGTTAATAATGATAATGCATTTTCAACAAATGGTGATTTCCATTCAAACATACATAAAATATATAAATTTTTAAATTTTACGACTTATTTTTTAAACATTTTTCTCATTTCGGCGCCCCTCTCAAAGAAAAAAAAAAAACGTGTGCGGTCGCACACGCCTTAGGCCGACCCTGAATACACAAGAGTGGCGGATGCCGAACATTTTGAGGGGAGGCGTAGTTAAAAAAAAAGAGGAAAAGGAAATATTGTTTTAGGATGTGCTACTTTATTGTACATTTTGTTTAGGGTAATAAGCTTCTTTTTCTTTAAAAAAAATCTAGGTCTCGTTAAAAAAAAAAAAAAAAAAATTACCGTATCCTTCATTATTGCGCACCTTGTAAAAATTATTTATAAATATAGACTTTTTAATTTTTATTTTTTGACAAGTTTCAGTGAAAATTTGCAAATTTTTCACTGAATCTTTTGTTAAATGAACATTTCTTCTTTCATGTCTTCTCTTCATCATCTTTTGTTATCTTTCATCTTTTGTTGAATGAACATTTCCTTACTGTTCCAGGTTTCTGTTGACCCTGGTGACCCATTATACGAAAAAAAACCCTCCCGATATCCCGAAACAATCGCATAATCGTTATGCCCATCCGCATTTCCACGAAAACAAGCATTTTTTGTCATTTTTTTTCGCAATTTAACTGCCAACATTATTGCCAAATTAAAAGTCAACTTTTTAGCCGTCACTGTAGAACGCTTAGATTTCCTTTTTTTATTTTCATTTAATAATTTAGTTTAATCATTTTTTATTCACGTAGACACGTTTCATTTTCATTTACATGCTTTTGGTGAGCCTAAGACAGTACTTTTGATCAGACGTTAAATTCTATATGTGGCACAAAATAAAAAGTTTTCAACCATTTTAATTTACTGGTTCTTTAACATTCAATAATTTAATACAGAGTAATTTAAATATTCTTAAGTCTAAGTTTTAATTTAAGAAATTTGATTTTTTAATCTTTTTTTAAGTCAAGCAGTATTTTTTAACAACCTGCCGTTAATCAATTCTCTGGAAATTTTTATTGGGGACGCATATTATATCCAACATATACTGCAACAACGTGTTTGAGCAACCAGTTTCATTTAAAGTACATACATTGAAATCTTGTAGTTATTGTAAAATCCGTAACTGCAGATCTAGGTACGAAAAGTCTGTATCCACCAATCTAAGGAAAATAATCTGCATCATTTCCATAACCAGGGATGTGGATTTCGAAGGATTAAACATGTCACTTATTTTACAATCACATGATATCGAAATGTCCACACAATTATGATAGAAGAAAATAATGTGGAAAATAGATTAATATATTTTAATGGTATTGTTATAAATAAACGAATATTTATTTTTCTAAAGAATTTATGAAAATTTGGCTTAATAACAACAAGAAATAATTATATTTACTACTTTTAAAATATGTAAAACTACAAAAAGAACATTACATAACTTAATGATGTAAAGTAAAACAGATATGTTTAAACTGAAAATTTTGTAAACATTTTTATGAAGTCACAAAAGGTCTATATTTTTTCAGCGAATTACAATTATGCATTATTTTAATAACTCAGCATGCTGTTAAAGGAACTGTACAAATATTTACATGCAAATACTGACAAATAAATTAAAAATATGAATTTATAAACCAAATAACTCACACATTACACTTAAATGTATAGGCACTGTAATAAAAATGTTAAATGTAATTTACTTCATCACTTATTCTAATCCTTGAAGGTAACAAGAAAAAGCTTTCCATGCATTACTACACACAATATTGAATAGCTGCTAGTTTATTGACATTACTACTCAAGTTATCTCAATTACGAGTAAGAGTTAACACGAACAAACGCAGTCTATGAATTCTTATCGTCCGAATGCTTACGAAAGTAAAACTAAAGTAGTGAATAACGTGTTGTTACTGGTTACACAATATCCGTCATTTGTCATGAAAAGGATTTTCACAGGCATTTAATTACACTAACAGAAAATGCGAAGTGATTGAGAAAACGAAACTGTTCTGCCAATTCTAAAGGAAGTTGCTAAATGAGGGTTTCTAATTTTATAACTAGCCGTTATAATGTAACATTATATTGGGAGCTAAGAGCGGGTGAGTTCTTCTTAGAAAAGTTTGTGCTCTTTAAATAAAATCATATTTCCTCTTTAAATAAAATCAGATTTCAGATTTCCCAACAAAGATGAAAAGTATAACGAACACACACACACACACAAAAAAACACGCCAAACGCATAGATTATAAAACGCTTTCCAAAACAACAATATTTTTGTGCAAAATTTGGAGATACATTGTTTTTAAATTTGGCGAAATTTCGGAGGCAATCTTAAAAAAATGAAAAATCCCTTTAAAAGTAATTTTGTGAAACCCTCTAAAAGAACTTAAAAAGTTTTTCTATAGTTAACTGACGCGTAAACTGTCAGTCTGTCATAAAATTTTTTATACTTATTGCATTGTGCTTGAAATGGATTAATGTCTCTAAACGGCCATAGATAGTAATACATTGGAATTATTTTGAGTATTCCTGTATAAAAACACTATTAATGATACCGACACTATTATCGCTGGAGAGCTTTATCTTGTAATATTTCAATTTTGTTTCAGCTGAACAAGCTGAATATCTCTAAATAACGCTTTAAAGAATGACTGCCTATAGAGCGTAATGTATTGGAAATCTTTTGAGTGCTCCTGTAGAAAAACTATAATTGCTACATACACCATTTTCATGCTACAATACATATGAATAACATAATAAATTTCGTAGAAATTAATGCATATTTACGGAAGTTAGAGCACGGACAAACAGGCGGACAAACCGAAATCATTAACACTTTTCAACCTTGCTGGAAAGTGCTAAAACACATTCAAAAGATACTAGTTATCAAAAGATGAAATAATTGAAATTTCGTAAAATAAAACACGAAGTTTTAATTATTTATGCTTTAAAAACCTTTTATAGGTGTTACTTTAAAAAGTTTTAATTATTTCAAAGTTGAAAAGTAAGAAGGAACACTGAAAGAAACTGGTGCTTAAATGATGAAATAATTTAAACTTTGTAAAATAAAATAAATTTGTAATTATTTATGCAATAAAAACCTTTTACGTGTGTTACCTTACAAAGTTTTAATTATTTCAAAGTTGAAAAGTATTCATGATTTCAGTTTGTCCGTCCGGTTTCTCAATCTATTTATTAAAATTTAATAATGCACCTGAAGCATAATAACACTTTCTAACAAGTGGGAAAGTGCTTGTATACTGCCAGTTTGTCTGTCTATCATCCACTTATGCTCTAATTGCGTAACTATAGGTCGATTGCTATGAAATTTAACTATGATATTTACATGTATAGTATCAGTTATCCTATTGAAAATGGTATAAGTAGAATATTTCGTTCTTTAACAGGAGCACCTCACAAAAGAATTTCTAACTACGCCTTATAGGCAGTCATCGTTTAAAGTATATATTTAGAGGCAGGGGCGTAGCCAGAAATTTTTCATTGGGGGGGGGGTTACGACTACTACAACTCATATATATATGTATACGTGGGTGTGATAATGTAGTGAAGAATATACATTTTGTATGGCAAAAAATTCCTCATGGGGGATTGTGACCCCCTTAACCACCCCCCCCCCTTGGCTATGCCCCTGTTTAGAGGCATTAATCTATTCAAACAAAACAAAATTAATCTATGCCATTAAGGATTATAAAATAATACTCTCCACCAAAAATAGGGTATGTAGCATTTATAATTCTTTTATGCAAGCACTCAAAAGATTGAAATGCACTATGGTCTATGGTAGTTAGGAGGTATTCGTTCAATTCACGCACAATACAGTAGGTGTATAGACGTTTATAACATATTTCTCTTCTCTTAAAAGACTGAAATAACGTTTAAAATTTTCGACAGGATCTCGAAAAATTACGTTAATAGAGAAACAACTTTCTAAAATCCATGGCCAAAATCTTTTCAAGTTCCGGAACATTTCGAAATAATCTATAAGGCGCCATGCTTTGCGAAGGGGAAGAAAAAAGACAGTCCTGTTGGAAAGTATTTTATAATCAATACGTTTGGAACAATTTATATTTAAAACAGATAATGATTTATTTATAGTTAAAATTGCTGTTAAATAATGGTATTCGGTGAATCAGTGGAATGTTAAACATAGTAGTTACTCATGCCTGCAAAATTTCTTCTTCATTTAAATATTGAAGACTTATACTTTCAATTCTGGATAACTCAAATTATAGATGAAATCCGAAGTAAAACAAGTGTGTTGTGTACACAAAAAATGCATAATAATAGAATGAATTCATTACATCCTTCTTTTAGAAGCACATTAGAATTACCGTATGTATGCACGTATTGAGTTAAGGCAAACCTACACAAGGCATATCTGCTTGGGGATTGCCTGGAAGAGCTTTCTTACAAGGATTTAAGTTGCTTCTGAAGAAAACCGAACAAAATCCCAGACAGTTAGACTGATAGCCCCGCAGTAGGTCAAAACCTTGGACATTCACGCATCATCCATCTACCATGTTCAGTGTCTTATAGACTTGGCCGCGGTGGTGACCATACACCATTCAATTATTAAATTTTATAATGTTCAAGGTACTATGAATTGTAACTTACTTTGGTAATAAGAAAAATTGTTGTTCTTTTGATTTCCCTTTTTGCCGCTTAGGGGTGCAAATACGCCTCTGCTGAAGTCTGCTATCACCTGGAAAAGAAGAAAGGAAAATTGTAAGTAACAAGTACACATAAAAGTTAAGCTATAACTTAAATTTAAAGAGTACACAAGCTCAATTAATGGCTATGGCAGGTTATTATTTTGAATTAGACAGCAAGTTGATACTTAAGATTTCATCAAAACGTTTGGAAGCGAAATTCGAGCTAGTGTCTTAAATTCTTCTCCGACTAAAGTCGCTAAATTCCATTGAAAAAAAATCGATAAAATTTATTTTTGGAAAATAATTTTAAAATGTTATTTATCACATATCTGAAACTGTGTTTCTTCCAAATTCGACAAATAAATTATACCACACACATGGATTATGATAATTTTTACAACTCTAATATGGTGTACGCATTACACATCCTTAGAGCGTATGAAACGGATTGATCGTTATTAATTCAAAATTAATATCGAATAGGAATAAACGATCGATTTATAATTGAAGATGCTCTATTTTCTTACAACACTTATAAAAGAAACATTTGATATTCTATGGTGAAGAACTAGATTTAAAAGTTTGATGATTGAAATACCTGTCCGTTCATCTACCACTAAGCTTATGCTTTTAACTACAGACCACAAACAATACAAAATAATTGAACACACAGCCAGAGCCTAATTATAACATTTTTGACAGTCCGTACTGTATGCAAGGCCTTATTACAGGAACAAAATTTCAAGTGATTTGGTTTCCTGGAAATTTCCCTCGGTTATCTAGTAGACTTGGCCAATGATTCGATGAGTCGAATCAGTGATTCGAATCTTGGTACTGAGTGGCTCAGTCTTTACACTCACTCTCTACTGATTCGAATCTCAAGCCCTCAAGGGAAATACATTCCAAGTTCGAAGGGAAGAAAAACTTATTTTCCCTTTGCCGTTCCCAGGGATTTTCCCTTACTCTTTCAACTCTTTTCGACTCCTTACGACTCCTTTCGGCTCTTTTCGACTCTTTACGACTCTGAGTCGATAGATGATTTGAAACAGTAAATGAGTGGGTGTGGGTGAGTTGGTCACTGAGTTGGTGCAGCAACGAATCTTTACTGATTCAGTGTTTCGCTCTGTTTTGGTGATTGTATACTATCGTTGAGATTCGTTAGTTTTTCGAATCTTCTATCGACTCAGAGTCGAAAGGAGCCGAAAAGAGTTGAAAGGATGTTTCATTTAATTGGAGGGGTTTTTTCGAATCTTCTATCGACTCAGAGTCGAAAGGAGTCGAAAAGAGTTGAAAGGATGTTTCATTTAATTGAAGTTTTTTTTTCGAATCTTTGGTGTTTCATTTCTTGGTTGGTGGTCGGATTTTAAAGTTTTATCTGCCTGTGGGTGTGGAGTGGGTCGAACATCGTTTGCTTTTGGCGGGGGGCATAGGCGTTACTTCCTAAGGGCAAGAGGGGTCAATCTCCCCCCCCGAAAAAAAAATTAAGAAAATCCCTCCTTCCAACTTGTCTGACTGATTTAATATTTGTTTAAAATTTAATGAAACATCCCTTTTCTACTTTTAACTTCAATATATGTCCCCCTGCCCCCACCCTCAAAAAAAAAACAAAAAAAAAACGGAACGTTAAGTTTACTTGGTGGCGGATTTTCATGTGAAGGGAAATAGAATGAAATAAAGTTAGGATTGTGCTTGTCACTTTTAATGAAGGATACAGGGGCGGTATTAAGCGCTCTCACAAAAGGACTTTGTAGTAAGCAAAATAACATTTCGCTTTATTGCAGCAGATTTCGTTTTTTTTTTTTTTACCTTGTTTTTCGTTTAAGGGGAATGATTTTATTTTCTTTCGTAATTCAGAGAAATACAAAATAGGGCCTAAAGCAGTGGCGTAGTTAGTGTTATTGACAGTGGCGTAGCCAGGATTTTATTTCGGGGTGGGCTGGGTATCAAATTTAAAGATAAAGTTCAATTGTAAGCTAAGTAAAGGGTCCCATTTTTTTTGGGGGGGGGGGGCAGCAGCCCCTCAGTAGGACTGGGCCAAAAATCGACATATCGGTTTTATTTCAACATCAAATATCCGATATTCCCATTTTCCTTTCAGTGAAATCTCGAATTCGATAAAGGGCAAAAATACAGGCCGGCCAGGGGCGTAGCCAGAATTTTTTTCTGGGGGGGGTTATGACTACTGCAACTCATATATATGTATACGTGTGTATGATAATGTAGTGAAGAATATACATTTTGTATGGCAAAAAATTCCTCATGGGGGGTTATGACCCCCCTAACCCCCCCCCTTGGCTACGCCTCTGAGGCCGGCGATAAGAAAATCCTGAGATCAATACCAGCTTGTGATGCTTTTGCTACTGCTTTCTCTCGGAAAGCTTCTTCTTCTCTCATCGCAGAAAAAACAGCTCCATGGTTTATTAGTCTAATTACCATAATTAATTAACGTATATCTCGGAACCTATCCACCGGAGCGCGTTTTTATTGATTCTCGACCCCCCCTAGACTCAACACCCCACCGATACTTAATTTCGAATATTTCGAATGCTTTGACACCAAACTTAACCTTTTAATCTTACAGGCCCAGGGGGTCATACGAAGCTCCCCTATATTTTCAATTTGGGCATTTTAAACACTAGCCTCCTCCGACGGCATCTCCAAAGTCTGGAAACCATCCCAGAGCCAATTTCTACATGTTTGCAGTCCTTTTAAGCCTCAATCATGGTTAATTAGTCTAATTACCATAATTAATTAACGTATATCTCTGAAACTATCCATCGGAGCGCGTTTTTATTGATTCTCGACCCCCCCTCTGGGACCCCCATCGATACATAAAATTTCGAATACTTTGACACCAAACTTAACCTTTTAATCTTACAGGCCCAGGGGGTCATACGAAGCTCCCCTGTATTTTCATTTCGGGCAGTTTAAACACTAGTTTTACTGGAGCAAGGAGAGAGAGATGCTAACTGCCCGAGAACTCAGCGGAGAAGAAACCCGATGAATGGGTGAAGGGTGTTTAAATAGTACGGCTTTCGGCGCAGAGAGAGGGAAAAATTCTTTAGTTGTTTTATTGATTCAAGATTCGAATCACTGATTCGAATCATCGAAGTAGTGAGTGAGTCGAGATTCGAATCAGTAAAATGAGTCGAACCGCCCATCTCTATTATCTAGGGAACGGTCAACTCCAACTTTTTCGTTCATAGATGAAACAAACTATTGCTGGTTGCGAGAATGCTAGCCAATCGTAGTGCTTCCTATTTCTACGTCACATGAGGGCGGAAGAGTCAGTGATTCCAATCGTAGTGATGAGATGAGCGAAGAAAATTGTCTTTCAAATCAAATAGCGATATGGAAATAAATCTGATTGAAAGCATTAATTCCACATTTATGGAACCCCCGGAATCCCAAATATTTAAAAAGGTTGCTGAGGCGATATGCTACCTAAAATTACATGATCTAGCAATCGCCAATTCGGAGATTCTCTGGCGTTTCCGTTTGTGAGCACAGCCGAGTTTGCCTACCATGGCAACCCTGCGTGTTCATCGAACGAGTTTCTGCAACTGGTTGCGGCAACCAAATTGCTCGGAATTTTGCTTTATGCTGACGAAGGTCTGGGAAATATATTCGGCCAAAACGTACGTCCAGATTGTTAAGTACCTTTTATGTTTCTTATTTTACAAATTATTTCATTATTTTTCTTCTAACACACATGATATACGAGAACTGAGAAGGATATACCACGTACATTTTTTTTTCATTCAGAGCTCGATATTATCTCAGAAAAATGACGTATGCAAATGGTGAATTTATCTTAATAGAGATAAGGCTGTTGAGATAACTTTCTACTTTGTAATGAAACATATTTTGTTAGCACATATATTTATCACGCAAAAAGATTACAGTAGATTTATTCGTTTAGGGAAATTCGATAATACCCTTCTGACAAATATTTCAAAGAAACCCAACATTTTCCCATTCATGAGTTTATTTTAGTTTTGAATTTTGAATAAAATTACTGTAATTACACCCTTTGTGAAAATAATGATTAGGTGGCTGAAAATCACTAACACTCACACAAATTAACTAACACTCTTCTAACTGGCAATTCCAACTAACTTACCATTCAATTTTATGTGTCAATTTTATGCGCTCTATTTTAGTTTGAATATTGGCAGTGACGTATTGTTGCAGAAAACTGCTTAGTTTTAAATTTCTAGAAAAATCCCAATCAATCGCGAGTTTAGATTGCGTAATAGAAATGCAATTGAGTAATGCTATTGTGTAAAACTAATGCAGGGAAGCAAACATTACAAGCCACATTAATAATATTGTGCTAAATGTCGACTAGCTTGGCGACGTTTTGGAGAAAAATAGCTAAATTTGGAGGCAAAAATAAGTCCTCAAAACTGAAGTCAGCTAAGCGATAGTGCCAATATTTCTCAAGAATTTGGGGAAACCCCAAGTTAAACAATTTGGAGACTCAGAACTCCCTAGCTCGCGCTTCCGTAAACCAATTTTCATGCAACAAATGCAAATTTTTATTATTTGACGTGTGAAATACGACGTTTACACTAAATTTGACCTTG